>OZ030390.1:63469905-64042405 GCA_964023965.1 Melinopterus prodromus
ACACACACACACACACACACACACACACACACACACACACACACACACACGCACACACACACATTTTTTTGTACCTTGGTCAAAAATGTTCAGGGGACCCAAAAAGACCTATTTCCGCTAAAATCCCAATTTTTTTTCGGCACGATTACAATACTTTACATACTGCGTATGATAAAGTAATAACAAACGATATAACTGACAAATTAGAATTAATTAAAGTACTTTGTTGTCAAAACAACTGAATTGTTAACAAAATAAACTAACAAATGATATAACTCAAAAATTAAAACAAATTTTTTTTTCGGCCTGATTACAATACTTCATAATACTGCGTATGATAAAGTAAAAACAATTGTCAAAATCCTGGCTACTATGTAGTTTCATATCAATGCAGATGCGAGCGATCTCGATCAAATAGAATTTGCTCTTGCAGCTAAACTATTAATTTTACCAAAAAATGTCATAGGCATAAATTATTCAAAATTTCGTCTACTTTAATTTATTATTTATCTATTTTGACGAAATTACAGAAATGACGGCTCATTGGCAAAATAGTTGAAAAATGCTAAGAGTAAATAGCCAGTTCCTTTGGACCAATTTGAACCAAAAGCTTTTCAGCTCTAAGTTTGGTCATGAAACTTCTAAATCTGAAATTTCGTCCCGATACGTTTAGTAGTTTCTCCGGAATCGTCGTCACAAAAATCGGGTACACACATACACACACACAGACATTTTTTTGTACCTTGGTCAAAAATGTTCAGGGGACCCAAAAAGACCTATTTCCGCTAAAATCCCAATTTTTTTTCGGCACGATTACAATACTTTACCATACTGCGTATGATAAAGTAAAAAGGAAAATCAAACCGAATAATAGTAGAAAATAAACACTTGTATCTACGACTAACATATAATAAGTTCATTGCATACGTATATATGACTATATAATCCCCATCATTATATAGCGCCAATGATTATAATGACACTAGCGTTATATAATAATGACAGTTCGTTCAAATAATGACCTCATTATTTGAACGAACTGTCATCATTATACGCCGCTAGTGTCAAAGTCGGTCAAAACCTACGTGGATGACAGTTATTTGACAGTTCGCCTTGCCATCATTGACAAATACATTTAAAATATTTTACATAAAATGGAATTTATGAGTCGTAGATAAAACGTCGTATTTGACTCGCACATAACGGATATAAATCGTTCGCATGATTACACGCTCGCCTACGGCTCGCGTGTAAACTTCATGCTCGCGATTTATATATATCCTTAATTATGTGCTCGTCAAATAATATACTATTATCTACGACTCACATATAATAAGTTCATTGCATACGTATCTATGACTATATAATCCCCATGATTATAATGACACTAGCGTTGTATAATAATGACAGTTCGTTCAAATAATGACCTCATTATTTGAACGAACTGTCATCATTATACAACGCTAGTGTCAAACTCTGTCAAAACCTACGTGGATGACAGTTATTTGACAGTTCGCCTCGCCATCATTGACAAAAACATTTAAAGTATTTTCCATAACATGGAATTTAGGAGTCGTAGATAAAACGTCGTATTTGTCCGAACATAACGGATATAAATCGCTCGCATGATTACACGCTCGCGATTTATATCCTTAATTATGTGCTCGTCAAATAATGTAGGTACTATAATTCTGTCCAGATACACAAAATAACGCTCCGTTTCACTGAGGGCATAATAATATTTTCCGTCGATCGTTTATTTATGAGTCAGTTTAGTGAATGGGAAATCGTTTATTAAAGTACTCCATTAATGCACGATTTCTATTAATGCATGATTTGTTATAGCCAATCACAAGACGCGATGGCGTCGTTTGATTGGCCAATCGAACATATGTGAAATGAAACCTTCCAATCAAAACATACCGCTCTCTAGAACTGTCAGTGTCAAGTTACATAAATTGTCTTATAACCTAAAAAGACATCGGCGAAGAAAAATCTATGTAGACGACGCTAGAAGAATACGATCGACGGAAAAATTTTGTAACCAACTCGAATATTAAATAGCGATTAATGATCTCGACAATTAACGCGCTCGCTTCGCTCGCACGTTAAACAGTCTCGATCATTAATCGCTCTTTTTAATACACTTGTTGGTTAAATAACTATTAAAATGCGAGAACTTGGTCCCGCCAGTCAATGTACACTTGTAAACAGTCTAAAAATCGCAGTGGGCGTGGCGTGGTTATAGGCGGTGCTTAAAACTCTTCACGTCTGCTGTTTACACAGCACAGCCGCAATATAGGCAACTAAATACACTTTTGAAAATTATCGCTTTTATCGATTAGCGGAACAAATATAATGTTTGGGTTAAAATTGTATTTAAATAAAAAATCTATTTTTGTATTGTAAGTTTGGCTGGGGGTTTTATATTTGAAAAAAAACAAAAATGTAGTAGGAAAATTAATGTTTAACTTGCAAAAGAAAAAAATTACCCCCAGCCAAAGTCCTTATATATCTAAGAAGTTACCCTGAAAATTTCATAAACTTTTAACAATAAATAACACCTCTAATCGAGAATGCGTTTTGGGAGCGGTAGAACTGGGTCTTCGTTGTATAAAATTAACAATTTTATAATTATTCTCATGATCTCGGTGACCTTGCAGATTACTTTGTGTGCGCTTTTGTGCAAACACTAATGTGTAACGGTAACCACGATTACACGTGTGCAGGTCGTCTGACACAAAAAAGTGAAACCTTTTCTTAATTGTTATTTCGTTGGCTATTGTTCGATCGTTCAGTTTCTCAATATTTTGATTTTTAACAAAATGGCGGTCGTATGCGCAAAAAAAACTCCGTTTTCGCCGCTCTTTTCGTGATATAGAACGCTGTAAGTTTGCAATAAAACAATAATTTAAAAAATAAACGATCGAACGAAAACTGGATGTGAAAAATCCAGAATCCTGGATCCAGAAAAGACGAGCTATATGACCCAGCGTTTTGTCCTAAAAATGTAGGAATACGGAGATTCGACTTCAAAAGGCACCAAAGTGTACTACAACGACAACCAGCGTCTTTTCTATAGATTTGAAAGCGAACATCCGAAACAAACGACTAGTCCCTGTTAACACAACGAAGACTCAACTAAAATTCACTGTCGTGGCTACAAATGCCCGAGGACTAACGAACCCAACAAGGGCTCTGGAAATATTGATACACTATGAGCAGGTAGACATAGCTTGTGTGACAGAACATTGGCTATGCACAGAGAACCCAGATCTGTATAACATCGAAAGCTACACAAAGGTGAGCTGCTACACCAGATCCAACCACGACCTGCATTTTTGTGATTCACAAAATGGATGCAATTGAATTAGAATTCATAAAGGAAAATTTAATTGAGATAGACTGCGAATTGACTGGCATATACGTGCAATTACAACATGTGGTGATAGTATATATTTACCGATCACCAAACGGCAACCTTGACAACTTTCTGCGGACCTTGGAGTCAACCCTTGCCCAAGTTCTGCGAGAATTTAAGAGGAACACCCGACTAATTGTGGCTAGCGACTTCAACATCCATTTTCAAACTGAGAACAAAAAAAAAGAACAGATGGCACACCTAATATCCTTATACGGTCTCTGTGCCGCGTTCTGCGAACCTACGAGAGTTACAATGACCAGCAAGTCATGCATTGACAATGCCTTCACAGATATCACGGAAATCGACACTAAGATGGTGGATCCGAACTACGGAGACCAGAAAGCTCTCATATTAAGTACAACGTATCACCAAAAGCAACACACCAAACTGATCAAGAAACGAATCTACTCTGCAAATAATATAGCCAAATTCCAATACCTAGTGCAGGGATGGGGAAAAGGCGGCCCGCGGGCCAAATCCGGCCCGCGGGGATATAATTTTATCCGGCCCGCGATCGAGAAAAGCAATCTATCCAAATACATACTTCCCATATCGTGACGGTAGTGGATGCTGTACCGAAGTCGAGCATGCGTATCGGAGCCTGCATAAACAAAAATAAAAAGTAAATCCCTTCGATATCCCTTCCATATCGCCTCCATATCCCTTCGATATCGCTTAGATATCGGTTCGATATCCCTTCGATTTTGACTTTTTGGCATTCTTATAGTTTATGAACAGCGGAATCGAATGGTGTTGGTTTTATTAAGATTGCAAACTTGTATTTTCTACTATTTTGTTGTCATATTTGATAATCCGAATCACGTTCGGTCCAAATTAGTTCGGATTATCGACGCTCCTACAATTTGAGGTATGAAAGAAATTTATGCAAAAATTTTTGCAGAAGTTATAAACATTTTTCTGTCGAAACTGATTGAAATACGTTAGCTATAGCAACGAACATTATCGCGATTTAGGGGGGCAAAACTCGGAACGTCTTGGTCTCTTAATTACCTACAATTGGAGGTATGATAGAAATTTATGCAAACATTTTTGCAGAAGTTATAAACAGTTTTCTGTGGAAGCTAATTGAAATACGTTCGCTATGGGAACGAACATTATCGCGATTAAGGGGGGGGGGGGGGAACTCTGAACGTCATAGGGATAATAGATTTCTTAATTACCTACAATTTGAGGTATGATAGAAACTTATGCAAACATTTTTGCAGAAGTTATAAACATTTTTCTGTCGCAACTGATTGAAATACGTTAGCTATAGCAACGAACATTATCGCGATTTATGGGGGCAAAACTAGGAACATCATAGGGATTTTAGGTCTCTTAATTACCTACAATTGGAGGTATGATAGAAATTTATGCAAACATTTTTGCAGAAGTTATAAATATTTTTCTGTGGAAACTAATTGAAATACGTTCGCTATAGGAACTAACATTATCGCGATTTAGGAGGGGGGGGGCGGCAAAACTCTGAACCAGCTCTGAACGTCATAGGGATAATAGATTTCTTACTTACCTACAATTTGATGTATGATAGAAATTTATGCAAAGATTTTTGCAGAAGTTATAAAGATTTTTCTGTGAAAACTGATTGAAATACGTTAGCTACAGGAACGAACATTATCGCGATTTTGGGTGGGGGGGGGGGAAACTCCAAAACTCCAAAACGTCATAGGGATATTAGGTCTCTTAATTACAGTAGATCGTCGATAATCCGAACCTTCGTTAATCCGAGCGCCCAAAAAAGAAATAATACGAAAATAATCACTGTTGCTTTGGTACTCGTATTTTCCACAATTAAATGAATAAATATAAATAAATCATAAATTAATCATAATGAAATCATAATAAATCATAATAAATCACAATAAATCATAATTAAATTATAAATAAATCCCTTCGATATCCCTTCGATTTTAACTTTTTGGCTTTCTTATGAAGAGCGGAATCGAATAGTGTTTAGTTTTATTAAGTTGAACTTCTATCCAATACTCGTATTTTCTACTATTTAGTTGTCATATTTGATAATCGGGACAATTTGATAATCCGAATCACCTTCGGTCCGAATTAGTTCGGATTATCGACTCCCTACTGTAATATTGTAAGTAATATGTGCGAGTCTCATTGATAATTATTCACAGTTATTATGTACAAATAAATAAAAATAATATTTTATATGAAGTTACGCTTTCAATTCTACGCTAAATTCCACGCGCCTTAAACAAATTTAATAAGGTATTCATTATTCAGTATATCTGGCCCGTGTGAATATTTTAATTGTTTTATTATGGCCCTCCTCTAAATCTATTTCCCCATCCCTGACCTAGTGCAACATGAAGACTGGAACTTCATGGCGACTGAACAGAATGCCAACAAGATGATGGACAAATGTCTCTAGCTCCTAAAAAACATCATAATGAAGCCTTCCCGATTATTCCAAAACAACAAACAACCAGCAGGACACGACTCTCGCCACAAACAGCGCAGGTAAGAGAAACAATGAACTTAATGAGATGACAGGGGTGACAACGAGAGCTACGACTTAATGAAAAGGTATGAGAAGTTTTATGTCAACCTAGCTGAGGAAGAGCACAAAGCGAAGAAAACTAACAAACTCATGGACGCACACGACAAGAACAAGATGGTATGGAAAATAATAAATCAAGAGGCAGGACGACAAAAACAAAGCTATCACCACGACGTTCCATCCTTTGAAGAGTTCAACAAATTCTTCACCAGCCTAGCACCCAACACTTCCAACGCACGTGATACAACTCCGCCTAAAACAACCTACGACAAGACACTGTTTATGACACCAACTGACCATACTGAGATCGAAAACATACTCCAAGGTATGAAACCAATCCAAATCGATGATGTTTTTGCTCTTGGCACCCGAACCCTAAAATGGGTCAGTAAACACATTTCCCTACCACTCGCAGCAAACTTTAACATGGCCCTCGAACAGGGAGTCATCCCAGAAAAGCTAAAAATATCGAGAATTACTCCCGTCTACAAGAAGAAAGGCGATAAGAGGAACTACGCGAACTATAGCCAAATTTCAGTGTTGCCAGCAGTCTCTAAAATATTAGAACAGGTAATACTTAGAAGAATCCAGGATTTCTTATAAAAAATAAACTCTTTACACTATGCCAGTTTGCCTACCAGCGTGGCAAGTCCACTGCCATGCGACTCCTGATGCGATCAGTATACAAAGCCCTTGAACAGCGCAGAAAATGCAAGGCCCAAATGTGCGATCTCAGTCGCGCCTTTGACTCCATGCCGCACTAAGCACTACTGAACAAATTGGAACACTATGGGATCCGAGGTTGTACTTCTCTGAACGGTCTCGCTGCCCACGGAGAGTTTTGAGGTTACATTATTATATTCAACATAATATATAATTTTGCATTAAAATAATAAAAACGAGTTTACACCTTCAAATAGTCGTCTTTTAAAACATCGAAAATGGCTTTGCAGACTTGTGGTATTATCAACGATATGGTACTCGTTGGTATGCGAAACAGATACATTAGTGATTGGTAGCTATCACCTGAAAAAAAAAAGAATTATGCAAAATATTTCTGGTAGAAAGAAAAATATGTGAATACGTATATACCGTAAACTTGAAAAATCAAAAGTATTCTTTTTGTTATTAATATTTAAGATACAATATTGAATGCAAACGTGCTTAATGTATGTTAGATTCTAATATCTAACAACGGCCAAAGCCATCCAAGTTTACCGGTATTATAGTTTTTATGAATTACCTGTTGCTAAGTTCTCAGTGTTACCACGAGTCGTTCGGTAGGTGTTAACGCTTTTCTCATAAGCGTGTCCTCCTTTCTTATTACTGGCGTTACTTTTTCTAATAAGAAATCAAAATCTATACTGGACATTCGTAAAATTTTTTTATAAAATGATTCCTAATTCTTGCAGTAAATTATTTATTGCTCCGCATTGGTCACGTTTTTTAACTCCTTTACCGAAATCCTTCGACGGCGATTATGCCGCCTTCCTTGCTTTCGTTTACGACGTCTACGAAGTAAAATAAGTGCTATAACACGCAGCTGCTCTAGTACTGACGGTATCGGGACAAAACTTCATATTTAGAAGTTTCATGGCCAAACTTAGAGCTGAAAAGCTTAGGGTTCAAAAGGGTCCCAAGGAACTGGATGTTTACTCTTAATCCTTTTTCAGGGATTTTGAAATTGAGCCGGGATCTCTGTCATTTCGTCAAAATAGTTAAGTAATAAATTAAAGTAGAGGAAATGTCGTATAATTTAGGTCTTCTATTTCATCGAGATCGATCGCATCGGCATTGATATAATACTAGTTAGCCAGGATTTAACAAATATTTTCAGTCTAATGACAGTAGATAGTGTCAAATATAGATGCTTTGACAATACCTACTGTCAATAGTATCTAAAGATCTGTCAAATCCTGGCTAACTAATTTTATTTTAATGCAGACACGACTAATCTCAATCAAATAGATTCTCACGCAGCTAAAGTATTAATTTTATATATTGTATGATAAAGTCATGTGCCCGGCCACATCACATTTTTTATGGAATAAACAACAACACAGTATCACTATCGCCGCATAAACCTTAATGAGGCAGATTATAAACACAACCACTACAAGTACGAGGGTGTGCAGTCGTTCCTTGAGCAATTCTTGACATCCGACGTGCCACTTTTACAAGTTGCAGAAAGGAAAAGTGGCGTGTACTGTGGGAATAGCATCGCAACTTTAAAATGTGTGGCTGCCACTTGGCGCTGGCGCTAGTCGAAAGTGGCGCGACTTTTGACTGATTTTATCTCACGTGTGAACACAACATGCCGTTTCATAACGTCGCAATAGAATCCCGCGCAACAAAAATGGCTACGTGTAAGAGCACCTTTAGTGGAGTCACTTACGCCATACGCAGGATTGAAAAAACTGCAGGTTACCAAGCAGCAAGAATGGCCTACATGTCATTGTTTCAGGCACGTATGGCTTATGGCATAGAGACATGGGGGCACAGCCCACACATCAGGACCATCTTCCTCCTCCAGAAACGGGTTGTCCGATGCCTAACATCAGATCATCCCGAAGCACACGCCAAACCACTTTTCACAAAACAGAAAATCCTTACCGTGTATGCCATATACCTGCTCTATTGCCTCATCACTATCCATACAACCAGAAACAACATCCTCACTCAGGCCAATCTCCATGATCACGCCACAAGAAACCGCGACAACCTTCGAGCAGACTTCCAGCGACTATCTACTACGGCTCACTGTGCACAACAAATAGTAATCTACCACAAACGTCCTTACAAGCTGGAAGACACAGACACTGGGCAGCTTTCAAAAATCCTTAAAGTCAGTCTCTTATGTACAGCTCCCTACAGCACCGTCGAATTTACCAGCGCATCTCATGAAGAAATAAACATACACACATGATTGTTAATGCAATGTTTGACTAGTAGAAATATATATAGTAGAAATATATTATTATTATTATTCTTATTATTATTTCTTTATGCACAATGGTTGATGTTTTAATACAGAATATTTCTTCAATAGTACACGTTACCATATTCAATATTAATATAAATATAATAATACTATTAATTAATTATAATTTAATATAAATAAAACATCTCTACATATACTATACCATTAACATGCCTTTGTGGGTACCCTATTTTATTTAAGGTGGAAAATTAAGTTGATCACTATGTGGATATGAAAATAAATATGCAACCATCTCTATTAGTAGGGTTTCTATTTCATCGTAATGGCAGCACGATGCCCAGTTGAGAATTTCTTTTTAATCTAAATAAGCAATACAGGCGACAGCACTTTACATGACCTAACCCTGCTTGTATTTATAGCTCTAATTTCTTGCCGTCAACAACTCTCTTTTACGCTATCAGGGGTCACGCCGACAATGCAATAAATCATGTTTTACACAATTTTACAATTTTACACAACCAATTCGGCATTTTCGACCGTCAATCGACAGTTAGATACATATTTATATCATGTTTGAATTAGAAACAAATTCGGTATTTTCGACTCTGTATTTGTATAAAATGTATGCTTTTAACGAATTCTTATACTTATAAATTACGTATATTAAATATTGAAACTAATTAAATTTCACTATAATTAATTTTTTATTAATTGTAGTAAATATTACATTTTAATACTTTATTATTTATTAACTAAACAAATAATTTAACAAACATAACAGCATTGTTTACATACCTAGTAATGATACACTTGTTTTATATGATGTGACTATTCCTTTAATCATGTATATACTTATTGTTAAGTACTATGGACCTAATTTATGAAATATCTACTTCTGCGTCTTCATCGATTGATTTTGTTTGATATAAATCATATACCTATCTAGGTAGTCTATTTATTTTGCATGTACTGCTTTGCTTAGTATTTTATGTAGATATGTGTACAGTATACATACCTACTTACATAAATTTTATTATGTAAATGTTTTTAGTAGTTTTTGGGTTTCACTTTGAGCCACTGTGTTTAGTAACTACATATTTTAAACAATTACTTTTGGTGAGTAATGTAGATACGGAATGTAGCGCGGGAATTATTTTTACGCATTAGGGCTTTATGTAATAACCTCAAATGTATGTAACAATTTTGATTTTCAATAGCACAATAAAAAATGTTTCACGTTATATCACGGGTTTTCATTTTTGGGCTAGTAGTTAATAGGCCATTTATCATTTTAACTAGGTCTTATTGTTTACTTTAATCCTTTCTGAGCTATTTTGTTATTTACAGATATAGCAACTTGTGTGACGCGTATTAGCATGTTTCATATTTTGCGTTCAGAAAATTTTTTGAGATTTGGATACGCAGCATCTAGGAAAGCAATATGTCGATTTCCTGACACCGCATATTATGATTAAAGACAATGATCATTCGTTAGAATCGGACACAAGATCTTTTTTTATATAACCTGATAAAAAGGTGGAAAATGTATAAGTGCTTTGAGAACATCATTTTAATAAAGCAACATAGGGGGCTAGAAGAAAAGTTTCATTCGTCCAAGTACGTGGAAGGCTCTATAGAACATCTGCTTACCCCAAAAATGGGCCGACCGCCAAAAGAACTTGATAAGTGTACACCCAGGGCGAAGCGTAGACGGGTTCAATCACTTCTGGAAGAAAAATCACCAGAAGAGCTGGCTTATGTTACACAAGCAACATACGTAACCAAACGCAAGCGAATATGGCTTTTGTAATAAAAGACCTGATTACAAAATCACCACCATAAGTAAGAAAAATTTAAGAAAATTGTGCTGCAACAAGTGATACCCTACCATCTACAAGACAACAATACACAATTGACGAAGCTCTAGGACTTATGAGTACCTGCAAATTAACAAAGGCACAGTATATTTCGCTTCGTAATAGCGCGTTATCGAAGGGAAGTAACCTGAAGTATCCTCCCTATTTCAGACTGCAGAGAGCAAAAGAAGAATGCTATCCAAATAATATTAGAATAACAGATATGTTCGTCAATATTGAATTACAAGACTTGTTAAATCTTACTACACGACGATTGGCGAAAATACAAAAATTGTTATATCTCAAGTCACTGTAGGAGGAATGGAAACTATTGGCTCATTTACTATGATCCATAAATGGGGCACGGATGGATGTTCGTGTCACTTTCTTTATAGCCAGAGGTTTCTGAATCCACTCCAAAGTAACTTGGATAAACTCCAATCATCTTCAGTGCCACTGGAACTATAATACCGCACAACAAACAAAATGGAAAATTCCGAGACCAAGTCTCCCTCGGTTTTGTAGACCAATACGACTTAGATTTTGGAAAGAAACGGAAGCAAATTTGTGCGGCAATGTATGCGATCGAATGCCAAATAAATGAGTCACAGCCGACATCTGTTGTAATCGACAATCAATTACCGATTGAAGTAACACATATGCTTCATAATGCAACTATCATCGATGGGAAAGTGTGTAACGGTTTGGAAGTTTATTATATTTGTGGAGTTTCGCCAAAACGCAGGAACAACTTGGACGTAGTTTCAACAAGACCTTGCAAGGAATTATATGCATTCGGGCTTTCAACATTGCATGCGCGAATCCGATTCCTAGAGTGTATTCTTGATATTGCTTATAGACTAGAAATCGCACAATGTAGAGTACCAAAAGAATCTATCGACAAACGAAAAGAAACTATAATCGACGCATTTCGGGCCGAAATGGGTCTGCTGATAGATGTTGTCAAGCAGGGTAAAGGAACATCAAATGATTGAAGCACGTCACGACGATGCTTTGCCAATACCGCAAAAACTTCCGAAATAACTGGGGTCGATGAAAATTTAATCAAGAGTTTTTCTGAGATTTTGAATACAATATGTTGTGGCTATGAAATAAATGTGGAGGAATTTAAGAAATATACGTCAGAAACCTCTAAACTGTATATCACTTTATACAGGGTCTCCCACGACGAGCTGCCATTAGAAGTATATGGAGAACCAAATGAAATGACAGATTGAAAATTTGTGGACTTAAATTGTTGGACACGATCATCTCAACTAAAATATTTTGAGTTTTGGGTTACTTCCGGTTACACCGGAAATGATGTCATCTTTTATATTTCAAATGGAACAGCCTGTATTTTATCGCATTTTTAATATCTTCATTAAATTTTAGATCAATTTTATGTTAGATTCCCTATACCTAACATGTGTCAATTTTGAGAAATTAATTATTTTCATTAAAAAATGACAGCTGCACGGCTACTTTCAACTACTTATAAATTATCTCCTTTGACCGTTGGAAAAAAGTCGTGATTCTAAATTGTTGTGAAGGTAACGTATTATCGACACATCGGTAGAACTCTTCTAAAAGTTATACAGGGTGTTCAAATTATAAGATCAAAGTTGAATTCGAGAAAAGTACTAAAAGTCGATTTTTTCAAATGGCAACCCTAACATATTAATACATTTCTCAATTCTATGGAAAATTTTAGATCAACTTTGTGTACAATGTCCTATACCTAAAATGTACTTGTACCTACTGAAATCGATTTTTAAACATCACAGTAGAAATTGCAAGAATCGCCAAATCTAGATTGCGTTGAAAACAACTGAACAAGTTGGAATAAACACAACTTTATTAAACACGTTTCTAGGTAATTTTTCATTATAATTAATTTAGTAATTATAAAATGATAAGCCTACAATTAAACACAATGTTAAAAATAAAACAAAATCGTAAGGTAATAAAAAAATGCTTAATGTCAGTAACTGTTCAAAAACGTTGCCGTTTTCCGCTAAACATGCTTTAATTCTTTTAACGCATTATTGTTGGTGGCGTCCCTGATTGCGTTAGCACATAACTCATTGCAAGCAGCTGGAACTCTATCTTTCATGTTCTCCTTATCAATTATTGGGTTCTCATAAACTACGTCTTTAATAGCTCCCGAAATTAATAAATCCATTGGCGTCAAGTCGGGCGAATGCGGTGGATATTTGTATGGCCTATTAAGCGCATTCAACCGATCGCCGATTATCGCTCGTTAAGCAAACCTCTTATAGCAACTGCTATCTGCGCTGGAGCACCGTCCATTTGAAACCAGCCTATAATGGAGGACCCAATAACTAATAAGGAGAACATGAAAGATAAAGTTCCAGCTCCTTTCAATGGGTTATATGCTAACTCTATCAGGGACGCCACCAACAATAATATGGTAAAAGGAATAGTAGCATGTTTAGCAAAAAACGGCAACATTTTTTAACAGTTACTGAAATAGAATTAAGCGGTTTTTTTTAATTTTCTTAACGTTTTGTTTTATTTTTAATATTGTGTTTCATTGTAGGCTTATAATTTTATAAATACTAAACCAATGATAAAAAAGCTTGTTTTATTAAAAATTTCTGTTTATTCCAACTTGTTCAGTTGTTTTCAACGCAATCTAGATTTGGCAATCTGTGCAATTTCTACGGTGATGTTTAAAAATCGATTCAGTAGGTACAAGTACATTTTAGGTATAGGACATCGTTCACAAAGTTGATCTAAAATTTTCCATTGAATTGAGAAATTTATTAATATGTTATGGTTGCCATTTGAAAAAATCGAGTTTTAGCACTTTTCTCGAATTCAACTTTGATGTTATAATTTGAACACCCTGTATAACTTTTAGAAGAGTTCTACCGATGTGTCGATAATACGTTACCTTCACAACAATTTCGCCGGACGACTTTTTTCCAACGGTCAAAGGAGATAATTTATAAGTAGTTGAAAGTAGCCGTGCAGCTGTCATTTTTTAATGAAAATAATTAATTTCTCAAAAATGACACACGTTAGGTATAGGGAATGTAACATAAAATTGATCTAAAATTTAATGAAGATTTCAAAAATGCGTTAAAATACAGGGTGTTCCATTTGAAATATAAAAGATGACATCATTTCCGGTGTAACCGGAAGTAACCGAAAACTCAAAATATTTTAGTTGAGACGATCGTGTCCAACAATATAAGTCCACAAATTTTCAATCTGTCATTTCATTTGGTTCTCCATATTCTTCTAATGGCAGCTCGTCGTGGGAGACCCTGTATAGTGGGTATCCAATGCCCGCTTCAGTGCACAAAATACACGGAGACATAATACACGGAAAACATCTATATAGACTAAAAACCAACGAAGACTTAATTTACGCTTTATTGATTTCATCTGACCCAATCATAAGTTCTTTGAGACCTCCCCAAAGCGTAAATTATCAACATTATCTAAAGATGTTTTGAAATTACTGATCCTGAAGAACTAGTAGTGAATTTTGTTATTGTTATGCTGTTAATTTTGTTTTGTTTTAAATTGTATTTTGTAACAACATACTAACTGTGATAGCCAGTTTAAGTGGGTACGTAAAAGAAAATGTTATAGCCAGTGGCAATTTTATTCTTTCGTATTTCTATTATGAACGAAACAAGTATCTATATGCCTAAAATTTAATGTTGTTATTGTTATTGTGATTTTTATATAGTGTGGTTGCGCTTCTAAACTTCCTTTAAGGATATGCAATATATTATGTTGTATAACATTTGTTAAAAAAAGGTTATTAAAAAAACTACAGGAAGAGCAATGTCACTGTGTTTTAATAGATGTATATGATTTGCATTTACTATAGGTATTTATATTTAGGTATTATGGAAAAATGTTTTTTTTTCAGCAATTTTTTGTTTCATATTTTTTCATAAAATTTAGTAAAAAAATTTGTAAAGTATAGAGAATGGGTGATTATACATTTCTTAAATGGTACATTATTCAACTTTGGACTTCGTTTCCCGTAAACCACCAGAAATCGGTACTTCTTTGTCAGATTTGGTAAAATTAAGTCCAGCACTATAGAAAACTATATACAAACTTTATCTTTAAGTTTATGTATTATGACTAAAATTCTGCGAATAAATGGCTGAGAAATGCTGCGACAAAGACAACGTGTTTTGAGAGATGGCCAGTACCTTGACTGGACTAAATAAATCCTCTTAAACCCCATCCCTTACAAAAATATGTTTCACAACACACGATATCGTACGCACAGAACACTATTCAGTAGTTTTAAGATCGAAAACAGCACAAATAATAGTTAATTTTGGATATGAATATGTGGCCGAAGAAACGTATGGGGGTACACGCTACCGACCCAGAGTGGGGTATGGTCTCCATGTGAAGGGACTGACCGTTCCGCGATCCGCTCTGTATTGTTAGTTACTACAGTTATTGCATATTTCTATTTGTTTTCACTTTATTGGTTGAAACAGTTGTGCATTCGTTATTACAATTGTGTGTGTTTTATCAAATAGTCATGGTACGCTAAGGTCGGATTATTCCCCACTGTGAGTGCGTGGGAAGTAACAAGCAAAAAATAGGAACCTAAGTGCCAATTTTCTAGGGTAACTTTTTCGGTTTTAGAATTTAAAAACAGCATTCCTATTTTATTCCCGATTGTAGTCTTCCCTCTTACCGGGTTTTCGGAAATGTTAAGCATGTTTTTCATCAGTGGCGGCTAGTGATCTAGAAAAATGGGGATTGCAACTATCAGATACCTTCCAGTTTTATATGACATATCTGTTTTATAGAAAAATATCTTTGCAATAAAAAATGACTCATTTTTATTCTCAAGTACTCTAATTTTAATTATCTTTGGCTGCTACATCCCATGACTCTTAAAGCCCTGTTATTGTTTAGTACTATACACGGTGTCCCACTTTTTTCCGCAGGACTGGACTCAATAATCAAAGTAATGAAGAACATTGTTTTTCGTGAATCTTATGTACTCTAGACGGTTTGTAGGTTAAGATTTTTATTAATGTGTACCTTTGTTAATTCTTATTCATGTTTTTATGTAGATTGCGCTGAAGACGGGGGTATTCCTGAAACCGGTACGCAAGAACACAATTAAAACTTCACATCAGAATTATTGAAATCTTTTATTATACGTTCACCTTTTTATGAAATTGATTTAACAAAAAAGGCAAAAGGTCGAATATCCAGTGATATGACCCATACTCTAGATATTCTATATGTTACTGGTAGAGCAATAATAATAATAATAATAATCCACGCCTTAACATCCCCCAACAGCTTTCGCCACTACGGGGGCATCGGCAGGCTCGAATTATCATTATTATGGCCCGCGTCTGTGGCACGTCTTAAGGTGTTTGGCTTTCAGCATTCGCCGTGGAGTAAAGGAAAACCACAGAAAAATCTTTACTCTGAAAGCAGGTCGTGGGATTCGAACCTACGTCCTCCAGACTCGCGCTACCACTTGGCCACAGTCTGACTAACATAAAAAAGAAGAAGGACCTACAAAACTTGTTAAAATACATTCCTCCAGAGTTTCATCATTTTTATAACTCACTGGTAGATGACTATAAGACAGCAGACTATGGCGTGGATGATGTATGTACCATCAGAAGATGTGTAAAGGGAGTGATATAAAAATACCTATTTTGTTTTAATTTTTGAGTTATATCATTTGTTAGTTTATTTTGTTAACAATTCAGTTGTTTTGACAACAAAGTACTTTAATTAATTCTAATTTGTCAGTTATATCGTTTGTTATTACTTTATCATACGCAGTATGTAAAGTATTGTAATCGTGCCGAAAAAAAATTGGGATTTTAGCGGAAATAGGTCTTTTTGGGTCCCCTGAACATTTTTGACCAAGGTACAAAAAAAAAAATTTCTGTGTGTGTGTGTGTGTGTGTGTGTGTGTGTGTGTGTGTGTGTGTGTGTGTGTGTGTGTGTGTGTGTGTGTGTGTGTGTGTGTGTGTGTGTGTGTGTGTGTGTGTGTGTGTGTGTGTGTGTGTGTGTGTGTGTGTGTGTGTGTGTGTGTGTGTGTGTGTGTGTGTGTGTGTGTGTGTGTGTGTGTGTGTGTGTGTGTGTGTGTGTGTATGTGTGTGTGTACCCGATTTTTGCGACGACGATTCCGGAGAAACTACTAAAGGCATCGGAACGAAAGTTCATATTTAGAAGTTTCATGGCCAAACTTAGAGCTGAAAAGCTTTTGGTTCAAAAGGGTCCAAAGGAACTGGCTATTTTCTCTTACCATTTTTCAACGATTTTGCAAATGATTTCTGTAATTTCGTCAAAATAGTTAAATAATAAATTAAAGTAGAGGAAATTTTGAATAATTTATGCCTATGATATTTTTTGGTAAAGATAATAGTTTAGCTTCAAGAGCAAATTCTATTTGATCGAGATCGCCCGCATCTGCATTGATATGAAACTACATAGTAGCCTGGATATGACAATAATTTTTTTGAGCTGTCACCACAGAAATGTCTATGGCTGTCACACTCGAAAACAGCTGATTTCATCAGAGTTTGGAGAACCGCTTAAGGCTGTTCCACAATGAGTCGTCCCGTTGTCGTTAGTCGTTGTCGGAAGTCGGGCGCATGCGTAGATGACGTTTTTATGACGTTTTTCGCTGTCGGCAGTCGGCTATCGCTTGTCGGGGCCAAGTTGACCAACTCTCATCTTTTCCGACTCCCGACTCGCTGCAACGTTACGACCAACCAATCAGAGCGCACTTTATCGATATTTGACAGAAATCAAAATTGCTCGACATAACCATCAAAACGTAGTCTTTGTGGTGTTATTGTTGTATTCATCTCGACGATATGGAACATAATTTATTAATCTGTATCCAATATATACAAGCTGCGAGCCAATACATAACGATGGTTCGTAAATATAAAGCCCGCAAAAAACAGCAATGCAGAAGATGGTGGGTTAAACCGTATTAGGTCACTAATCTCTCTCCAGGCATCTTTTTTCAAGTGGATATTTTTATACTGTTTATGCCTTTTGTCATATAAAATTACCCTTTCCTGCACGGCGCTTATCAGAAACTCGTCTATATCCGTTTTTGAGTTCATCGTAATTGATTTTTATGTACAACATACAATAGAAACTTAAAAAAATTCAAAATGTCATATCGCATTCTACAATGACGTGCGCAGTAGTCAATCGCGCAGTCTGGCAATACTATACACATTACACCTTCTGCTGTGGTAGTATCACCCACCGATTAACCTATATGTAACACATCATATCAAAAGGTACGATATTATCTGACAAGGGCGCGGGGCATAGGTCGTGCGACATTATAGCGACAATCCGTTTGGATGTGGACCATGTGTTGTTATCAGTTGTTATGTTTTTACGACTTCCGACATCCGTCAGCGACTTACGGCTCCGTTGCGATTCATTGTGGAACAGCCAAGGAACGTTGCCGTTCTAGTGCGGAAAAGTACAAAATACAAAATTCAAATAAAATAAGATCACCAATTTGATCGTGTGTTGATACGAAATATCAACCCGTTGGTATATCTAATTGTAAAAACGTTAAATTGGGAAAATTGTAAATAAAGTATAGCGATGAGTGTAGGTATATTTGTGACATCTAGTGTCATGCACGAATATAAATCTGTCAGAATTTGAATTAGCTTTTTAAACTTGACGTTTCGTAGAAGTGGTATCAACCTAATATTTCCTATACAGAAATATAACAATTTTTGAATTTTTTTAAATTTCGTATTTCTCAAAAAGCAACACAAAAACGTTGATGTCACTCCTGCCGGAAACAACATAGCGCAACTCGCTCACATGTAACGGTGACGCTCCGCCATCAGTGACCCGCCGCATCACCGCTCGTCGCGATATTCCGAACTTTCGGTACTTGTGAGATAAATAACTATTTTTCTGATGACAGTAGGTAGTGTCAAATGCTGATGCTTTGACAATACCTAATATTGATACTATTGACTATCAAAATATCTGTCAAATCCAGGCTAACTAGTTTAATTTTAATGCAGACACGATTTATCGCAATCAAATAGATTCTCATGCAGCTAAACTATTAATTTTATATTTTGTATGATAAAGTTATGTGTCTGGCCACATCAGATTTTTTTTTGTTAAGGTTAATGTGCCTCAGCCTAAGCCAACCGTTATTTTTGGTAAATAATTTTTGTGGAACAGCAAATGTGCCTATTATTTTGAGATACATATTATTAAAGTAACAAAGCAATATGTATTTTTATGCTTTATAATATGAAAGAATAGTCTATCTATACAGTCAAAAACATTTGAAAAAAAAAATATTTGTGTCTAAGCTCAACTACGCTCTAAAATTTCACATTGAACATGGAAAATTTAGTTAATCTGGTTTTTGTAAGGGAGGGATTATGGAACCAACGGTTGAAATGCTACCATAATCGCGACAAAACCCGAGAATTATGGGAAGAAGTTGCAAAAGAATTAAAAGTAAAAGGTAAGTAAAACATTTTACTTTTTGCAGGTAGGTAACTACATATAAATTTTATTAATAATGAGTACACGTTCTTTCTGTCGGATCGAGTGTTATCCAATTTGAAAATATCGACAAAATTGATCACGCTTCCATCCATCAAAACGTAATCATTTTATACAGGGCGTTAGTAAATAAGTTGTACAAACTTCAGGGGGTGATTCTGCATGACAAAATAATGACAGTTTGCTATATAAACGTACGTCCGCAAATGCTTCGTTTTCCGAGATACGGGGTGTTAAAGTTTTTCTTAAAAATTTACGATTGAAGTGTTGTGTCACGTCTGAGGGAGGTCATTTTCAGCAGTTTTTGTAGCTTTGCGACTATTTAAAATTTTATTAGTGTTATTTTCTGTTATTGTTTTAGTTTAATGTTATTGTATTAAACAGTTCTGTGAAAAAATTGACATCATTAAGATGTTTTATTTTTTTGCATTAAAACTGAGCCCCCTACGAAAAAAGGCAGAGAGGTTATTTTGTCATAAATTGAACGAGGAATTCCAGAATGATTTTTAATTTGAAATATCCCAGTGGCGTACCATTTTTTTCTTTAAATAAATTGATATCATTACCCGTATGCGCGCCAATGATGAACATAAAATTCTTAATTGCATGTCAAACAAATGCGCAATGACTGCCTCTTAAAACCCACTAAATTTCATTTGCATATCTCGACCGGTTTCACAGCAATAAATAAATAGTCAGTTTTTAATAAAAACATTACCATATCTCAGAAAACGAGGCATTTCCGGACATACGTTTATATAGCAAACTGTCATTATTTTGTCATGTAGAATCACCCCCTGAAGTTTGTACAACTTATTTGCTAACACCCTGTATAGTAAACTGTCATTATTTTGTCATGCAGAACCACCCCCTGAAGTTTGTACAACTTATTTACTAACACCCTGTATATGTTTTTAGTGGATATGTGTCATCTCCTAGTATAACGTGGGGTAGATTGACTTCTGAATTTGGTAATATTTTTCCTCTGGGCATTCCTAAAGTTCCATTTTCTAAATGATTACTTAAAGTAGAAGATATAAACGTTCCTCCATCACTTTGTTTTCCATAGCCCCCAATATCGATGCATACGAGCTTACAGTTAGCATCTGCGACTGTACAAGTTTCATAAATTATTTTTCTAACAGTAGTATGTGAAATTCTAAACAAAATGACAAAGAACGGAATCCAAGTCCAGTTGACAGATACCTATAAAAAATGGAATAAAGAGGTTTTTGATGTTTATAGTTGATGCTGCTAAGGCCAAGTGGAAGCGGCTCACAGATACATTTCGGCGACAGCACACTAAAGAATTAAACAAAAAATCTTCGGAAGCCGGAACGGAGGAGGAGATCAGTTCATCTTAGTGCCATTACGACACGTTGTACTTCTTGGCCGACCAAATGACGCCAAGAAGTACAACAGGAAATACTGGCACATCAATCACCAATGATGACCGTTTGGAGAGCGGGATGACCCAATTCGTCTAGCCTGGAGAGGTCGCCGAAAAGGCAAATTTGAAAAAAAGCGGGTCGAACAACAACAAGAGGTTGCAGAGGTCATGGTCGAGCAACAACCGTATCATGCGCAAAAAAAGAAAGCAAAAAAATCAGGAAACAATCCAGGAAAAGTTGCTTACGCTAGAGCAAGAAGAACAAATTTTTTTCACGCAACGTAAATCGGTGGCAGAAGAACAAGACTACGATTATCATTTTTTAATTGGCTTATTGCCACATCTTAAAGTCATCAAACCAAATGCATGGTGCAGTGTAAAATACAGCAGATAATAGCTGATGAATTGAACTAGCACAATTACACTATCAGTGCCCTGCCAGAACTAGAAAATAGTGATCATATGTATTCACCGGTGGGGCCTTCCAAATCACCTTCACAGACATCAAATATATCATTTATGGAGTTCAATAGAACAGACTATGATAAAGATTATGACCCACAATCTTAGTTTTCAAAGTCTTCTCTTTTTTAATATACTAGCCTAGTATCATATTTATTTTTTGTGTATTTGTTTTCATACGTTAATGTATGAAATACATCCCTAAAATTGCACTGTTTTCTTATTTCATCTTCTATATTATGCAATAAATAATTGTATGTATCCAGACACATCCGACAATATTTGTAAAAATTTTTGGACTGCCGTGTTAACTCTTTAAAAAGTTAATTGTATTCACTCAACTCTTGATGGAGAAAAATATCGTTCACCCAGTATTTAGTCTACTTTTATTTTCAAATATAGTTGACTGTAGTACTGAGTTGTCGGCCAAATAATATTCTTCAGCAATATCCATGGCTATCTGCAAACAATTCTAAGTACGTAAAAATTTAATTGAACTCAAAATTGAACTGAGTAGTACTGAACTTTGACAGTTGACACTGCATCAGTATTTCTGGCTATTTCGCGCATGGTCACTAAACCCACGGTAGCGTTCAAAAATTTATCTTATTTCAGATTGGAGCCTAGATATTACCGATATTTTCCCTAGAAATCGATAAAAATAGCGCGATAAAAACAAACTTGTTTGATTCAGACGCTACAAATAGCGATTCGCGCAACAATTCGCTTCTACTGTAACCACTCACACCTATTAGTATTGGTTTGCTTTTGTTGCGCAAAATCGAGCGAATTTTCTGGAATCCGTTATCGCGCAAAATCGCTTGCAGTATAACCGCTTTAATAACAACAGATCGCTTATTTTCTCGCGAATTTCGTGCGATATCGCGCGAACTACAATTCGCGCGAAATCGCTTGCATTGTAACCTCAGCCAACGGTGTTGCCGCGTACAGTGGCACAAACAAATGTCCGTAGCAGTTTATAAACTTTTTTGTACAAAATATAATTACAAAGTTATATAATATTCCGGGACAACTACTACGCTTATTTAACTTCACTTGTTTTGTTTGTTATGTTCAAATCTTGCAATCAATATTTTTCCTACTTCCAATGCCAATGTCAATGTCCAATCGAGTTGAAATTTGGCTTGTTGACAGATTTCGGGTGACAATACATGATGCATTAAAAAATTAGGAAACATTTCCATAATTTTAAAAGACTTCAAAATTTGTAAAATTTGTCCAATTGAGTAGAAATTTTGCATGTGAACAAATTTTCGGTGACAATAACATGAAGCAATAACAAATTTTGAAAATTATTCCAAAATTTGGAAAATATTTGAAATTTGGAAAATCTGTCCAATCAAGTTGATAGTTTGTATGTAGACAGATGTCCGGTGACAATGCTTGAAAAGAAAAATGAATAAGAAATAGAATATTTTAAGACAAATTTTCAAAAATTGCAATTTTGTTTATAAAGCATTTTTAAAAACCGTGCTTTTATATAAATTTATTATGATTGTATTTCCATGTTTTGTGTACCTAGTTATGTTTATTTCTTATCATTAAACGTTTAATTTTAAATTATTTAATTTGATACTTGATCTGATTTGTTTGTATTTTATGCGTCAGATTTAATTAGCAAAATTGGATTGTTAGCTGACATACGTGTTGAAGATACAAGAATGAGATCTCAATAGGTTTAATTCATTTTCTGTCTTATTGTTTTGTTTTGATCTAATATGTTCATCTATACACAGTAAAATGGAAACTCAAAAAACATTTTCCTCATTCTATTCAACCTCTAAAATACATCATACAAATAAGATGTGTTACACACGTTTACAAAAACAATAAATCAGTTATCTCAAAAATAATACAAAAAACAGGTACACTAAAATCTAGTAATCTGGCGAAAAAAGTGGATAGAAATAAATAAATTTAAACACGTAGGTATACAAACGATATCAAAGAAGGCATCGATCAAACAAATACAAACGTCACCTCAGAAAAAGCAAGCGTCAAAAGTGGTCATTGTACGTGAGGTATAAGAGCTTGTTTTCCGAGTGGATGGCATAGCAGACCACCGGGATGGACAGGGAAGAAAGCGGAACTTCCCGAAAGGGGTCAAACGTCCCAGAAGGGTCCCAGATCTCCATACAACGGACCCCACAGTTTTTCTGTCAACCTCCTACAAAATTCACCAGGTAAGCGAAAATATGCGAAATTTATGTTAAAATACTTACATCGTGATATTGACATGCTTGGGGACATGTCAATCCCTTAAATTGCTTTTTAAATTACAATTTCAACCAGCTCCCACCGATATGTAAATTGACTTTTCTATACCAGTTATTTATTTGGGTTGGATTGCGTTTGTTTTATCGATAAGGCCTTAGCAACCATAGTGTTGGTTCCTTCTAGACCAGGCAATCGAGATTTTTGCGTGACAAAAATACTAGCAGAAAGCCGACGCTCCCAGGTCACGTGGAACAGTCCGTAGATGTATTGTGATGTGTTTTCTACTCGCAAATATCATTTCTTAATTTGTTATAAACAAAAGACCTAAAAAAATCGTGTTTTTTATATCGCGTAAAAACTGAACCTATGGAGCAATCTTGGTGCTTTCAATAGATGAATGGTAGAGAATGAAAAGACGAAAAAGATGAACCCCGCATGGACTCGATTGAATTAATATTAACGGAGGAAATTTGTTTTTTTTAAATTTCATAGCTCCGCTATTTCAAAGTTGTAGCGGAAGCTTTTCGCGTAAAAGTAGCGATTGAACGGTACTTTGAGTGTGGACAACCTAGGCGTTGTCCGATGATTAGTTTTTGCACAATTGCGATTTAAATATTTTTATGCAATATGTTTCGGCGAGCCTGGATGCGTCGGTGTTGGTTCGATTTTAATATTTTTCACGTAATTCGAAAGTAGAAGTATTGTGCTAAAAAATCTATTCTGATTTTTCGTTAAAATGTTGCAAAATTGGTGAAAAATGCTTGCAAACATAACCGAAAACTGCCGCGCGCTTCACCTATTTCGCAACATTTTAACACAAAATCAGAATAGGCTTTTTGTAGCACATACTTCTACTTTTGAAATACGTAAAAAAAATAAAATCGGACCACCTCCGACGCATCCAGGCTTGCCGAAACATATTGCATAAAAATATTCAAATCGCAATTGTGCAAAAACTAATCGTCGGACGACCCCTGGGTTGCCCACATTCAAAGTACCCATCTATCGTTACTTTCACGCGAAAAGCTTCCGCTAGTAGTTTGAAAATGGCAGAGTTATGAATTTTTGAAGAAAACGCAGATTTTTCCGGTTTTTCCAAATTTCCTCCGTTAATATTACTTCAATCGCGTCTGTGCAGGGTTCATTTTTTATGTCTTTTCCTCTGTTGCAAGCATCAAGATTGCTCCATCGGTTCAGTTTTCCATCGATTTTTTGAGGTTTTTGGTATATAACAGATCAAGAAATGATATTTTCGACTAGGAAACACATCACAATACATCTACGGACTGTTCCATGTTACCTAAAAAAATCTCTCCGCTATCTCATCCAAATTGGAAGTTATTGGCGATACTGTGTGAGTGTGTGCTTGTTTTTGTGGTCAGTAGTGAACACTGATCATACCCTATCAGTTACATATGGGGTAAGTGGCTGTTGTGGCTAATATTTGATTATTTTGCTGATTTTCTGAGCGATTGGCCTTCAATTGCGGTCGGCCGAAACCGGTCCTGCTCCGTGCTCGGTGAGTATATACAATACCGGCGGTAAGTTACAGTACATGCAATATTTGCTTTGAATGTATTTTCCCTTTGTGCTTATTGTTTCCTCTCCGCTGCTCAGTTATCCGTGTGTGCTTACACTTGAAGTCGCTGCGACGGGCACCGCTAGCGTGAACCGTGTGTCCCTGTCAAATTCCCATGTCTTTTATCTCTCTTGTTGCATAACACATAATATACAATGCTGTTGCTGCGGATCATCTGCCGAGGATCGTCATGCTATTATCTGTGGGGTATGTAATAATACGTTCTCTATTCAATGGGTGGATTTATCTATGACGGAGGCACGTAAGGTGAAGGCTGGTGTTGGTCTCAGTTGGTCCTGTAAGAAGTGTGCGCATTTTTCTGGTGGTTTGGATGAGCTGAAGACTGTTATACTATCGCTGCAAAACGAAATCACAAACCTTAAGTCCTTGGTTCCTGCGCGGAATGATAGTGTTTCTGATTCTATCTCGCCCATCGCGCTGGAAGGGATTATTCAAGAAATAGCTGAGCGTGAGAAACGTAAGAGGAATGTAATGGTGTTTGGTTTGCCTAAGACTCGGGAAGGCGGGGAGCAATTGGAGATTGATTCTGTCGCTGTCAGGGATATTGGTGCTGCGGTGGGTGTAGATTTGACGCGAGGGCGGCAAATTCGCATTGGCAAGTTTGATTCTTCTAGGCCTAATAATTCGCGTCCGCTGAAAATCCAATTATCGTCTGAGACTGAAGTTATAGATGTTTTTCGCAATGTCAGGAAGCTAAAAGATGTTGTTCGTTGGAGGAAGGTGACAATCACTAGCGATAAAACTCCTATGCAGGCTAGTCTATATCGGTCTGTGAAGGCAACGATGGATTCGCGTTTGGCCAGTGGTGAGGAGAACTTGAGAATTATCTATAAAGGTGGAATGCCAGTGATCTGCGCACCATCTCCGATCTCTAATGTTTCGGAAAACTAAGATTGCCTAACAATGTACCATGTCCGTTTACTGTATATTATCAAAATTGTCGTGGTCTGCGTACCAAAATGCAGATGTTCTATACTGGTGTGTGTGAATGTGAATATGATGTGATTGTCATTACTGAATCCTGGCTATGTTCTTCAATTTATTCTTCTGAGTTGTTTCCGGCCGGTTATACTGTCATTAGACCAGATACGAACTGCGATATGGTGGGAAGAGAGATTGGAGGTGGAGTTTTGATTGCTCATAGAGATTCTGTGTCATGTAACATAATTGATACCTCTGATATAGTATCTTTGTACCCGATAATGATCACGTCCTGTGCAAGCTTACTGTAGGGAAGCCGACGTTTTTATTGTTGACGGTCTATATACCTCCTGGAACGTGTATCGGATTGTTGGATGAGTTTTTTGATGCCATTCTTCTACACTCGCTGGACGATTCAATAATAATCGCTGGTGACTTCAATTTGCCTGGCGTGTTTGGTAATGTGACTGGGCAGCCCTTGAGACGTCTACATCCCATCTATCAGTTTTGTCAAACTCTTCAATTGAGACAGCTGAATAATGTTCTGAATGAGCGGGGAAGATTGTTGGACCTTGTACTGATCAATGTTGATTTGCGGATTGATGTCGCTCGTGAACGGAATCCGTTTGTTCCGGAGGATCCTATGCACCCTACTTTGTTGCTGGAGGTACATGATGTGGGCCCTCGCCATTCTTCGCGTTTTCCCTTGTCAGCTGAGCCACATTACAACTTTCGGAGAGCTGATTTTTGTGGACTGTATACCCATCTGGCAGATATTGATTGGAGTTTCTTGGAGAGCTTCACAGACATCAATGTTGCGCTTGCCAAGTTTTACAAGGTTTTGTATGACTGCCTTGACTTGTACGTTCCACGCAAGTGCGGATCCAGTTCCAAATCTTCCGCGGGTAAATATCCTCCATGGTTTACCGCTGAAATTAGAACACATTTGAAGCTGAAGGTGTTTTATAGACGTTGATGGAGGTTGGCTGGCTCTGCTTTCTACCATGGCAAATTTCGGCGTTAAAGGTCACTTCTAAAGCAGAAGATGACGTGTGCTTACTCCGATTATATTGCTGCTGCTGAGAACTCCATCAGATCTGATCCGGCAGGGTGTGGGGCTTTATACACCAAAGAAGGGGAAGCTCACGAATACCAACTGACCTGAGTGATGGTGTTAAAGATTGAACCTCCCCTATTGATATAGTCAATGCCTTCGCCGACTCGTTTGCTGCAAACTTTGTCCTCGTTGCCTGCATTGCGTTTTCGGGCCGTTGCACAATGGGAAAAATACCCGAAAACGTGGCCAAAACCCCCTAAATCAAAGTTTAAATTTAGGGATTTTTTGCCGTACATACTTAGTTTGGTGTGTTTACTATCTGATGTAAGGACCTAGGAGACATACATAACCTAAAATCCATTGTAAAGCCGATCATAGATGGTGTCGCATCTACATCTCACATTCGCCGAATATTAACGCTGAATTTAAGCGCGCACTGTGCGTTTATCTGTTGGGCGATTATAATTTTTTAAACTGGATTTTGTTCTTAAGGGCAAGTACATTTCAACAGTTTACTTAAAAATTTTTTAAATTATTTTATTAATAATCAAATGTAGCACCCAAGCAATGCATTTTTTCCGTTGATATGTATATAGAAAAAGTAATAAATTAATTTTCCCACGGTTTCCCGCCCTGAAACTAATTTTCCCGTGTTTATTAAAGCCTCCTATATAACGCTTATAAAAATTAGCTACACAAAATCACACATTTTCTTTAAATTATTTTTTCCTTGTCTCGGCGCATTATATTTTGAACCGAGAGCGCTGTACGCGTCATTTTGTTTCGCTGTTAGGCATTATTGAATTAGGACATTAACATCAAAATCACTGTTTAGGCCCAATAATCTACCTTACTGTCAAGTATTCAATTAGCTTTGAAGAAGCGAGCAACATGGTTCGCGAAACGTCAGCATTTACAAATCTTGACACACTGCATAACCCGGAAGTAGTTTATTTTCTAAATGATTCTGGCCGTGAAAGCCTACGTACTTATTTAATATTAGATCTAATAGCATTGAATACAGTAGTATATTATATCCGCCCTACCATCAGGTATCAAAATCAAAAGAGGAATGTTACCCCTGCAGAGACGATATTACCATTAACGAATGTAGCGCTGAAGTTGGACTTTAAGCTTAGGTTGACCATATGATTCAGCGAATAATGCTATTTCAGAAAGCAGTTATCGAAAGCATTTCTTCGGATAAAGACCGCGAATTAGAATTGCTTTGTAAATTAATTGGTAAATTAATGAAGATAACTTACAGTACGGAATTTCAAGCTTGCACGCATGGATACGTCTTTTCGAGTGCCTTCTGCACATATCATATAAATTAGATGTCAAGAAGTGGCAAAAACGATGAATTGAAGACATAGAAAGCATTGAGACACGGAAGAGAAATATTCAGATAGATTTCCGTGGGTTTCCGTCAGCGCTTCGGACTTAGTCGATCAACCCAAGCAAGGATACGGAAGCACAAATGGTGGAAATACTGCCCGCCGTTTCTTTGAAGATGCAAGTATTTCGTCAATGATAACAGGAATTGATGAAACTTTGATTAAAAGGTTTTATGTAATTCTACAAGTGATTTCGCGTGGATTTGAAATTGATGTAAAAAATATCAAGAATATTGCTTAGAAACAGCCCGCCTATATGTACATCTTTACCCTTGGTATTATATGGCATCGACAGTAGTAAGTAGAGTACTAATTCACAGCTCAAAAATTGTACGAAAATCCCTTCTGCCAATAGGACAAATGTCTGAAGAAGCGCCAGAAGCGTGCAACAAATACCTTAAAAACAACCAACATAATTTTGCGCAAACAACTAGCCAAACTCACAACATGGAAGATGTTTTTCTAAGGCTCATGGTAGCGTCAGATCCTTTTATTACGAACTTACGTAATTTACCTGTGAAGAAAATAAAATCGTTGTCAAGAGAAGCTTTAGAATTGCTAACTGGGCCAAACATTGAATATTTAAAGTTGGGAAATTCAGAAACACAAAGTAGCGATGATGATAACGAGTAGTAAGTAAAATATTATTTGTAGGTTTACCATAAAAGTGTATCAAATTCGATATCAGCGACCTCAACAACCCCTACATACTGACATTCAGCCAAATAAACATTTTTTAGTAAAAAGTCGGTCATGTGGGATTCGCCATTTTGTGTTTCTTTTAAATAATATCGAATTCAATATCAGCGACCTCAAAAACACCTACATACTAACTTTCAGGGAAATAAACAAATGTTTATTAAAAAGTCGCCTATGTTGGATCCGCATTTTGTTTTTCTTTTAAATAATATCAAATTCGAAATCAGCGACCTAAAAAAACCCGTACATACTGCCTTTCAGACAGATATCCAATTTTTTTAATAAAAAGTCTGCCATTTTGTTTTTCTTTTCAATAATATCAAATTCGAAAACAGGGACCTCAAAAACCCCTGCATACTGACTTTCAACTAAATAAACTAATTTTTTAGTAAAAAGTCGGCCATATTCGGTCCGTCATTTTGTTTTTCTCTTGAATAATATCAAATTCGAAATCAGTGACCTCGAAAACCCCTATTCACCAATTTTCATAAAAATTGAAAAACAACTAAGGGTTTTGACCACGTTTTCGGTCTTTTTTCCCACTGTGCGTTGAGGAGAATGAAATCCAACGATTGCTGGCCAGGTTTCCCAACAAGAGCACTACTGGAGACGACCTCATTCCAAGCTTTGTTCTGCGTGGTTGCAATCCCGTCCTTAGCTACCCTTTAGGACTAATTATTAATATGGGTATCTCCTCCGGTGTCTTTCCGGATCTTTGGAAGACAGCAAGAGTGTGTCCGATACATAAGAAGGATGATAGAACCCTGATTTCCAACTACAGGCCAATAGCTATAACTTCGAACTTTTCGAAGTTATTTGTGCAGGTTCTCTACACCAGAATTTTTGCTCATGTCCGCCCATATCTTTCGGATCATCAGCATGGATTTATCAGAGGAAGGTCGACTGTGACCAACTTGACGGCGTTTACTCAGTTTACTAATGAGGTCTTGGAGGAGGGTTGTCAAATGGACGTAATTTATACCGACTTCAGCAAAGCTTTTGATAAGATACCACATAACATTCTTTTGCAGAAGCTCAATTCCTTTGGATACTCCGTCTCTGCTTTGCAACTCATGAGATCTTACTTAACTGATTGGCAGAACTACGTTTTTTATAACGGATTTAGATCGAAAGCATTCTTATCCAATTCCGGGGTTCCGCAGGGTTCAAATGTAGGCCCGTTGTTGTTTGTGTTGTTCCTGAATGATTTGCTTGGATGCTTCAGGAGCGGCGTTTTGGCTTATGCGGACGATCTGAAGCTGTTTAGGCCGATTCGTTGTGATGATGATGCTAAATTACTGCAAAAAGATCTTGATGACTTGTGTGACTGGTGCCACGGATTTGGTCTGCCGTTAAACATTCAGAAATGTTGTACCATGACTTAACCCGGGTGAAGTCTCCAATAGCGACATCGTATAAGATGGATTCTTTGTTGTTGCCCAGGATTGCAGAGTGTAGAGATCTGGGGGTCTGCTATGATGCACGACTCTCATTTATTCAGCACGTTGGAAGCATTTGTTGTACTGCTTCAAGATCTCTGGGTTTTGTGCTCAGAACCTGTCGACTATTGCGTGATCCACAAATATTTCGAAGTCTCTACTATGCCTATGTGCGCAGCAAGCTGGAGTATGCCTCCTTGGTGTGGTACCCGTTCTACGCAAACCATTCAGACGGTGGAGGCTGTGCAGAGGAGATTTCTCAAGTACCTGTCGCTCAGGCTTGACGGAACGTACCCTGAGCCTGGAATCGTTTTGCTGGATCGACACGGTTGTGCGTCTCTTCAGAGTCGGCGAGAGTTACACAGTGGTTCGTTTCTGCGGAGGCTTATTCGCGGTGCGGTTGATTGTCCGTTGTTGTTAGAGAGAGTGCGATTCTGTGTTCCGCGACTGGCCGCTAGACGTTCGGTCACTTTCCAGCTTCCGTCGACTCGTACTAATGTGGCCGGGTACGCGCCTATCTGTCATATGATGCGGAATGCCAACAGCATCTCTGAGGATAGTTTTGTGTGACTCTTTTTGTGTAACTATCGCTCTAAAATTTCTTTTATTTTAATTTTTTGATTTTTGTTATACCTACGATACTTTTGGATTTATGATTTTGTAATATATTTTTCAGTATTACTTTTTGACTAGTTGTGTATTATTTGTATTAAGATTGTCCTGTAATTGGTACTTGTTGGGCAATAAACATTATTATTATTATTATTACCTGAGGCTGGGACCATCGGCTTCCAGTTCACGGTGATATTGTCAGTTTAAAATGGGTAATTTTTTTAGAGGTCAACCCTTTCAAAATGTTATACAAGTTTAATACAGGGTAGTATTTATTCAAACAAACATAAAAGTCCTAATAAACGTGCATATGTACTAACTAATTTACGAATGTCTGCTGTTCTAGGGTCAAATAAGTCACTCAAACAATTACGAAGAACTTTTGTAACTGGTGAACTTTTGGAACATTGTAACTTATTTACCAAAAGTGGACTATGAATATAATTCTATATAAAATACTAAACCTCAATCAATATTCTGTTTACTACAACTAATGTTAATGCTGATGCGCATATAACTCCTCCCCCCTCAGATTGTAGATGACCGTGAGGTCAAAGATGGGAGCGGTAATTCTACAACAGGCAGCTCCTGAACCTGAAGATTCCTCCTAGAAATGGACTTAAGATACTCTTAATAAAAATACGCGTAAAAGTCGTGTGAATGAAAGAAAAATTATTAACGAAACACTGATGCCTTGATAGACTTGTGTATGGTATTCAAAAGTTTTTCTTGGAGTTTTAGTTGCCCGTGATGATCACTTAGTTTAAATTATAGGTAACTTACTTAAATTACTCGTGGAGTTAATTTTTGTATGTTCAAGTACACAACTACAGAAAAGCGCAACTACATTGTGCTAGTCGTTGTAGTAACAGCTGCGGCATCGACTTCAAATATTGCACCCATATCAAGGGTGACCAGACACCAAAACCATAAAATGTACTGTGTGAGAATACTATACAAACAAATGAAAATGTTTAACGACGTATTTTAGTCAAATCAATATTATAGGTTAATAATATGGTGATATATACAAGAGGGATGTAAATTTTAAATAAATCAAAAATTACAGCCACATCCTGGATTTGAACCAGGGACCTTTGCGTTTCTAGCACAATGCTCTCCCATCTGAGCTAATGAGGCCTATGCTATATTATTAACCTACTATACAAACACTTTTTGAAACCTATTTCCCCGAGTATATCTATTTCCTATTTTTATTGACTATATTAAGTAACCTTGTTCTGTCAAATCAGATGAAAATACACTACTGCTTAAATCCTATTACAAATCCACATTATTATCACCCACAAAATATAGGAAACATGGTAAATATTAATTTCCCTAAAAGTCATTGACATTATTAACATGAAATTAATTCGCAAAATCTGTAACCATTATTTAGCTGCATCAACAATGGCAACGCTGTTTCTATATTATATTGTATTGCTTATCAACATTTGTTACAACAATTTTTCTTATAGAAAGAAAAGAATTGTCAAATAATTAAGAAACGAGTTGATCAACACTATAACACTTTCCTTCCAAAAAATGTGAAACACAAACCGTATGACTATTGTTAAATACTTGTTTCAATATCCATAACATACCATACATATATTTATATTACAACCCTTAAAACTTTAATCTGATCATGAGACATTCCGTTTTTATTTAGAAAATGTAAGTCACTCAGTAGTTCTTTTCTCTCGATACTACAGTATTAAACAGTCATCAACAGCCCAAAATACGATTCATTAACAGTTAAAGTATGTGTTAATTTTGTATCGCCTATGGTGGATTAACTTAACTTCAGTCTCGCTTTCTAAACTCACAACCCTATAACCCACACAGAGTATGCAGTTCCCAAGATTACGTTTGATTACTGTGCTCCGGGTCAAGGTGGTTTCACCGATTGTAGCACTGTTTTGCGGTCTTTAGTGTTGATAACATTTGTTGAATACCGATCACATTAGCGTCACATTGGTGTTTGTCTAAACTGTTCGTAACCGCACTCCGTCAAATATATCACGTAAACCTGACATTCTGCCTTCTTGTTGATTGTGTTCCATGATGGTGTTCCAGTTCGTGGTTGCACAATGCACCTTGCACATACATATGCCTAGGGTTCATGTTGTCCCCCCCACATTCGAAATATCAACATTTATGTCAAAGTTTTGTACTTGTTTTGTGGTGTTTTGTGCCGCAAACCAAACGTTTTGTGCTCCTTTTCGTTAGGAGTTATAAGCCTTTTTCTGAAGCGGGGCCGTGGACATGCCTGATCTAACTTCCAAATTCGAAACAAAAAAAACTTTTTTCGATTCTAAAGTATTGTGCTAGTTTTGTGCTGTTTTGTGCCGCAAACCAAAAGTATTGTGCTCTTTTCGTTTTTGAGTTATAAGCATTTTCGTATCTGTGAGTTATCCGTCTCTTTCTTTCGTCCGGGGCTCGGTTTCTCGCAGGCAGCGCGCGTGGTGATAATGCATATGTACGGGTTCTCCCGTATCCTACGTCGAAAATGCGCCGATACACCACACAATAATTATTGTTTAAATTGTGAAACTATAGCAATTATTCGATTGAATGGGTCCATACGCAACTGCGTTCCTTAAAGAATTTCAATATTTATGCAAATTATACTTTTGCTTTTTTAGTGTTAAAAACACTAAACTAAAAATATAGAAATGCTTTTTGGTCTTACTAGCGTATGATTATTGTGTACTGTAATATATTATAAAATTTAAATGCTACTAACGATGGGAGTTATCTTTCAGTGAACGTAACTAGAATACCATTCTGGGAGAGTTTTAGTCTGTTGGCTTTGCAACATTGTTCAACTCAATTCAACGGTCTGTGGATAGATGACGCTGTTTCAAATTGAAAATGTAAATACAGCACGCATAATTTATTTAGATATGACCTAAAGTACACTAAACATCAGTATTTTTAATATTAGTTGTAGGAATAATAACTGAAAAATCTGTTATTGTAATCAGCGCAAAATGTCACAAAAAGTCTTTAACTTTGAATCAATCTAAATTCACATAAACAACCTTCAAGTGCAGTATCTACGGGTCGTCAAAAATCACAGATGAATTGTAAAATAGTTTCCGAACAAAATGTGTTCAAAACAAAAACCTCGTTGAAAATTTAGTCACTTAAGCCCCTTTCTCTGGAGCAAAGCTGATACTATATAGTTGCACCGTCATTGTAAAGTACAGGCTATACGACAGCTAAATAATCATACGTTAAAACAAAAATCGGTCAGCATTTTATTATTATTTTTCTCTTTTCATTTTTAAAATTCTGTTTTGCTGCTGAATTTGATGTAAATAGTAAACAACACACAATTTTTATTTATTTCTATATTTATGTAGATAATTATTAATTATCTACCTTCCAACGTCAAGGTGACAGATTTTATTACATTTAAATTGCACAAATATTTTCTATATGAAAAGGTTTTGCGGTAACCAACATTTAAAACATAAATTCTCCCTCAAGATTGCGTAATAAAATATTGAAATATTCCAGTTGCGTCGAGCAACCAAAAACCGACGAATGATACGATCTCCATTATATGGCGTTATTTCGGAATGGGCTGCTGCACTAAAGGTACTATGATAAGACGAGTCATTTTACGGAGAGCTAAGGTAACTACGTTATGTCATACAACATAATTTGAGTTGCCGTCTAATCGTACTTAAGGATATTTAACTGAGACCATCTCTGATCTAAATTTAAACCAGCCCCTAATGCCATATCGTGTATTCAAACTTAAGTATACAGTGCTGTTGTCCTTGGATGGTAATGTAAAGTTTTATATGGAAATGGAGCACCTTAAACAATAATAATATTTATTTAGAAAATATGAAAACGACTGAAATTGTGTACGTACCTATTAATAAATTCCCTATAAACAAATAATCGATCAATATTGATTCTGAGAGATACATTCATAAATAAATCGCTCTCGAAAAGAACTGCTTACAATAACGAACATAACCTTTTATTGAGAAGTAGATCACCTATTCTTGGTATTTTTCGTGGTTGTCATGGTTGCAAGAAATTGTATACGGTTAGATATTTGTGGTGAGGTGGATTCTTGCCGCAAATAAAACTATACGGGATAATTAGAGATTTGGTAGTTCTGTTGCCATCTACATCTAGTAACACTTTTGTTTGGAAGCTCTAGAGAAAAGAGCGGCAACTCACGTTTGAATGGGGAATACGGGAGCCTTAACGGCACTGGTTATGGCTATATAACTTAAATACTATTCATCAATTTTTTATCGGAGTTTCGCTGAACTTTTCTTTGTACTTTAATAATGGACACCGATTAAATATATTGGTAAATGGTTTTTTATTTATAACGTCTCAAATGTTTAATATTATTTCATAATATTATGCATTTTTTCTATCTCGCAATGCTAAATATTGTCGCTGCCATAAATAATCATTATGCAAGTATCACTTAACAAATAAATCGTTGCTAGTGATGAAAATACGGACATACCGTCTCATACGGACATACCGTAATGATGAAGATAATAATCAATTTGTCAAAGATGGTGATATACAGGCGGGATGTAAATATTAAAGAAATAAAAAATAAATAAAAAATAATAATAAATAAATAAATAGTTGTCACAGATATTAATATGAATATGTAGAAGTAACACATTAATATTTTAAGCAATATTTCATCTTGAGGTATGTATTATTGTATTACTGGTATTATGGTAATCTAAAACTAACAGTCTATAGTATAGGAAGATTGGGTTTATAAATGTACGTAATTTATGAATATATAGTCCCGATTTCACATAGAAATTATAAATAGTCGGTAAACAAAGTTTTTGGCACTTTCTGTATATACTATAATAAACATTTCTATTGTTGATTTACTTCAACCGAAAATTGCAAATAACTCAAAAACGGAAGGAGCACGAAACATCTTTTGCACATACAATACTAACATAAAACTTCTGCATTAAGAAGAATTTCAACTTTATTTAAAATTTGGATGCAGTTGCAGCGTCTATGGATCCCAAAGTCCATAGAAGTCTCAACGGAGAATTACTCTTAACTCGGGAACGAAAGGAGCACAAAGCTTCTTCTTTGCAGCAGGTGTTCTGCTAGTTTTGTGATGTTTTGGGCCTAAACTCGTTTCATTCCTGAACTACTAGCAAGTTTCAATTGCGGCGTCTATGGAACTAAATTCCAAATTTTCAATAAAATTAAACTTTCTTTTTATGCAGATGTTTTGCGTTGGTATTGTGCTGTTTTGTGCCGAAGTTTTGTGTTCCTTTTGTTTTCGAGTTATTTGCAATATTCGGTTGGAGGAACACAACAATAGAAATGGTTACTATAATACATATATACAGAAAATGGCAAAGAAAAAGTTTACAGACTATTTACCATTTATTTGTGTTGGAGTGAAGCGATCTACAAATTAATATACTACGTTGTTATAGTTATGAGATATGTAATAAATGTACTTGTCAATTAGAACTTGTAAAAAGTCATAAAAAGTAAATAAAGATAATTGAAAATATACGAGAATCTCAACAATTTGTAAAAACGGGACTACATATTCACAAATTACGTACATTTATAAACTCAATCTTGCTAAACAATAGACTGTTAGTTTTAGAATACCAGAATGCCAGTAATACATACCAACAGATGAAACATTGCATTAGAGATTATAACAATCTTAATATGTGTTACTTATACATATAACGGGTGATTCGTTTAGACTTTAGAGGTACTTTTTCAGTAGAGCTTTTATGACAGATAACGCATGAGTCGTATAAAGTTGTGGTGGTAGTTTTGTTCACTATTATTAGAAATTTCTCATTTTGACATGGCGCTCGCAATCTCTCCGTGATAACAGCGTACTTGCTACCTGAAATCGAAGCCCGTGATCACCACGACAATTGGTTTCAACAAGACGGCGGTGTTACTTGACACACAACTGACACAACACGTGAAGAGAATGGCTTTAGTGACATAACAATTCGGTGAACGGTTAATTTCCCGTACTGGATCGGTGAGTTGACCGCCTAGGTGACGTGATATCACCCCTCTTGGCCTTTTCCTTGGTGGCTACGTATAGTCCTAAGTGTATGTGGATAAGCCGACTACGATTGAGGCACTGGAAGCCAACATTGTTCGCATCATTCGCCAAATACCACTCAGTGCTCAAGAACATTTGAAACAACTAATCTTAGCATTGCGAGAAAAAATGCATAATATAAACAAATAATATAAATCTTTGTGACGTTATAACTAAAAAACTATTTAACAATATTTAATCGGAATTCCACGTGCACGTCATTCGAGTACAAAGAAAAGTTCAGCGAAACTCCGATAAAAAATTGTTGAATAGTTTTTTAGTTTTATAGTCACAAACAGCGTCGTTAAACTCGTACGTACGTATGTATTATCACCACGCGCGCTGCCTGCGAGAGCCAGGGCCCCGGACGAAAGAGAGAGACTGATGGAGCCCAGGTAGAAAAATGCTTATAACTCAAAAACGAAAAGAGCACAATACTTTTGGTTTGCGACACAAAACAGTATAAAACTACCACAATACTTAAGCATCGAAAAAAAACGAAATTCGGGGCCGGCATGTCCACAGCCCCCCTTCAGAAAAATGACTATTGCTCGGAAACGAATAGAGCACAAAACTTCTAGTTTGGCGCACAAAACTTTGACAAAAGAAAACATTTGAAATTTGAAAGTGGGGGGGGCAGCCCCCCCAGGCATGTCCACAGCCCTCCTTCAGAAAATTACTTATAACTCCGAAACGAAAGAAGCACAAAACTTTTGGTTTGTGGCAGGAAACAAGCACAAAACTTTGACATAAGAAAATTTTTAAATTTCATATGTAAGTAAGTAAGTATTTATTTCGGTAAAAAATTACACTACCATGTCACGTAAATCAGTATATGTATATAACAATAAACAATAAATAAACACACTTCATAAAACAACCCGTCATAGCTCTGCGCCAAGGAATTCCTCGATGGTATAGTAGCTGTTCTCTGCCAGGATCTGCTTCATTTTTCTCTTGAACCGTGCTGGTGTTTCGTTTCGCAAGATATTCGGAACTTTGTTGTAACATCTGATTCCCCAATAGTTTGTGCTGGTCTGGGCTCGGGCCACTCTGTGGTTGGGCACTTCAAGGAGCTGACCATGCCGGGTATTGTAGTCATGGGTTCCACCTGTAGTTTTATATTCGCATCTGTTGCTGAGGATATGGATCAGGCAGTCAAGCACAAATATACTTGTTGTTGTAAGTATCCCCGTTTGCCTGAACAGCTCTCTGCAACTATCCCGGTAGCCTGCAGCGCAAAGAATTACTACTCTTTTTTGAATTAGGAACAGGTCATGTACTTTTGGCGAGTGTCCCCATATGATTATTCCATAAGCAAGTAATGAATGGAAGTTTGCATAGTAGGCTATTACTGCTGACTGTGGTGTTGATGTCTTCATTAATTGCCTCACAGTGAAGAGGGCCCTGTTCAGCTTTTGTGCTAGTTGAGTTATATGTTTGTCCCAACGCAGGTCCTCCTGGAACCATATCCCCAAAAATCTCACCGACTCAACAGTTGCCCGCACTGATGGCTGGTACAGTAGTATGTGGGTTTTTTCATCGTTTTGTTTTAGGGAATTGGCTTTGAACCATTTCCGTGCCTGTTGTTGAGTGTCCTCAGTTTTATGAGTCAGTGTTGGAACCTGACCCTTATTGATGAATGACGCGTCATCAGCAAACAAACTAACAAGGTCGGCATCCACGTTCACGGCCAAGTCATCAATGTAGAGCAGGAACAGTACTGGTCCAAGGATAGAACCCTGTGGAACTCCCGCGGCTACCACGGGGGGGGGGGGCTGAGAACATCGCAACCAATAGCGATATAAGGATTTTTGGAAATAATTTGTTGGAGATTTTAGTTTACCCAGTAGATCGGGAGAGGATTCAGGAGATAATTTTGGAATGCCGTTATGCCGATTAGTGAAATTTAAGGACAAATATGAAAGTATTAATATTGTGGTATATTCCGACACTTATAGGATTTTCTGGTTGGTATTTGTGAGCTTTAAATCGCAATGGTGTACTGTTTTCAAGTTTATCTTTATTATTTTGCCATTAGTTCCTCTGGTTCAATGATAAAAGAGCGGACCATTTGTTTCCGCGAGATGGTGTAATGGTCATTAGCTCCTCCAACTCCATTACTATTGTGTCCAAGGCCACAGCAACTAAGCTGCTGTATTCGATTCTTGTCCTTAGCTGTAACTTCAACCTCCAATATTCCAGCAATTATTTGGATGTTTCTATTTAACTGGTCAGTAGTACATTTCTGATTTCACCCAGGTTTCTACGATTTCGGATAATATTTTCTGGTTGTTTTGTAGCTCTAATATTGTACTTTCGAGCTTCAATACATCAGCGCTGTCCAGGTTTCCAGATATATGCTCTATTTCCATAATTTTGAATGTGTTTCCTCGGACAGGCTGCACCTTCTGGAGAGTTTGATCTTTTGGTCGTTTTCATAAATTCTATGGCCAATGACGGGCACATCGACGAGAATTTGATCGTTTTAGTGTTTTTCCCGGTCCTTCGCCGCACTGCACTGTGAGTTGTTCCCTTTTTGCTACTTTCTTTTTGATGCTATAGCGAGGTCACCAATTGAGATTTAGATCAATTGGTGGTTTTTGTCCTGGCTCCGCCGCGCCGTTCGATTTGGTTTAATCCTGCAGCCTGCTGCTTATAATCCGAGATCTCGCGACAAAATCATACCCTCATAAAACATTACTACGAATAATTTATGTAAGTAATGTAAAATGATTTGTAATTATGTACTGCAATTCGGTGTTATAGTACTCCCATAAAACATCTCTCATTCCTTTTGTCACTTATAGATAAATACATTTTCTCTCATAATAACTTGGTGTGCGTAACTCCATTTGGCCGGAACGTACTTGGCACACCTCCCTGAAGGGGAGCGACAGTCAGTGTATCGATACCCTCATCGAACATCACGCTCATTTTTTATAACAAGAAACTTTGGACTTTATAATTAGCAAAAACCTTGGTGTGCTCAACCGGAAACGGCCGAAAGTGGGTTGCAGATCAGTTATTTAATAGATGATGGTATCTGCGCTACTTATACAAAACACCTGTGTCAAATTTGCCACAGCTATAGAATAATAATTCAAATAATAATCCTTGAGTCTCTCGGGTATTTTTCTTAGTCTTTTCCTACTGCCATCTTCTTCTGGTATTTCGTCTATCTCTTCTTCTTTTGGTATTTCGTCAATATCTCCTTCTTTTGGTCTTTTGTGTATCCCTTCTTCTGGTATTTCGTCTATCTTCTTCTTCGGGCATTTCGTCTATTTCTTCTTCTTCTGTTTTTTCGTCTCTGTTCTTCTGGATCGTCATCTTCTACCTCACCATCTCTCTCTAGCAAGTCGTCTTCCTCTCCCTTGTCCGAATTTCTGTAGATTTTTAATTGACTAACATACGCAGTTGTGGCAAAGGACCTACCACCTGCACCCTGGACTCTGGTGAATGTGTACGCATCTCCTGGTAAGACTTCCGCCACGACAAAAGGTCCTCTGTATTTTTGCTGTAAGTTAGTGGGTCGTCCGTCCGCTACGGTAGTCTATTTCAGTGCCAGTAAGTCCCCTGGTTGATACTAATCTCCTTTACATCGGTGTTGGTCATAATGCCTCTTGTACAAACGTTGGTTTGCATTTATTTTATCACTGAGGCTGCTCTGAATATCTGCACGATGACTAATCCGGATCCTCTGCCAATTCCTCCATAGTAACATCTACAAATTCCGGTTGGTAGCCCATTAACGCTCGGTACGCAGACATACCTGTTGTTTTGCTGAAACATGTATTCATCCCCTGCTCCACTCGCAGCAACACTGTGTCCTAAGCCCTGTCGCCAAACTATCGACTAATGTACTCACCGCGCGTTCAACAATCCCATTCGATTGTGGGTGTCTCGTTGATATCATGGTATGTCGTATCCCGAACTCACTACAGAAGTCGCGAAATGCTGAAGATGTGAAGCACGTGCCCCGATCATTCACAATGCGTGCGGGAATCCCGAAAGTCTTTATAACGTCTCGTAAACACTAACAATTTGGCTTCGTACGGGTCGATTTTACTGCAAACAATTTTACAAATTGCGTCAACGAGTCCACTACCAGTAACACGTGTACATTGCCGTCTCATGCTGTTGAACCAGAACTTGAGTTGAATTTTGTCCACCGTTCGTTCTATACCATAATGTCCCCAAAATTCATGATTTTTCACACACACGAACTTACGCATAGCTTTCGGTAAGACGTACAGTTTCTTTCGCGTACCACCAATATTAACTTAAATAACCGTCCATTCCTCAATTCTTAGTCTTTTAATAACTCGCGTTCGCGGTCACTACGCGCACCTCTGTCTTTCATAAAAATTTCAATTAACTCTCTCACCTCCGCTGTACTAGCAACACATAGTCCTCCTCGGTCATGATCTGCAATATTCCATACCACCCTTCCAGAAGCTCGAAGGTGTCCTCCACCTCGCTCACTGGAGGCCTTGACCATGCATCGACCTGCTGCATGCTGGTGCCGGCCCGATGCTTGATGGTAAACTCTCTAAACAAATTCTTGAAGTAGCTGAAACCACCTCGCCACCTGGGAACTTCGGGTTTTCTCTGTGTGCATGTGTGTGACTGCAGCACAATCCGTCACTACAATTTTCTTCCATATAACCGATTACGAAGTTTATCCAAAGCATAGGCACCAGCCATAAGTTCTAGTTTGTAGGATGTATACATGATGTATACCTACCCTCTACTTCGGTGATTTTCTTTGAAACATAACAGCCTGGTCTCAGGTGTTTTTCATCGTCTCCAGGACAACTGCGGATGCGAATTCTGTTTTCAGGTCCTGGAATGCTCGCACACAAAGTTTTCTGCCTTCTTCGTTAAATCTTTTAACACTTTGGCTCTCTGACTGTACCTGGCAATAAAGTTCCGGAAGTATCCTGTAAGTCCCAAGAATCTTCTTAAGTCGTGGACATTCCGTGGGTCCGGAAATTCCTGCACGGCTTCTGCCCCCTGGCTTCAACCATTCTGGTGAAATAATATATCCGAGGAATTCCACCTCTCTTTCCGAAATGATACTTTACCAAGTTAAGAGTTAAGTTTGCTTTTCGCAACGCCACAAATACCACCTCCAACTTGGCTAACATCTCGGCGCCAATCTGCAACTGCAATCAAGATATCGTCCAAGTACCAGTGGACCACGTCTCTCTCCAGTGGACCCAGTACGATGGACTGGAATCAATCGGGAAAATTCGTACGGAGCCATTACACAATCCAAACATCCGTTTAATCCCCTGTAGTTTCTGGTGTTATGAAAGCAGTCTTCTTGAATGACTCCGCCGAGAATAGGAATTGCAGATAGGCGCTGCCCAGTTTCAACTGGCTGAAAATCTTGGCACCGTATAATCCCTCAAACTGGTCTTTAATGGCTGGTAATGCGTAATTCATTTTGACCGATTGCTTATTCAGCTCTCTGTAGTCTATCATTTTTCTTCGTCACTAATAAACCCGGTGACGCGTATGGTGACACAGTATCTGTCACAAAACCACTGGCCTTCCATTCCTGGATTATTTTATTCATCTTTGCGCGTTCCCCTAGGGTTTTATATGGCCTCTTTCGGTCAGGTATATTTGTATCATGGATTTTCATTTCCATCAGGTTCGTGCAGCCAAGTTTCATGAGGGAAAATGCAAAACAATCCCTGAAACTATTACATAAATTTACTAATTTTTCTCTTACTTCCTTCCCAGCATTGTAATTGATCATCTCGTCCGTGATCACCGTAGTGGCTCCCTGGTTCAGCGCCATAGTGGTCTGCTCACCACATATCCCGACTCCTCCACCGTTACTTCTCCACTATTTACCACAAAGTCTCGTAGCGTGATATTGATTACTGCTACAAACATCGCTGTTCCATTCTCTTTTACCCTGATGTAGTTGATCTGGCAACTCCGGATAACATTGTCCTCATCGCTCGTTAGCAGCACTCTACCGGCTTCCTCCTTCAGGCATAAATCCTTGAAAGGGTCGTCGTCTGGACTACCAAATACCAGTTTCTCCCTGATATTTAAACAGGCTACCTCGGGTAGTTCAGCGAACGTGTGACCAATAAGTTGGTCCACCATCTGCGTACTGTTGTTAACCATACATACATCCACCTCAGCTGCGGCAGTATTAACCTTCAAGTAACCCGTCACCACTCCGTGACAAACTTCGACCGGTTTGTCATCATTACCGTACCCGAATAACTCTATGCTAGCCGAACGTACCTTTGGCCCACACGGGTAGCCACACTTTCCCGTACCAGGCACACCGCACCACCTGGCCAATTTGTCCACTAACTACTCGACCGTTTAATTCCACTTTTCGTAGGTATTTGTCCAATCCGTTACTTATATTAGAGTCCACCAACATCACTACTTTCCGCTCTGGGCAATTCTTTTTAAGGATGTGTCTTTCTTACATTGGTAACATATCCTTTCACTCTTTTTAAACAAATTATTTTATTAGAATTTTCCCTATTATTTTTTTCTTTCGGATTTTCTCTTGGTTGCTCGCTTGGTTACTGCCTACTCCAACTATCTACACCAACATTGTACACTAAAACAAATCAAATAAAAGTACACAGATAGAAAAGATTTCTTGTTTTAAAGAAATGTATTTGTTTGAATTTATTCTTTTGGGTCAAAACATATTTCTTTGACGCCAGCAATATTTACTTCATTGAATACTCTAGTTTATTTGCTTGCAGAGATTAATTTATTTGAAATATTTATTTAAGTGGAATAAATATATATGGATACAAACAAAAATTACTTTCCGAAATTTTCGGAAATTTCGAAAATTTCCGAAAAATTCTTGTCTATTAATTCCTTCAACAAATTAATAATTTTAAGCATTTTAACTCGACGAACAATTTTGTTAATTTAAAAAAATGTAATTCTTTCACTCAACACAATCATAATTATTTGAAGTAAAGAAATCTCATTTCTTATACACAAATTGCAAACTTTTTAACGGGAAACAGTTGTTTGACACAAATCAACGTTCTTTCTACCAAACAAATATTTCAAATAAATGCGCTTTTATCCGCAAATAAATATTTCTTTGCCTCTATTGAATCAACAAATTTCTTTGAGTCAATGCATATTTATTTGAATCAAACAAAAATTTCTCTCTGTACATTCTTTTTACTCTAGTCAATAACAAACAATAGTTTAATTAGTTGTTTTTACTGTCAGGGACTATAAAAAAACTTATTAATTTACATAAAATATTTGATTATATAACAATATTATATATGATAATATTAATAACATAATTCGTATGAGAATTATTTGGACTGACGTTCACTACGATAAAATAAAACTATTTTCTTCCAATCGCAATATTTCGGAATTAATTTATTCCTTCATCAGGCGTTTAAAGAGTAAGTTTACTTAAGCTAACATCAATGACAAACATTCTCACAAATCCAGGCGATACATTATACACAATTGTGACGTAGAACAGACACAGGACAAATATTTTTACACGTAGAGTGACACACGTGCTCAACTGATATACTATTAATAATATATTAATTTAGTAATCAGAAATGACCGTCTTGTCGGTCCACTGCAAAAGGCAACTGTAAAAATAAATCCAAATGAATGGAAATGAGTTATATATGTAGTAAATAATACTTACGTGACGAAATAGATATCAGTTTTAATGTCACTTCATCCCCTGGCACATGGTGACGGTAAATGTCTTAGGCTGCAATCGCAGTGAGTATTACTTGCAAATTATATCTTATATTGCTTATAATATATCACTGTACCAGTCGTTAAACCGCCTGATCGTTTAAATCTATGAGTTAACATAGTGGGTGTATAGATTGTAATGTGTTACATTTTATATACAGGTCTCCCACGACGAGCTGCTATGAGAAGTATATGGAGAACCAAATGAAATGAGAATATGAAAATTTACGGACTTTATTGTTGGACACGATCGTCTCAACTAAAATATTTTGAGTTTTCGGTTACTTCCGGTTACACCGGAAATGTAGTCAACTTTTATATTTCAAATGGAACACCCTGTATTTTATCTCACTTTTGAAATCTTCATTAAATTCTAGAAATTCTAGTTACATTCCCTATACCTAAGATGTTCATTTTTGAGATATTCATATTTTTCGTTAAAAAATGACAGCTGCACGTTACTTTCAATTACTTATAAATTATCTCCTGTGGCCGTTGGAAAAAGGTTGTCCGGCAAAATCTTTGTGAAGATAACATGTTATCAACACATCGGTAGAATTCGTCTAAAAGTTATACAGGGTGTTTAAATTATAAGATCAAAGTTGAATTCGAGGAAAGTACTGTGATCTTATAATTTGAAAACCCTGTATAACTTTTAGAAGAATTCTACCGACGTGTCGATAATATATTACCTTTGGAACAATTTTGCCGGATAACTTTTTTCAACAGTCACAGGGGATAATTTATAAGTAATTGAAAGTAACCGTGCAGATATCATTTTTCAAAATTGGTAAATACTGACGTTTCGCGAGCCATGCTGAATACTGAGATTTAAGTGAACTTGCATGATACATTCGATTGCGTTTAGGTATATTGTTTGAAAGGCAGTTGTACGTAACAGTGACAAGGCATTTTATGTCACACAATTTATGAAAATATTGCAAACTATAATTTTCACATGAATAATTTTTTCAAAAAAATTAGTTTTCAAGATAATCACAAAAAACAGGCGATTTTAGAGTTGTCCTGTTTTCGAACTCACCAATTAATCGGTGAGTATTGTCGGCAAATAAATAGTAGAGTCCGCCAGCCGAATATTCGAATTTATGAAATGAGAACACCTGTATAAACAACGTTAATAGTATATTACATTACAAGAGCTGTAACTAGCATATTACGTGCGAGTGAAAAGTTAACATACGAGCCGCGAAGCGGCGAGTTTTGTTATTTTTCACGAGCACATAATATGCGAGTACAGCTCGAGTAATTTTACCTACGACCGACAATTTCAATAAATTGTATCGAAGATGTCAAATAAATAAAGGTAAAGATATTTGACGGTTGACGATATTTGACGGTATTCGCGCGACATCTATTGCAACTACGGAGAACTTTGTCTGAAGTGTCGACAGAAAATTCCAATACAAATTAAACATAAAAGTTCACGAGCATGTAATATATGTTACACCTCGAGTATAAAGGTGCATACAAACCTGCCGCGCCGCGCCCGCGAAGCTCACGCGCCGCGCGGCGCCGCGCCTGGCGCGTCGGAAAGTATAGGCGCGCGCGCCTCTGCCGAGCCCCCTGCGGGCCAGTTGCTCGACACGGCGCGCCTGCAACGCGAAGCGTGCGCGCCTGCGACGCGACGATCGCGCGCTCGGGCACCATTCGCCGAGACCAGGCGCCAGTCCCATATCATATTTTGTTGTTCGAGCGCAAATGGTCTCGCAAGTCGCAGTACGCAGTACAACTTGGGACGTCAACGGAGAGCCATGTCGTCTGCAGGGTGGACAGATGAGTGGACAGTGGCCAGCTTAAATTTTATAGTTATGTACAGAGAATTTAAAATATTATGGGATCCTACCCACAAAAATTATTCTAAAAGTGACATTAAAAAATGCTTGGTAGGATATTGCAAATAAAATTAAGAATAATTGCACAGGAGATCCACGTAAAAAAATTGATAGTTTATTGTCTACCTACAGGGAGAGCGAGCGAACATAAAAATGTGTAGGGACAGGAAAAGCTAAGCTTCGTCTAAAACAATCAATTAATGGTTGGTTAAATCAATTTTTATTACTGGCACTTGCTACCAAGGACATAGTATGTATCTACATTTATTTGTGGATGTATGTTTATTTGGCTATTCAGGATGTTTAAAGCAAATGTAAATGTCAACATGGTTACGTGAATGAACCGTTAAAACAGAATATCCGTATTTTGTGCAAATTCAAGGGGATCTATTATGATTCTATTCTATTATGATCAATTATCTATAAAGAAATGTACGCAAAATTATTTTTAGTTATACAGTACATGTAGTAGGTGCATGAAGAAACTATACTTTTTTTATGGAATGTCTATAATTATTATGTATTAATACTAAGGAATTTGTATTTCAAAATGTATCAGAGGTATCCACATGTGTGTTAAAAAAAATGCAACTGCAAGCCTATCTTAAAATTTCGTAAAAACCATTTTTTTTTAAAAGTAGTATCTCACAACTTTATCACACAATCACCAAAACCACTAGGTGGATGACGATGTTGAAAAGCCAGACAAAATACAACTACAAACCGCAATAATCGTCGTACTTCCCTCCCTCGTAGAGAGAGAATAAGGCGCATGCTCGAGAGCCGTGATCTACCCGCGCGCCAACCGAAACTGGCGCGCGCGCCAACCGTGACAAGCGCGCGCGCCCACTACGCCCGGCGCGCGGGTGGCGCGCGCGCCCACTGCGACCGGCGCGCGGTAGGCGCGGCGCGGAGGTCTGTATGCACCTTTACATTTACCTACGATCGAAAATTTCAATAAATATAAATTGTATCAAAAATGACAAATAATTAATCAAAATATTTGCGCGACATCTGTGATTATGACATTACGTCGTGCGTAAAATACACAAGCGCACAGCTAAAAGCACACGTTTGTTATAAGCTATATACGAGCGAAGCAGTCCGTGACGTAAGGAACGTTTACACATACGGTCGTAGGTAAAAAAATAAATGCTTGAGTTCGAAAGCGGGAATGTTTCTGATTTCACAGAAGTATACTAGTATAGTATATAGTATATAGTATAGTATAGTATACTAAACATGAGGAAAAGTCACATTCAAATCGGTTCTGTTTACAGTGTGTTACCGAAATTTTGGTTCACTTTCGGCTTTGTTGACTTAACTAAATATCGCTGGAATATTTGCTTCCCTCAGTTTTTGGCCTAAATTTATTTTCGTCAAAATTTTATAATTGATGAACAGATGTTTATTCATAGGTTGGTTTTAGGAGACCCAATGTCATCCCGTTTCACGTACCACACAAAAAGCTCCTCGAGAAATTAGAGAAGAAGCTGGAACTTCCGGAGCCATTGGTGAGCAATCGTCATCTTATTATTATCTTAATATTCGCCCCTACAAGCTAAGCCATAAATATTCATTTCAGACCGGATTTAGAGACCAACAGCAGAAGATTCTAGACCACCGAGCTGGCATAACATCGTCACTTAGTAGACAAGAATCCGGTGGATTCCCCCAATCTGACGATGACGTGTCAGATAAGATCGTGGCCAAGCGCAGTACGCAAAGAAATAATTAAAGTTGATTGCAGTATAACCATACGTTTTTTTTCTGTTTTATCAGGGACTAGTAAAGGCAAAGGTAGTCTGAAATTTAGCCATGAAAGGAGTGCGCAGAAGAAAGGTTCAGATGTGATTCTTCCACATTTTAAGCTGAAAAATGTCGTCAATCAGACTGAACTGATACAGAAGTTACGGTCTGGAGAAATTAAAGGCTTCGTCTATCTTATATATGCTGTGGAACGGTCTTCTGAACATTATACGCCATATGCTCTAACGTAAGCATTTACTACAAAATGCAGAAAAAATGCGAATCTCTGTCTAAAAGCGATAGGGCTTGTTTTGCAATAGTGGTATATACCTGGAATAACACTATATCTAGAATAAGTTGGTCTATACATTTTGTATAAATTGTGTATAACGTCCGAATAGGTATACTGGGTTATACATTTAATATCTTATAAGAAAAAATATAGTTAGTTTTTCCAGTGCTGAGTCGTGAGATGCCAAACACAAAACGGTTTGAAAGAGTGTTAAATCGTCACGTGTGAATTATGTGTGCTTTTTTCTTAGTTCTCATTGTTGGAATTATAAGTCAAGTATTTTATTGCAATATCATCATGGGGGAGAAGAGAGCGCAGATTATACATCTAAATCATCAGTTGTGAAACAGTGTCTAATCAATTTGTCGCATCTGAAGCATATTCATCTGTTCAAGTAGAGGCAATCCATCGAAAAATGGATCAGCCTGTTAGGGGTGTCTGGAAGAAGGGCTCTAAGAAAACTGGCTTAGGTTTTTCTTGGCCGACAATATCAGCCAATATACAGGTTGTGTTCCCAAAAATTAGGCATAGGGCTATAGAAACTGGCGTATCACGCGACAGCACTACCAACGTCGGTTGAGTGGGGCAGCCAATTACCGTTCTTCCGCAAATGCTATGCCTAGCGTTCGGGGAAACGTACGGTATAACCAATATGTGTTACTCTTGTCTCATCTAATGCCCGGGCTACACTAACGCCTTTATGCGTTAACTAACGCGTTATCAACACCGCTCTAAAAAAGAAATTGTTTTTTCTTTTATTTTGTTCAAACACAGTGTTTGTGGCATAACACCTAGTCAATGACTAACAAGTTATTTTCACTTAACCTAAACTGATAAAATAATTAGTATTTCTACAATTTTGCCCATTGGCCCAAGTTGTTTTAGTCTGACAGTTTTTACCACTCCAGTAGACGGCGGTAGTTTTCACTTATTCTAACAGAAGATGAAATTACTTCAGAAAGACCGAACAAAATGCAAAAAGACTGTTTGGAAAAGTCGTGGAACCTACTAAAACAAAAGACACATGAAATATAATTTGAACATGTTTGTATAAAACACATTATTAGACAAAAGCATCCTTCACGTAATTCGTCCACGTAATGCAAAATTACTTCATTATCGTAAGATTTGAAAATTAGCTTGTCTAATTGTGTTGTCTTTAGATAAAACTTGTACGCCCTAGAATTGCATTGGCAATGCACTGATTGCCAGTGTAATGGAGTACTACGGTCATGTGGAAATTTGTCTATATTTACTAAACAAAAGATTTTATGTAAGTGTCATCCTGAGAAGTTTTTATTTCAGTTGGTTTATGATAAAATCCCAATTCAAAGTTGTAAATCTAAAAATTCGTTGGCCAACGTCGAAAATACCAGAATTATAACAGCCGACTGGCTTGGCAACGATGTCTCCTTTCGGGTATTTTCTTTCGGTAATGTTTCCGTTACCGTTTACATACAGTGTGTCCCACTTAAGAGTGTAACACCTTTGTATCTTTTTTTTTATTTTTAGTCCAATTTTAGTATTTTTTTTTTCAAATATAGAACACATTGTTCTATTTATTGCCAAAAAACAATTGCCTTCTTAAATGCAAAGCAACTTGTGGTGACAATCTCACACCACAAACAACACAAATATCACGATCTCACGGCTGTAGCGTTGACGATGTACTATTTAGCGAAGTATCCAGAAGTGCAGGTATTTTTCTGTCCAACCATCTGGTTGGGTTGGGTTGGGTTGGGTTAATTTATGTTGAGACATTTTGAAGTATGTATGAAATGTTTCTGGATATTTTTTAGGCCGCGGCAACAGTCTGTGATATTCTCCTTCATCTTTGAAATGTCAGGCGTCCATATTCTTCCCCTTTTTCGAGCTTGCTCTTGCTCAAACCTTTCATCTTCCGCACATAACAAAGAAATTATGTAACATCGTCGTCGCCTCTGTCCATTTTTGTCAAAAGTTGCCTAACAACTGATTATGAGACTGACAGCCAAATTTCCTGCGTACTGTCGCGCCGCTGCTGTTGGTCGTACCTTAGAGCCGTTTTACACGACCGAGTTTTCTAACGAAAATAATAGCGAAAAACATTACTATAGTTTTGGCGAGAATTATTGACATTTGACACATTTGTCAAAAGCAACCAATTTCGCTACTGTAGTCATGGGCGTTCGTAGGGGAAAGTGGGAGAAGTGGCTTTTAGGTGCTTCAAATTCTTGTCCAAAGCACGCCAACTATTTGTCTATTGAACTACGGCTTTAAATTTATAGTAAACTCAATCTAATTATTGAAAAAAAAAATTAATATATGATAAAATCGGGCAAAATCGATCAGTGGGTATTAACCCACTGACCATGCTGTTGGGTAATATCAATCATGCTGGGTAATATCGATCAGGGAAGAGTATTGTCATAAACCATAAAATTTTCATATTCTTATATTTACCTTATATTTACTTTAATTTGAACACTTTTCCATTTACGGCTTTCTCGATTGCCGCCGTCCTATTGAAAGCATTCTTGACAAGTTCAGCAATGTCTGTTGTGTTTATGTTCTCATATTTTTTGTTCTTCATGTATTTGTCACATTCTTGGTAATAAGCTGATTTGAATGGACCAAAGAACGTGATGTCTAAGGGCTGAAGACGATGAGAAGTATGTGGTGGAAGTGATACAAGGTGAATTCCTGATTCTCGACAAAAAAAATAGGAAGCTAGGCTTGAGTGAGTGGAGTGATTGTCTAACACAAGAAGTACTGGATGATCTTTAGAACAATTTACACTATTCTTAAAATGTTTCAGCCACTCAAGAAAGAGTTCTTCTGTAATCCACCCAGACTTCGAACACCGGTATTTGCTCCAACAGGACCATTCCTATCAAGGCCTTCTTTCATTCTCTTTCTCTTGAAAATGAACATTGGCGGGATGTATTGGCCAGATTCACTAAGAGCACATACTAAGGTTACTGTCTGTCCTCTCTCGCCACTTGTAATGGCACCGACTTGTTTTCGGCCTTTTGCAGTCAAAATCCTACCAGGAATATGCACATTGCTTACACCCGTCTCATCTACATTAAAAATTTGATGATTTTCAAATTGAAAACGGCCACCCAGAGTTGCTAAATTGTTATAAAATATTTTAGTTCATCGCGATTAAAAGCTGTCACTCTGTTGATACTGGTTGCTTCAGGCTTGCGTATACTAAGCTCTGGATGACGGCGCAAAAATGAGTAGAGCCAATCCTTGCCACATTTTCCGGTTTCTTTTTTGAATGGATGTGAAATTTTATTTAGTTCGGCATACTCGAAAACCAACTGACGTATATTAACACGTTCGCTGCCGACTCGGCCCCACTCGGCCCATATGACCGAGAATATACGTTCATTCCAGGCCAACTCGGTCTATGACCGAGAACTTCGTATTGTGCGCGGAGCCGACTCGGTCGATGTGACCGAGTTGGCATTTCGTATTCCCCACGCCAACTACTCGGTCCGGCATGCATTGATCAATGTCGACTGACCGAGTTGGCGTAAACGAACTTCTGCGACGTCCCAGTTTATGGTGTGCAGCTTTCATGACTGAGAAAGTTAGGTAAAATTGAAAAACGTGTATAGTCAAAACAAACTTAAACTTTATTCAAAACAAATGTAAAAACTATTACAAAACTTGACAAAAAATAGTCTTATTATACATTTAAAAACCAAAAATGTGAAGTTCTTTTTCGAGAATTTATTCCACGCCATACCTATGTATTTTGTTGAAACACTCTAGACACATATGAGGTGCCCCTTGGCAACCTTGGCAATATAATCGGATTTTGGGCAAATTCCTTGCTATACGCCAGCCGTGGGTTTTCTTCGCAGTCTCGTAACAGTTTCTGCACACCTTCCGCTTCTTGACATCAACTTCTCCTAATTCATGGCGCAATCGACGTTTCCGATTCGGTGTATGGTTTTTCTCGTCTTCTAAGTTTTCTGCCACGGGTGGACGCTCACTGCATAATTTGTACGAAATGGCTTTACGGAAATCAAGAATTCCTAAGTTAGACTTATTTACGTTTTTGTACAAAATCCATGCGTTTACCACAGCAGTATTTAGCAGAATTTCGAAAGCTAACTTTCTGTACCATTTTATACCCTTCCTAAGTGGCGACTGGTATGCGGTCATTTGATCTGACTGATCGACATTCGATTTGCCTCGATTGTACGCTATTATTATTTCCGGTTTTTCTGTTATTTGTCCTCGACGGTTTCTTACTTTAGCTGTTGAATGGGAGTGTTTTGTTGAAAGCATCAACACATATCTTTTCTCTCTCCACGAAAGCACGGTAATTACTTTGCGATTTTCTCTCGCAATATATTGTCCAACTTTGAGATTTTTTTGGATTACGTCTTTCGGATTTCCTTTTCTGTTTTTTCTCAATGTACCAATAAGATGCGTTTGCCTATTCATGAGCTGTTCTGCTAATGATAGGCTTGTGTACCAATTATCAGTAAGCATAGTCCTTCCACAATCAAGTAGTGGTTCAGCAAGTTTCATAACCACTGCCGACGGTGTTGTTTTATTATTGTCCAGATTTTTGCCAGCATAAATTTCAAGATTGTATGTAAAGCCTCCATCACAGCATAGCTTGAAGATCTTGATGCCGTACCTATGGCGTTTGTTCTTTATGTATTGACGCATTATCAATCTACCACGAAATGATTCGTCAATGCAGACAGTATCAGCAGGTACTAATACTGACTGAAAGTTGTGGACTACTTTATTTATCAATGTCTGTATTTTATGAAGTCTGTTATTATTGAAATTTCCCTCATTATCGGCAAAGTGAACCATTCTCAAAAGCAGTTCAAATCTATTTCTAGTCATTGCCGCTGGAGCAAAGTCGTTTTTTAACATTGGCTCTTTGCTCCAATAGTCGGCAATTTTTGGCAAACGAACTATTCCCATGTACAAAAGCAATCCGAAAAAACGCTCTATTTCGTAAATATCTGTGGGAATCCAATCATGCAATATAGAATGTGCAGAAACATCGCCCCCAGCAACAAGAGTTTGCGTTGCATATAAATTGGTGTGCTCGGCAACGAATTCAAAGATATTATCGTCAATCAATGCAGAGAAAAAACTTATAGGCTCTTCACCATTCAAAAGATCAGATAAGTGTTGTTCGACTCCGGGTTCTTTCGTGAATGGCATGAGTACGGTCTGTTTACCTTCAGGTATCTTCCACTCAGGTCCATCGATACTCCTGCGTACAGTAGCTCCTTCATCTTCGTCATCATCCGAATGTGCATTAGTTTCAACATCGGTGTTATCATTTGCAGATTCCTGCAATTCTACAGCTTCTGCAACTTCAACATTTTCGTTATCACATACCGCGCCATCCAGGACTTCATTATTGTTGCCTTCGTCATCACTATCAGACGTAGATGATCAGAGTCATCTACGTCTACAAGAAAAAAGTTATGACAAACCAAAAAGTAGCGTGACAAAAATAACTTACCCTCTGGGTCAGATAAACTATTTAAAATTTCAATCAGTTATTTATCTGAAAGCGGCCGTTTGTTGATAGACATTATTTTGAAATGCACAAAACACAAAACAGAGTCTCTAGAAGCACTGTTATATGTACAGCTGTCATGCGTCATAACATAACCTTCAAAATGCCCGAGTTTGCGACGCGCGCATGGTTAGTTTTAGGTCATGTGGACGCGGTCTATATGACCGAGTTGGCGCAGCGCAATGGCCAGTTTCATACCACGCCGCCGCGGTCCATATGACCGAGACAGTTTCTTGCAAATTTCTCGTCCACAAATGGAATTGTCGAAAAACTGCTAATGCTAGTCATTACTACATACATATACATATCTTAGCGCACCGTGGCTTGAAGGGTAACTTTTTTTACTTTTATATAAAACCCCTTGGCTAAAACGCAATAAATCACTTCGAGCGCTCCGGCAGCGAACGTGTTACGCGGTGTAAGTCCATAGAAAGCATTTGACATTTCTAGGATTCGTGTCGAAAATTCGGATTCTTCCTAATGTGATTTTCTTAGCTTCGAAACGACCTCTCAGGCGATCTTGAAGTGTTCCATATGGAATTTCGTACATTCTAGAGGCTCCTCTAATCGAGAGCTTATTTTCTGCGATTTCTGTTAATGCCCTTTTCATCGCTTCGTCGGACCATGAGGAGCGTGCAGTCTTACGCTGGTATTTTCGTGGCATCAACAAACAACGATAACATCAGATAAGGAAAATATCGATCAGGTATAGGGTAATATCGATCGCATTGATCGATTTTACCCAACACACCACGTATCGCTTGTGACGGCATGCTGCAAAAACACATAACCTCAAACTTAAGTATGTGTGGTAACTAACTTTTAGAGACTTGTACGTGTAGCTACAACATGCAAAGTCGTTAAAACCACCGACAGAAAGACTGCTTACCTTAATATACGCCTCTGAAAAGTTATAAGGATTTCACAGAAAACACAATTTATCTCAGTGTGTGGTTATCACACGCTGTCATTAGAAACGAATGTCACTAACGCCATCTACCAACGACTACCTACACATGTTTTACAGAAAATTCGCTCTGTGGCGCCACTTATTCGAGGTTTGAACATGATCGAAAGAATGATATTACCCTGCGGTCGATATTCCCCCACGTTCCCCTACTAGCGCGATTTTCTCAGATCATAACATCTGAGAAAAAATCTAAAATTAAATACGTATTGTATTATATTTATATTGTAGATATAGCTAATAATTTGTCAATAGTTGTGGCTGATATAAAATAATGTAAAACTGACAAATGCGATAAGCGACGACTTGTGATACGCGACAACCTATATGTTTCTAGGCTGTCGTGTATCGCGGCTCTGTTTCCATAAAAACGTATAGACCGTGGTGTATCGCTAGTCGCTTATCGCACCGGTGAGTTTTTGACTTAAAAATGCCTTATCTGGCGTTTCTGCCGATTTGCTATCATACCCCGGCAAAGTACACATTTTGTTCATACATCGCACAAATCTCACTGCCACGCATAAACGTTCGAAGGATGCAACGTTGCCAAATAACTCATTATAGTTGCTTCCCATGACGTCATGAGAAGCAATTCTAAAATTGCTATCGGCGTGTTCTCTTTAATTAACATAAAACTTGACATTTTATTTGTAAGAGAGTACTAGTAACGCACATTCCATCTAAAAATAAGTTATTCGAAAAACGCCGTAATACTTTACTGCGCACTAGTTTTACCAAAAGAAAACGCTATTATATATTGTTAATATTGTCACATAATTTCGTCTGAATAAAATTGACATTTGGCTAATAGTCACCTGTGTACAGCACTTGTATGCAGTGAAATTTAAATACATACGTATAACTGGAAAGGAGGCGATATGGTCAATAAGTGAGGCAAATGCATTTGCTATACAACCCGCAGTGATGTCTGGTAGCCATCTCATACGGTGCTATGGCCATAACGGTTTGATGGTTTGACTCTTTTATTTGAGATACTATTGGCAACCGTTGGATACTATTTTCAATGAAAAAAATCTACACTGCACTCCGCTATCTACCTACGGTAGTCAGATAGTAACACATACCCCTCATCATCGCTTTGTCTCTTTTGCTTGCGCCTCCCTCAAATTTTGCCAGCTAATGTAAAGCGCGCGTCCCTTCCAGTTAGATTAGACTTCACTGCTTGCATGCTGGTTAGATAGATAGATAGATAGATATATTTATTCAAAAAACCATAAAGGTGTCGAATTCACAGTTTCATATTACATGACATAACCCTAATACTACATCAATTCACAATACGACATATTCCATATACATACACCTAAAACACCGCCTCAAACATAACCACAAAAAAAAACTTCAATTTTACTTTAAAAAACCGCTGTCGTCTGTCAAAACGTGTCGTTAAAAAATTCACTCAGCGAATAATATACTCTGTTCCTAAGGAGACCACGCAACGCGAGTGAGAACATTCGGGATGACTCGGCTACCCTAACCTCGGTCGGCAGTTTATTCAGTATACGAGGCCCCACAAACAAGAAACTTGCGCCGATTTGGTTGTTTGTTGGAATCGCAGAGCGGACCAAGTCTCTGTGCCGTGTGTTGTATGTATGCACATCTGATCCTGAAACAGCACCACCAGCACCCAAATCGCGAACATAGACCGCGCACAAGTAGATGTAGTTATTAACTACTGTAGGGATGTTCAAGGCAAGAAAAGCTTGACGACAGGAGTCACGTGTGCCAAGTCGAGCCAATGTCCTAACTGCCCTCTTCTGGAGGAGAAGCACTCTGCTTAGAGTAGTATTATTACCCCAAATTAAAAGGCCGTATCTTGCGACTGAGTCAAAATAGGCGAAGTAAGCCGACAACAGAGCGCTCGCACCGCATACATGTTTCAGGCGACGCAGCGCAAAATTCGCCCGGTTCAACTTCCTCACAACTACACTCAGCTGATCCTGCCACGCCAACTTATTGTCGATTGACACACCCAACAATATAACTAGATTTTCCCACCAACGTAATTCTAACCGACAAAAAGTTACTGGACTTGCTCCTCTATTCCGAGTATTGAGTAAACGTATTCCACTGACAAATGTCAATGTAAAACGCACACGCTGTTAACCAACTACGGTATACGTTTCGCATATTCCTATTCCAGGAATCCTATTCATGATTTTATATAAGGATGTTAGGAGGTGATATTTCGGTGACGGAGGCGAAGGCCATGTGTCGACTTTCCCGGAGGCGGAAGCGGAGGTTAGGAAAATTATATAGAAATAAAAAAATAAAAAAATATATGAAAATAAAATACGAAGTCATAGTAAAAAAATATATAATATAAAAACACAAATACATACAGGGTTAGCCAAAATTACCGGAACACGTAAATAACTCTCCAACGAAAAGAAATTTCAAAAAAGAATTCAAACAAAAGTTTTTCGACTTTAAACAATCCATCCTTCAAATATATTTTTAATATACAGGGTGTTCATTTTATTATAGAAATTTCGTAAACTTTTTTTTTTCAAATGGAACACCCTGTATATTTTTACATTTTGAGATTTTAGGACTAATTCTAAACATCTTTTATTAAAATAATATTTTTATAAAATGCTTCATTTTTGAGTTTTAAGCAATTAATTAAAATCAGTCATAATTACCAAAACACCTACATAACTCCCCAACCGTAAAAAATTTCAAAATTCATTCAAACAAACGCTTTTTGACATTAAAGAAGCTATTATTAAAATATGCTTTTAATGTACAGGATGTTCATTTTATTATGAAAATTTGGTAACCTTTTCTTTTTCAAATGGAAAACCCTGTATATCTTTACATTTATAATGCTAAGACTAATTCTAAATATTTTTATTGGAATCATTTTTGTATAAGTTTCATATTTTTTTAGTTATAAGCAATTAATCAAAACTCCTGAACTTCAAATTAAGAATATTTTCCCACATACACACCTTAATTAATTAATTAATTTATCTTAATCAAACGGATAAACTATTTTTTCTCGTTTGGTACATTAATTTTATTAAATTTGGAAACTTTGGACATATTACATCACGTATTGGACAATGTTTGCCTGCGACAGTTGGTCTCTACTCAAGTGTCTACTGTAGCCACATTGTGGTTATGTATTTTTACTTGACATTTACTTATTTTGCAAGCGATATAGCCAATCGACAAAACTGAAAGTTACCAAAAACTGCTTTCAATAAATTTATTTTATCATACCACTGTTTTGGAAACTACTGGAAACTGTTTTACAACTAAATAACATTTGATTTCAACAAGATGGTGCCCCGCCGCAGTACGGTGTCCAAGTGCGAAATTATTTAAATTAAATTTTTCCGCAGAGGTGGATTGGAAGGAGAGGATCCATTGAATGGCCACCTAGGTTGCCGGATTTGCAAATATTGTATTTTTCTATTTGGGGACACCTAAAGTCCAAGGTTTACATCAATAGGCCGCAAAATATTGATGCTTTGAAGCAGTGGATAGTGGACGAAGTTCAAAGTATTACTGTCGAACATTTAGAAAACTGTTTACGGGAATTTGTTAATAGGTTGCGGCATTGTCAAGCCGCTCACGGATGGCTGTTTGAAAATTTAATTTAATTACTTTGTTTCTTTTTCTTGAATTTGTTATAATTTATCCGTTCGGTCAAAATAAATGTTTTGGAGTTTTAATTAATTGCCGATAACTAAAAAATGATGCAGATGATGCGATGTACAGGATGTTCCATACTGCCATAATAAAATAAACACCCCTATATTAAAAGTATATTTAAGCAGAGCTTGTTTAGAAATGTGTTTTTTGCGGTTGGAGAACTATGTAGGTGTTCCGGTAATATAATTATGACTAATTTAAATTAATTTCTTACAACTCAAAAATAATGCATTCTACAAGAAAATTATATCAATAAAAAATGTTTTGAATTTGTCTTAGAATTACAAAATGTAAAAATATACAAGGTGTTCCATTTTTAAAAAGTGTTTACGAAATTTCCATAATAAAATGAACACCCTGTATATTAGAAATATATTTGAACGATAGCTTGTTTAAAGTAAAAAAACTTTTGCTTAAATGTTTTTTTGATTTTTTTTGCGTTTGGTGAGTTATGTAGGTGTTCTGGTAATTCTGACTAATTTTAAGTAATTGCTTAAAATTCAAAAATGGTGCATTTTATAAAAATATTATTTTAATAAAAGATGTTTAGAATTAGTCCTAAAATCACAAAATGTAAAAATATACAGGGTGTTCCATTTGAAAAAAAAAAGTTTGCGAAATTTCTATAATAAAATGAACACCCTGTATATTAAAAATATATTTGAACGATGGATTGTTTAAAGTCAAAAAACTTTTGTTTGAATTCTTTTTTGAAATTTCTTTTCGTTGGAGAGTTATTTAGGTGTTCCGGTAATTTTGGCTAACCCTGTATATGTAAAATACAAAGTTTGTGAAATAAACATAATTTAGGAACAAATTAAAATAAACTCTAAAACAAAAACTTAAATTCTAATATTCAAAGTTCAATATAGGCAAATTGTACTTTAAAAACCATAATTTTGCGGCTTTCTCTCCGTCCAATCTGCTTCTCGTTGGTTGATATATTAATCCTGCCGAACTGAAAAGTTGCTCACTTGGCACACTCGCTGCGGGTGGTGACTAGTGCGCAGTAAAGTATTACGGCGTTTTTCGAATAACTTATTTTTAGATGGAATGTGCGTTACTAGTACCACCAGTTAATACCACCAGTTGCTGTGAGTTTTAGGTTTAAAATCGTTATATTTTTCCTTGCAGCGTTCCTTAAATAGCGCCCTAGGCCTACATTTAGGTCAGCGGAAACCGCGCGGATCCATCCGCGCGGTTCTTTGTCGGCATCGACCTGCCGACAAACAGTGCGTTTTGCTGCCCGGTTTCCTCCTACATAGGCTAAATGGTCTCAAAACTAAACCTGCAACTTTTTGCAGTTGCAGCTGCCGAAAATAACAAAAATCTTTACCGACAGCAAATTAGGTGTCAAACGAAAGCGTCATGTCGGCAATGCTTAACTTTTTGCCGGCGTATGGCGGGCGGCGCCGCGCCGGCGGCACCGTAGCAATCAATGTACGGAGACACATCGCGCCGTAGTGAGCGGCGTGTATCATGCCTTCGCCTCCGCTATACCTCCGCCAACTAAAATGCGAAGGCGGGGGCGGGGCCGGAGGTTGAAAAACACACGAAAGTTCCGTCTTTAGGGAGGCGGACCTCCGTTACATCGCTAATTTTATACTATCATTGTAGAACGGCCTTAAGCAACTAATAGCGACGCGTGGCTGGTGAACCAAGTTGCGTGTCGGTATACAGGCAGATCAAATTCAATTCAGTTCTACATTATTTTTGGTGGTAGAGGGTTGACATATCATTTGACATTTGCGATATTTTCCAAAATATTGATTTTTTCTATCAAACCCTGCTATTTGAAATAGTATCTGTAAAATCACTTTATGACTGTGGACATTTTAACCGTTTTATTCCGGACAGTTCTATAAGTATTTACTATAACTGCTTCATAATTAATGATTTAGCGCTTTTGTAAATGACATTTTATCAAATATCTGTTTTCCGAAATAGTATCAACCAAAATGTCACCTAATTTTAGTATTCGTGACAATTATTTCAACATTGGTTGTTGTAGGTAGAGCTTGTCTAGTGCATGTGCTAAAATCCATCGAAATCCAATTATTGTAGGTACATAAGAAGTCCATAAGAAATGAGAAAGCTTATGAAGGTCAGAGAGAAACAAGAATTAGTTTTCGTTTCTCATGTTTTACAGAATAACAGCCCGAAAAACAACAAACATTCCGTTGAGCCAATAGTCTAGTTACTAATGGTTTCAGAGATATTTTTAAATAATGTTTGATTTAAATTTTTGTTAAATAGTCATAATTGTTTCTCTTGCCGTTTCATAAAGATGACGTTTTGACAAGTGTTAAGAATTTGTATAAGCCATATGTTGAATACAATCTCAATTTACAGAAATTATGTTGGTTCGAAAAATCGCAAAAAATCTCGGGGTGCCATGGAAAATACAAATAGTAAAACAATGTGTGTTATCTATTCAAGTTAAATGACAGTAACTTTTCAGACTTTAATTATGTTTAATCATGTTAAGAAATAGGTTTTCTTGAAATTTATGTTTGCGTTTTTTTTTAATTTTGGTAGTAGTTTATGATTTTTAAACCATGAAGTATTTATATTAAAGTTAAAAAATGTTAATTTAGGAGACTAAAAGCGCGTTTAAAACGTTTACAATGTTTAATAATAATAATAATTATTATTATTTTTTTAAAACTTCATTTTATTTTAATGCAATATCACTAACAGGGCAAAATATACAATATACACACAAAAACACATTGGAATCAATATTGCCAACACTGTTCGTTAATCAGTTAATCAGTTCACGTAAAGTATGCTAGAAACCAGTGTTTTATTTCAATCTTTTATTTCATTAGGTATAGCTTTTATTTTCAATATTACCGAAAAGATGCTGTTTGGAAGTACAATGCCATATTAAAGTTTGAAATCATAGCCACTAATCTCAATTTTTGTTTTTACACATGTAATAAATATTTGTAGCTACCAAAATCGACTTGACAAAACATGAACCAACTTTGCCTCAAGTAAATTTAAAGTGTTCATTTTCTTGATGCAAAGTTGGTATCACTCTGTAGATAATGATTTTAGGGAACAACTCATGCCCTTGTGCCTATTATTCGTTTATTGTTGGTGATTATGAATACATTTTTAATACTACCATTTGGACGTGGGACAAATTTTGACAATCAAAATATTCTTTTTCAATTGTGTTATGAAGCTGCTTAGTGGCACAATATCTTCCTTGTTGTGCAGTTGTTAGAGAGGATTGAGAAAGTCTAGCAAAAATAAGGCAAGAATAAAAAAAGAAGATATTTGAGCACAAATGTTTTGTTTATAATGTTTTAACATTTATTCTATTGATTAATATTTAAATCTTACGTAGAAAGCATGGTGCCTGGTTTAACATAACCCAATCAGCAAGCTTCTTTTGGCATTAGTAAATTTAATATTAACAGATTAATGGAAAGTCTACACGTGTGGAAGATTTGGACAAATGGGGTGGGGCCGATTTGGACTTCGGACAGGTTTATTTTTGTCACAGTTTATCGGAACAAGTTCTGACGGAGTGACGAAGTGGTGTGGAGGGGAGAGCGATAATTAATCCGCACACAATGGGGAAGTCATACTGTACAGAGGTCCCGGGACTGCAATCAACCCTCTTTTCTAGGGATCATGAACCGGCAGACAGACCACGATACCGCTTCATTTAAGAGTATTTTGTTATTGATATTTGTTTATACTTAATACTTTTTCTACAAAAATGGCTTTAATGAGGTTGGTTATTGGTCAGTTGTCCAAATGTACCCCCCACTCTTGTCCAAATGTACCCCATGGTGGGTGACAAATGGACAAATGCACACTCGTAGAAAAATCAATATTTACTAAACACAAGCTTGCATACTCGTCATTTCATGTTAAGATTTTAGAGACAACAGTCATCACTATCGATCAATCCAACAATGAGTTTTAAATATCTAACAAACAGTGGAAGAAAATCGCTTCAGAAAAAAAACGTCCAAATCTACCCCACTCTCCCTACCTAATTACCATCAACCAAAATATTAGCATCTAGCAGAATTTTTGTTATTTTTATATTTGTTTTAAATAATATCTCAAAAGTCCTAATCGATATTACTACCACACAACAAAAGCTTATAGGGTGGAAAAGGGAGCAAAGTTCCGCTTTATTATCTCTAAGAATTACAGATTTCAGAAAAATAGCATTCCTGAGATGTTTTTCCTGATGTATGTTATTGTGCAATGAATATTATTTTAGTATGGTACCATATGAAAAGGTAACCAAGAATCTCTTTCTAACTATGAGCGCTCATGGTGTCATGCAGCACATCGGGCAAGAACAGATCTTCACCCATCTAGACAAATGGGAAGCGGAATACAACATGTACTGCCGTCTGATGAAGATAAATTCGTTCTTCCACTTCCGCATATGGAAGGCTTTCTACGTTTGGCGCAAGACTATTATCTACAACAAGATAACATACGCCAAGAAGTTCCTCAACAGCAACCTCTTCATTCTGAATCCATTATTGGGCTTGGCTATGTTGGATATTAGGAACATGTGCTATAAGTTATTTGAGACTACTTTCACCGATGTCACGGAAATTGAGGACTGGCAGCTATTTTACTTCATCGAGGCACAGGTAAAGTTAAGAAGTGTTGATTTTTTGTTGGGTTTAGGAAAAGTATGTGTTGGCTTAGATGGCAAAAATTGAAGATGTAGCGGCCCAGTTAGTGGAGTATAGAAATGTCACGAAAGAGATCATCTCCAACGCTTGCCATGGAGCTTTGCTTGGAAGAGGCTTTATCATCGACGAAACTGTTGAGCTGGAAAAAGAGAAAAGTAAGTTAAAGCATTGATCACAATCAGATAGTAAATTATCCAGAAAATTAGCATTTCTATTGAAACTTGAAATCAATTGACGTCTTCTAAATTTGATGTCTTGCGTAGCTAAACTCAAGAAGGATAAACGTCTGAAGACATCGTACATTGAACAATCCGAAAAGAAGAATTTCTGCACACGATTAACATGGTAAGAATTAATAAATATTACTATTAAATGGATATTAGTTTATTTCTTTAGTTTTATCACTTTGGCCGACTATCTCACGCTGGACATGCTACACAGGATAATAGTAAATTCAGCGTTGGAATGGTTAGCAATGCTTATGAAGCATATAAAGTATATGCCGTCTCCGGAAAAATTGGCAGAAGTTCCATTAGACCAAGTGATAGACATACCCAGAGACGAGGATGATCCCCAGGTAATACACCTAATCATCCCATTCGGTCGGTGATTCCACATGTTTATCTCCTTAGTTATTTAACTTAAAGTGTTTAAGATTGTTCGAGGAAAGATAGTATGTTACTTGGCAACTTTCATTATTGGGAACAGTCCATGATACAGAGGTAGATAAGTGTAGAATGTTGAAACAGAAACTTACATGTTTTAATTTTCACAACATTTTTCTCTTTCGATTCCTTTTACCTCCTCGCCGATAAACTTGTTTCACTTCGTCTCTATTTCCACAGAGCTATAACATTCCCACTTAGTCCTTTAGACAAATCACGTGAATTTACCTATACCAGAGATCTTGCATTGGACAATAAATTTCCACAAAATGTAATCCGAAAATTGTTGTGTTAATCTGACATCACTGTTGACCATTTATACACCCGAGTTTCCCTACCCACACCCTCCTGTTTCACCAACTGCCGTTCCCGTTTTCTAGACTCCCAAAATTCTAAAAACCTATCATCACCCCTGCTTTCAGGACTAACAATAAAATTATAAACATCCGCGCTACTCGGCGTCGAACTAATAAATCTCTTCTTCAGGAGAGTGGTGCTTATTGTATACCATGTTCCAATTGTGGATCTACCTATATTGGTCAGACTGGTAGAAAGCTATCCGCGCGCATATTTGAACACAACAGCCAAACCACATCTAACTGAGGACGAAAACATAACATTAAAACCGGATACAAAATCGATTACAGTAATGTAAATTACTTCATAAGTGCCACAAAGGCTATAAGTTCGATTTGTTAGAGCAGTACGAAATCATGAAACATGGCCAACAAGCTCACTATAATATATATATACTTTTAAACGACACTTTTAAACTACTTTTAAACGACACATTAAATTTTGCATACCAACCATATACCAAATTTATACGTTTAAGTTCTTCAAACAACATATGATTTTCGCCGCCCTTTTTATTTAATAATTATTCATGATTGACTGTTGTGTTCATTTATTAACTTTTACATTTCATGGGTTTTGTTTTTGCTAGTGTTTCTTTACCTTGCAAATTAATACCCCCCCCCCAGTCAAGGCCCCCAGTCAAGGCGTCCAAAAGACCACCTTCCTACTCTATTTGGCATCGCCCACCACGCACCACATGGTCGGCACTTATATAACGTAAGTTGCTTTTACTTTGTTGCTTTTTGTGTGCTAGTATTACTTTGTATGCTCGCTACAATTTGAATTTTTTTCACATTTACACTTTTCAATATTCATTCATATTCCACTAATGATTTAGCTTCATATTTGTGCTTACCCCCATTCTATTTGGATTTAGATGTTACACCGTCTTCATGACGTAAGAATAATGTTTTACTGCAGCTGTAGAGGTTTTTAAGTAATTTGACTGTAAGTTCTGTTTTTCCCCTGTACATATATGCGATTTTTACTTCCCTTTTGTTCTTCTGTAGATTTTGGCTGAAGATAGCGACATTACCGAAACAGGTACGAAAGTAAATAAAGTAATCTGCAAAGTTGAGTGCTGTTTTCTTTATTCAACATTCTACTTTCATTATGTCAGAGTGATGACGATCCAGTCAATCATGCACGTTGTTCCATGTTTTCGGCAATGCCGTCTGTCTCGTTTTTCTTTTTCTGAATTTAGTTATATTCAACAGTTGTGGTGTAAATGCTGTCTTACACTATCAACGATATTGTACCGGAGGTTCTAAAATGTCTTAGTATATTATAAATACTTATATACTCGAGTCAATATTAGTAGAGGGGTGACAGAGATAGAGATAGTGACGTATTTTGCAGCACCTTACGTAGAATGCGTGCAACAAGGTTTTGCTGGTGAGGAAACTAAGTTGCATAGAGTTCATCGGCTGAAAAGAGTCACGTTCACGTTCAAAATAAGCTATTAATTTAGCAATCAGCTTTTTACTTTGTTTGCAATTTAATATTATTTCTACCAGCGCAATACACGACATTTCTGATCACACCTCGTATAAGGTCTTACCTTGTCAAACTTCAAAATTTAACCCAACAAAATAAAATTTGTATCAATATGCATTTTTTCTAACTGTTGCAGGAATTATCAGGAAATGTAATGATAACATTAAATAGCTATTTAAGACGCATACTTTGGGCGCATTACTAGTTGCTTTAATTGCATTTTGTTAGTTAATTTACCTGAAGTTGGTAATGAAAGCATGGTACAATTAAATAGCTATATTCCGATCCGTCTACTTAAGTTGGCCCGACTATGCTATTGTAATATACAGGTTAGTCGAGGTTTGCTTATATGGATAATTTGTGTATACTCCACGATAGTAATTTTCCTGTGACTTTGTCTAATACCAATATTAATTATAACTTATAAAATCTAATTTTGTAAATGCCTCTCGGTTCTAGGTATCACCTGTTAATCATTATAGATATTTAATTACCGTTACTCGATAATCTGCACATAATCCAATAGATTGGTCTCCCTTTAATTGTGGTACTAATGGTGGTCCCCCACCTTCTATCTTCGTAATAACAGAAAATGGCAAAAAAATGTTTACAGACTATATCATTTATTTGTAAAATCGGGACTAGACATCATAAATTACGTACATTTATAAACCCAATCTTGCTAAACAATACACTGTTAGTTTTAGAATACCAGAATGCCAGTAGTACATACCAACAGATGAAATATTGCCTTAGAGAATTATATTATAATTATAACAATATTAATATGTGTTACTTATACATATACTATATTATTTGTTAAGTAATAATTGCTCAATGATTATTTATTGTACCGACGAGATTTGGCATTGTGAGATTAAAAAGAATGCATAATATTAAATCCTTGTGACTTTATAACTAAAAAGCTATTTAACAATATTTAATTCTATTAATTCTATTAATCAGGTACAAAGAACAAATAATGAAACCCCGATAAAAAATTATTTATTTCTCGCAGTGCCTGCGAGAAACCGGGCCCCGGACGAAAGAGGCGGGTAGCTCCCAACTAGAAAAATGCTTATAACTCAAAAACGAAAGAAGCACAAAACTTCTGGGTAGCGTCACAAAACAGCACAAAACTAGCACAAATCTTTCGCATTAGAAAAGAAAATCGAAATTCGAAAGTAGGGGGGGCTGGCATGTCCTTCAGAAAATTGCTTGTAACTCCGTAACGCAAGGAGCACAAAACTTTCGGTTTGCGGCACAAAACAGCACAAAACAAGCACAAAACTATAACATAAGAAAATTTAGAAATTTCGAATATGGTGGGGCTGAGGACATGGTCTCCTGTGAGTGCACTGGTTGTCCAACAGAATACGATAAACTGTGTGAGTGTAACTAACCAAAACAAAATTGCACCCCGGTACGCACCAGTATTAACAAAAGAAAGCCCTAATTTTTTTTTTCTCATGAAATTTAACGGTGTCTTCATCAAAAAACACGTTCTTTTATAAAGCTGTGCCGATTCAAAATTAAAGCATAGGTGTGCCAAGAAGTACCCCTCAAAACATCTAAATGATTATATAGCAAATGGTGATATACAGGCGGGATGTAAATTTTAAATAAATTAAACATTACAGTGTCGCTAAAACAAAGAGTATTGTTTTAGCGACACATCAACTGACCTATTGAGGCCTATGGCACTTTTACCCTAACAGATGTATATTTGTCGCGGGCCCTTGTACTACTTATACCAAACGCCCATTTATCATGAACACTATCATGTCCCCTTGAACGTTTGTTATATCCGGTGACAATTAAGAAAATGCCTCGTTAGTCCCCGTCTAAAACCAGAATATCGGAGGCTTATCAGTACATCCTTTGTCCATATACTACCATATACAAAATATCTGCACTGATAACATTTAATAGGGACATTTTAATCTTTATCTTTTATTCTAGAAACCATTCTTGAAGATACGTGTATTAATAACTCCGGAAACCTTATCATTGGACCCATCATACCAGGTCACCGAAAACATAGTCAACCAAGTGTGGGATCTCTGGGAGCATTACTTGCTGGTGATCAAATCCTTCCTTGGTGATAAGATGTATATGCCATTTACTAAGTAAGTTATTCTCTATATGATTATTCATTTCTTTTTTATTTCTGTTAGTTTTGGTGTCTAAAAAAGTATGATCTCGATCTAATAATGCTCGGATTTAAATCTAACAAAGTTAATCAAAGCTAATTCTTTAGTCCGATCATCAACGGAAAAGTGGAGGATAGAATTTGCGGATATGGACCACAGCTCATGTTCTATCTACGTGATGACGATGATCTCAAGTCTCTAAAGAAGGAGATTTTCGATCACCTGAAGGACAATTACGAGGTCGCAAATGCGTTTGTGAACAGATTGGAGGCTATAAGGGAATTCTTTGCTGAAGACCAAGCTACAGAAGAGACCGTCATACAGGATGAAAGAGGTTGGTTCTATCGCTTATTTCTGTAGCACACAATATTTCTAAAAATAAAGTAATAAAATTAATATCGAAAATGGTGCCAGGCAAGATGTAATTATTTTTCATAAATTTGAAAATAGTGGGTTGATTCTGGGTTTTCACTCTTAAGATTCTATAACGTTATAGATCCATAGCGTATATGTATATGTAGAAACCCTTATAGAACTCTATAACTCTCCATTCTCCAATAATTGTCTTATAGAAAATGCTATTCTGAGTACATCTCTTACCGGGTGCAAGATGGAGTCGCCTGTTCACCTGATTGTATTTACTAAAGCGTCGCCCTGTTGAAGTATTTTATTTTTCATTATAATTAATTTTGTATTTATTAAATTATAAGGCTACAATAAAACAATATTAAAAATAAAACAAAATCGTTAAGTAAATTAAAAAAAACTGCTTAATTCTATTTCAGTAACTGATCAAAAACATTGCGGTTTTCCCCTAAACACGCTTCAATTATCTTTAACATATTATTGTTGGTGGCGTCCCTGATAGAGTTAGCACACCCATTGAAAGCAGCTCGTACTCCATCTTTCATGTTCTCCTTATCAATTATTGGGTCCTCAATAATTGGTTGGTTTCAAATGGACGGTGCTCCAGCGCACACAACTGTTTCAGTAGAGACTAGCTTAACGAGATGTTCGACGATCTCTGGACTGCGCCATAGAAATACCCACCGCGTTCCCCCGACTTGACGCCAATAGACTTTTCATTTGGGGACCTATTAAAGACGTAGTTCATGAGGACTCAATAATGGATAATTAGAACATGAAAGATAGAGTCGAGCTGCTTTCAATGAGTTATCTGGTAACTCAGGGACAGTACCAACAATATGTTAAAAATAATTGAAGCACGTTTAGGGGAAAACGCCAACTTTTTGATCAGTTACTGAAATAAAATTAAGAAGGTTTTTAATTTACTTTACGATTTTGTTTTATTTTTAATATTGTGTTTTATTGTAGTCTTATAATTTTATAAATACTAAATTAATTATTATGGAAAATGAGCTAAAAAATTGCCAATAAAGTTCTGTTTATTCCAAATTGTTCAGTTGTTTTCTAACGCAATCTAGATTTGACAATGTTTGCAATTTCTACTGTGCTGCTTAAAAATCATTTTAGTAGGTACGTACAAGTATATTTTAGGTATAGGAGATTGTACACAGAGTTGATCTAAAATGTTCCATAGAATTCAAAAATGCATTCATGTTATGGTTGGCATTTAAAAAAAAAACGACTTTTAGTATTTTCTTCGAATTCAACTTTGATCTTATAATTATATAACTTTTAGAACTCTACCGGTGTGTCGATAATATGTTACCTTTATAAGTAACTTAAAGTAACCGTGCAGCTGTCATTTTTGAATGAAAAATATTGATATCTCAAAAACCGAAAACTCAAAATATTTTAATTGTGACGATCGTGTCCAACAATATAAGTCCACAAATTTTCAATCGCTCTTTTCATTTGGTTCTCCATATACTTCTAATGGCAGCTCGTCGTGAGAGACCCTGTATACAGGATGTCTCACTGAACTGGTACATTAGAAGTTTCTCATGGTCTACTATTTCAAGAAACATGAAATTTTGGAATTAGAATTTACTCGATTTGAGCTCTTTAGCTGAAATATTGCCAAGTTAACTGTCACGTCCGGTCACCGGAAGTCGGTTGACCTCTTACGTCCGGTCACCGGAAGTCGGCATTAACTTAGTTATTTTAAATGGAACTATATATTTTAATTATTTTTGGTTTCCACGTATCAATTTACATCATTTTTAATAAGGTTTGTATACCAATACGGCCATTCGATAGGAAATCTTATTCCTTATCAATCAAACGGGTTCCCTATATCTCTTTAATAGTTTTTGAGATATTGTCACTTTTTATTTAAATCCATTTTGAATACTTCCATTTAATAATGGGGGACGAAATTAAATACGAAATATACAACTAACATTTAAATAGTGATAGATATTTAGAAATTTTGCGTGGATGTGTGAACAATTTTTGCGAAACTCTTTCCTTTAATATTTTACGCGATTGCTTCTTTGCATGTGGCTTCCATTCAACTTAATCAGATGTTTGGCGATAAGTGGTTCGGAAATAGGGGAGCCTGGCGGTTGCCACCAAGCTCACCAGATTTAACACCATTAGACTTTTACATCTGGGGTCATGGGAAAAGTAAGGTCTATACCACACCAGTTAATACTCGAAAAGAATTGACTAACAGAGTAGTAGCCGCCAGTAATGGACTTCAGCGACATGAAATCAGAAGAACGACGATGACAGAAGTACAGCGAAGAGTTTTAAAATGTTTGGAGCAGAACGGCCAGCATTTCGAACAACACAATTAAGTTTTAATTTGAGTTAGATATTATTTTAGTTTTAACAAACTTTTTCAATATTTTTCTGTTTTCCTGCTGTTCATAAGTTGTTACATTCCGATAAATGAAGAATAAATCCTTTTGTATTTAGTTTGCATTCTTTTATACTGACAATATCTCAAAAACTTTATGATTAGATATAGGGAACCCTAATATTGATTGATAGGAAATAAGATTTCCTATTAATTAGCGTAGCGGTATGCAGGGTGTTTTTACGATTAAAAATTCAATTATTGTGTTGTAAATTTTGAACATCCTGTATAAGATATCATTTAGACCACCAATCATAAAACTTCTAGTTTCTATAATAACCGAGATATTCAATATTCAATTTTAAACGTAACCGCGCAAATTACCAAAAAATTGGTAATATCAAAAAAGCGCAGAAATTGTGATATTTAGGTATAGGGACAATTAAAATGATGTATTTTGATACATAGAAACCAAATTAAAATAAAATCATTCCATTTAAAATAACAAAGTTGGTACCGACGTGAGAGTTCATTTGAGAATATTTGAGCTGAAGAACTCAGATCGAGTAAATTGTAGTTCAAAAATTTCAAGTTTCCAGAATTACTAGAACATGAGAAACTTCTATGATGTACCAGTTCCGTGAGACAGCCTGTATATATTCAGTAAATAATGATGCATCTCTTAATTCAATACTACATAAATAATGATTGAATTGATTTAGAATTGATTTATAATTGATCTTTCTTTATATATTTGAGGTTTCAGCTGTAAACAATCATTGTTCAAAGGTTTAGTACCTTCGTCTCCCATGGTTATAACCCGTCCTTTTCCCGAAACGTCTATTCCCTTAAAATCAGTTTTGCATTAAGTTGCAATGGATCCGTTTGTCCGCGCGTTTGTAGTTGTCGGACACGTCGAAATGCGCAGTACCAGTGCGTATATGATTACTGCTAAGCCCGCTCCAGACTCTCGCTAAGTAGGTAGAACTTGACCGAGGCACGAGAATGTGGAGGGGTTACTTGAGTCGCCTCGTACTACCTCTCCTCGCTCTGGCCGACTTCGCGCCAAAGGCGGTTTTTTGGAACCCGAGTCAAAGGGACACGAGGAAGGACTACGAAGAAGTAAACATGGTACTGAACTCCTCGCAAAGTAAGGCGAGAGTGTGGATTAGGGTGGCCCTTATTTTGCAACTTTCCAAAAGTTTAGCTCCCACCCCCCTATCTTGTTTCAATAAACAAAAAAACGATATACGCAAAATTTCAGCTTAATCGGACAACTGCAAGACGACCCTCATCGACCATGAAGTTTTGGAATTTTCGCCCAGTTCAGATAAGCAGATTGGGTACTTATTTTTTGTACTTAGAGCATATATAACTAGATGGTGTGCGGCCTATCCCATGGCATAGGTTTTCCTTGGCCTAACATACCTTCGTAAATAAGGTATTACCATTCGTAATAATTTGTACCCAACAAATTAACTTGAAATTCTAACCGTAAAGGCAGACAGCTAAGAAGGTTGTACCAATAATTACATGTAGTCCAATATATACTTTCTAAATTAAAAGTATAAACCTCTACTTTAAAGCTTAGGTCATAATTTTTGTAATATTAAATTAATAGTGTTTAGTTAATTGTCATTTAGGCAAGTTTTGCGCCTTTTTTCTACAATCTAAGAGTTGTAAATATGACATAGGAAGAAAGTGCAACATTGGCGATTGAGGAAGTTTCTATTTATTGGCAAAAAGCACGAGTTCCTACTAGAAGAACTGACCACTGCATTGATAAGCTAGTCAAACTCTATAATGAATGGAAACATTGACAGAAAAATTTGTCTAGAACATCTGGCAAAGAAAACGACACATTTTTGTGGAAACTATGGACGATCTCTCTGACATAGGTCATGGAAATGCTTTGGCACTGATGAAAAATAAAGAAAATAAGAAAATAGGCTCCATGGTTGGGATATCATTTCGTATACCAGGAGCTGTATGTCACGCTAGGTGGATGGCAAAGGCAATTTATGCACTGAAGATTTACCTATTTCAAAATCAACTTCAGTTATCTGATAGGGAGAAGAATTCTTTAAAAAGAATATGAAATTTTCTTGCTTGCGTGTACGTTCGAGCCTGGTTTCTGTCACCAGAAGCAATAAAAGTACCTTACCATGATTTCCTATTCTTGCGTCAACAGATAAATTATCAGGATATTGATCCAGAATTCGTTAGGTTGCTGTTAAACAATTTTCAAACTCTATGGTACTTAGCTCCCGAAACACTATGCTTATTTGATGATCAAGTTCCAACCACGGTTAAGACAAATATTGCTCAAGTTATGCTGGAAGAAGACAAAGCTGAAGATCAGGAAGAAGAAAAAATCAACCAAAGAGGTACATTGTGCACCAAAATGATTTTTCTTCCTTTACAAACGACGACTTTTGGTCTTTTGTAACTTAAAAACTTTCTTCACGAGATTTTCGATTAGCACCGATTTTGTCGACAAAGACCCTTCAACGTGGCATGATGATCCTGGTGGCAAAAGAGCAATAGAAAATCTTTATAAAATAGTTGTTGTGCATGATGCTGGAGAAAGAGGTGTCAAACTAATCCAGGAAAATAATAACAGTCTCACAAAAGATGAGAAACAATTTATTACAAGTATATTTTTTCTACTCCTATTGAGTAATTCATTCATTATAGTGGCAATTTATGATAAGTAATAGTAACCATTCCCCACACATATGGCAAATATTTTATTTGTTGCTCCTCATACCCCGGGAGTTGTGAGAAATATTTCATTCCTCACGGCTTTAGAGCCAATTGTAATGTACTTGGTCTAAGTACGGTGCCAGGTTCTTCCAATAAAACACTCCTAGTGATTTTACATGTTTATTTGACTAGGAACATCTTAATACTAACAGTAAAATAATAATGTACAGAAATGCATATCTATTGTACGTACAAGGTGTCACAATTCAGCTGACAGGCTGGATAGCCTGCCCCGCAGTTATTATGAGCCTTGTACGAAACATCCTGCTAAATGTGTCTTATAAGCTAATTCCGCAATCGAGGTGCTATGGACTTTCAACGCGTGTTCTCTGACTTAAATATGATTATTTATAAATTAGCTAGTTCAATATATATATATATATATATATATTCCATTACATCTCCCTTGGGGAAGAGAGAAAAAAAATTATGAAACATTAATTTTTTTTCTATCATTTATACAGTTTTATCCTATTCTTGTGAACTTCTACCAAGTTACGATCTATTCTAATAACAATATTTGGACTCTTAACATCTACAACATTATAAGGTCCATTAAAAATTGGGTCTATTTTCCTTCCGGTTTCATTCTTTAATAAAACTTTATCTCCTATTTTATAATCTTTAAAGCTACATTTTTTTTCATATTCGGATTTTCGTTGCAATTTTGATTCCAGCAAATTATTTCTCGCGTCATTCCATGCTCTTTGTAATCTAAACTTTAATTCTTTTGGATAATCATCAAAATTATATACTGGATCTATCGCATTTGCTAAATTTGATGGTAGTCGACATTCCTTCCCGTAAACCAACTCATGTGGTGTATATCGAGTTTCGGTGTGAACAGTGTTATTGTAAGAAAAACACCAATACGGAACCCACGAACTCCAAGAATTTGGAAATTTAAACGTATGCATTCTTAAATATGCACCTAAACTTTTATGTGAATTTTCTAAAGCTCCAAGAGTTTGATGATGATATGCAGTTGATTTTAATGTTTTGATTTTTAACAACTTACAAGTTTCCTGAAATACTGAAGCCAAAAATTCAGTTCCTTGGTCCGTAATAACCTGTTCTGGAATACCATACCGTAAAATAAAATTGTCTACAAATGCCCTTGCAACTGTTTCTGCTTCTTTATTTTTGATTGGATATGCCTCGACAAATTTTGTTAAGTCGCACTGCAAAGTGAGTATATACCGATAATTATTATTATCTTGATCAATTGGGCCTACTAAATCAAGAAAAATTCTCTGCCATGCTGACGATGCTGTAGTTGTGATTGTCATTGGTTCTTTGCGCGGTTTTGAATGTTTGAATCTTTGGCAAGAATCGCATTTTTTAACAAAGTTCTCAATGTCTTTATACATTCCTGACCAAAAGTAATATTTTTTTACATTATTATTCATTCGTTTCATACCCGCATGTCCTCCTGTTGGTAACATATGAAAATCGTTTAATATTAATTGTTGAATCTCTTTTTTTGTTATGCATTGGGTACCTCTAATGATTGTCATTTTTATACCGGTTTTCTTAATCTCATTTTTTAATTTCTTTACATCATTTAAAAGTACTCCGCAGTTACTTTTTATTATTGTTAATTCTGGAATATTAAACTTTTTACAAACTGTATTCAGGTCTCTCAACGACGTGTCTAAAACTGACGTTGATCGAGTTGCCTGTGTTATGTAAACTATTCCACTCATTTCATCATATATTACATTATTCAACATATAACATTTTTCATCAATACTTTTATTATTTATTTCATTTTCTTGTATAACCTTCAATTCGACTGAGTCTACAGATGGTTTCAATAACTCCACGACCCCAGGTTGATCAAGCCTGTTTTCATTTGGAATATTATTAAAAGAATCCACAGAATCATCGATTTTTCTTTGTTGTGCTCGAGTTATCGCGCATATTTTTGCTGTTGAATTATCTCCTAATTCTTTCAAATCATTACTGTCTATGATTATTCATGATAATGCATCGGCAGTGACATTACCTTTCACATAATTAATTGTGAAATCATATTCTTCCAAAATTAATCGATACTTTGTTAACCTGCTTGATGGATTTGTCATACCGAATAAATATAACAATGGTCTATGATCACTAAGGATAAAAAAATTTCTGCCAAATAGATAAGGCCTAAATTTTTTCACTGAGTAGCAAATACTTAATAATTCCTTCTCAATAGTTGCGTAATTTCTTTCAGCCTAATTTAAGGTACGACTTGCATATGCTACAGGTTTATCATTACCATTTGAAAGTACTGCCCCTAAGGCAAATCCAGACGCATCTGTTCTTAAAATGAACTGATTATCAGGCGAAAAATCTGGATATTGTAAAATTGGAGGTTGTATTAAAGCTTGTTTAAGAGTAACAAAGGATCGCTCGCACTGAGAATCCCAAAGAAACTTAACTCCTTTCTTTGACAAATGATTTAATGGTGCCGCTATGTCCGCAAAATTCTTTATAAATTTTCGATAATAATTCGCAAAAGCAACGAACCTTTTTGCCTCATTTCCATTAGTTGGCACTGGATATTCTTCCATAACTTTAATTTTTTCCGGATCAGGACGAATTCCTTCCGCTGAGATGACATGACCGAGATATAAAATTTGTTTCTTTAAAAATTCGCATTTGTTTGGATTCAATTTTAAATTTACTTGCTTTAATCTATTCATTACTTTAACTAAATTCTTGTTATGATTATCTAAACTATCTCCAAAAACTATTAAATCATCTAAGTAAATAAAACAACTTTCATAATTTAGTCCCGACATAGCTATTGTCATTGCTCTTGAAAAAGCACTCGGACTTATTTTTAAATAGTTAGTTGATATTGTCCGCGATCAGTAGTGAATGCCGTACATGGTCGCGAATCTGAATCTAACCCAAGCTGGTAAAAGCCTTGAGACAAATCCAAATGCGAGAAATATACTGCTCCTGACAAAGAATCTAATATTTCGTCAATACATGGTAACGGAAATTTATCATCTTTTAGTTGTCTATTCAATAGCCTATAATGTATTACTATGCGCCATTTTTTACTACCATTATGATCAGGTTTCCTAGGTACGATTAATAAAGGTGCTGACCATTCTGAAGTCGCTTCCTCAATAATACCATCGGTTAACATTTTGTCTACCTGCTTGTAAATCTCCTCCTTCTGTGATTGAGGTAATCTATATGGTTTGCATTATCCTGCAAATGTATTTTTTGTTTACTAGTATTAAGTACCGAAAGTGGGTCGCCTTCCATGTGGAAAACGCCATTAAATTTAGCACAAATTTTGTCGATTGATAGTTTTTCTTCCTTATTTAATCCATCTTTATTTAAAGTTGTTAGCAATTTATCAATCCGACCAATTGAAAATTTTGTCTTATTAAATGCACATGCATCATAATTTGAAAACTTTTCTAGTTTTGGTAGAAATTTTTTTAATTGAATGTCTCTATCATTTGTATTTAATATTCTTACTGGTAATAATTTGTTAATTGCTTTTGTTAAAATTCCTGCAGTAAAAACGCCTTCGGAAATTTCTTCCGGTAAAACAACATAGTCTGAGTCAAATTCCACGTTGAAATATGATATTGTCTCACATCTCGGTGGAATGAGAGTAAAACATTCTTTTCCCGATTCAAGCGGTATGTAATTTTTCTTTCCCTTGTACCAAAATGAAAACATGAATTTCTCATAATCTATTACCGAAAAATACTTCATAAGGAAGTCAGCCCCAATAACTCCATGAAAATCTTTTGTTATATCGTTCATAATAAAAAAAATGTGGTTTAATTTACAATCGCCCAACGTTAAACAAATATTTGCTGACCCATGCGCCACTGTTGAACCTGATATGTACCCTCTATTTCTAATCGCTTTGTTGTGTCAACATATTCCAATTTATTTATACATGATGCGAATAGAGCACTAATTGAAGCACCCGTGTCAATTAATAATTTTAAAACTTTATTTGAATATTTTACCGATAAGTAATTTGAACCGCCAAAATTCAGAATAATGCCCTTTTTTGGATAAGATTTTGCATTAGGAACGAAAAAAATGATCTTCTCGTTCTTTTGAGGTATTATCGTTTTTGGGTGTTGAATCAGAAGTCATAATATATAGAGTCTTCTGTCTGACGAACCGTTAAAATTTCCTCGACCTCGTCGTCCATTGTAATTATCACTTTGGAATCTACCGTTATTTTGCCCTCTAGAATAATTTTGTCCTCTATAATAATTTTGTCCTCTGATTTGATTTTGCCCTCTAAAATTATTTTGACATCTGAACTGAGTTTGTCCTCTAAAATAATTATTTCTATAATTTTTATTCGAACCTCTATCATTTTTACCGCGCAGGTTGAATACCTTTGCATGTGAAGAGCCTTTTCGTGCATTCTCTTCGTCTATTGCACCAGAAATAGCGTCTTTTAATGTGGAATAATTTCTTGCTTTGACAATTGTTCGTAATTCATGATTACGTAAACCGTTTGCAAAAACATATATAGCCAACTTCTCGTTTGCCGGTCGCAATACTTTAGAAGTTTCGTTACTACCTTCTGACTGACTTAGCGTTAGATTTACCATTAAACGTTCGATAGCTTTACCAAACTCATCAACGGATTTATCCCTCTGCATCGAGCTATGCAATTCAACTGATAGAGCCGCCGCGGATTTCTTTGACAACAAATGAAGTTTCATATCATTAATCAATTCTAAATTATTTTCGTAGGTCGTCTTTAACCGTAATTTACCACTTTGCGATAATTTTGTTTTCAATACTACATTAGTTAAAAGTTTTTTCCCAGCTTCATCTAATAAAGAATCGTATAATTCTATGGAATCAATTAATTGCTTCGTTTTATCCTCTGAATTATCCATAGTTTGCAAAAGGCTTGCCGCCGTTCTTAAATGGAATTTTTCTGCCATTGTTACTATGGTGCTATCTAAAATTCGTTCTTGATTAATACTAACTATTCTATTTTCTAAACTATCACGAATTTCCCTAATCAATGTTTCTATTTCCGCTACGTATAGCTTAGCTTGCTTAAATACGTCTGGTTCTACTGTTCCGATACCTTTGTTAAATTCTAACCGAACTTTTGAAAATTCTTCTTCTATTTCGGTTAACTTTGATAACTTTTTATTCGTTACCTCTAAACTTAATCTACGGGCTTGATTATCTTTTAATAAATTTCTATTATAACTCTAAGTTCTTCGCTAATAATATTAAAACGTTCCAATTGGCTATTTGTCATTTATCCTAATTACTAACTTACAGTGTGTTTAATTTTACCGCATCAACATTATCTTGGTAGGTTGCGCACAACACTGCACTTAATGGCCTTTCTTTTCACTTTTCACTTTTCACAACTCGCCAATTCATTGTTGCTCCGTTGGATCACGTTCTGGATTTGTAGATACGAAAAGATGCTATGCACGGATTATGCGTATTTTTGCCCATTAATTGCCCAATATTTCACCACAGCACATGTGTTGGTTTGCACTGTTTCTTACAATTTTCAGCCTGAGATACGATTATCTCTTGTTTGGAGTGGCCCATTTTACTTGAACACGAACATGTTGTTGTTACACTGCTTCTTATGTGAAGAACTGGCGGGATCGCCATGTAATGTACTTGGTCTAAGTACGGTGCCAGGTTCTTCCAATAAAACACTCCTAGTGATTTTACATGTTTATTTGACTAGGAACATCTTAATACTAACAGTAAAATAATAATGTACAGAAATGCATATCTATTGTACGTACAAGGTGTCGCAATTCAGCTGACAGGCTGGATTGCCTGCCCCGCAGTTATTATGAGCCTTGTACGAAACATCCTGCTAAATGTGTCTTATAAGCTAATTCCGCAATCGAGGTGGTATGGACTTTCAACGCGTATTCTCTGACTTAAATATGATTATTTATAAATTAGCTAGTTCAATATATATATAGTCCATTACACGATCACAGCTCTGGATTTTTCATTTCCATATTGTTTTGATACACTGCTTAGCGACATTGTCAAGGCATTAATAACGTCGGTAAGTGACAAGCGCACCAAACAATTTCAATCTGTCAAAATCCTGTAAACCGTCATAGTGACATACAGCCGTCCCTATATACACAAAAATTAATTTATAAAATTTCGTTGCATGGTCGTAGAAAAAGTATAGTATTCCATTCGCAAGTAATGGCAATTTCTCACTCGAACGTTTTGCAGCACTCGCCTACGGCTCGTACTGCAAACTTAGTTCTCGTGACAAATTGCTTGCATTACTTGCTCATAGAATAATATACTATTCCCTTATAGAAATTCCTGAGTTATTAAAAAGGAAACATATGTTTAAATTTTTCATTGTATTTAAGGATTGTTTCAACTTCAAAGCGTTTGAGAGTCGCCAAGTACTTGTCCGATTCAAGTAAAATTTTGTACAGCCCGCCTTTTTGTTAATTAGAATAAGATGAGGGGGTGGGAGCAGCAAAATTTTAACTTTCGGAAAATACCCTATAGCTAAGGGCCACCCTAGTGTGGATACGTTCCGCGCCCTTGCCAACTTTGCCGAGGATACTCGCAGAGGTTGCTCCCATGTTGCTCCGCGAGAGTCTGGAGCGGGCTTTAAAAATGACAGTAATGACGTGCCGCTCCGACAACGAGAAACGTAACCGTTGCGACTCATTGTAAAACGGATACGTATCGTCTATTTCTTACTTCCGCTTCTTTAGTTTCTTTCGTTCTGTCTCTGTTGCCGTTTTTATTTATTACTATCTTCATGTATATAGTTTTATCTTTTTATTTGTTTAAATTTATGGGCTTTTTCTCTTCCAACGTTGCTTTACCTAATTCATTTAATCCTCATTAGAGTTGGAAGTATTCAGGAGTTTATGCGAGAGATACCATCAAGAAGTGGATATCATTAACAGCACGGTGGACAAGCAACCTTTAGGGATCCTCTATTTGGAACTGGAAGATTTTAAAGTGACTGCTTTGCCAGAACCGATGAGGTTGATCGGCATACTGGAACAGGTCATACCAAAGTAAGTGATAAAATAACTAAATTCTCGTCCATCATGTAAACTTTTAGAATTGGTCGGGACTATGTTGGCAAGCTGGCTGATGAAGTGGAATCGTCGTCAGCCTTCCTGGAGAGGACCAACGAGACTACTTTGGAATATGTTGAATACCTTCGTTTTCTGGATAAGTGCATAGATAGGATAGAAGTCGTGGAGAACGAGTTAGAATATTGCAAGGAACTCTACGATATCATGGAAGAACACTATATAATGATACCGAACGACGATATGTCCAAATATTTGGGATTGAGCGTGGACATGGGCAGTCTGAGGAGCCAGATAGACAGGAAAGTGGAAGAGAAGCCGAAAACTATAAAGAAATTCAATGATCAGATGAACAAGGACATAAGCACTTTGATATCAGACGTTGGCACAATAAAAGATGAATGTTTAGTAAGTTTAATTAAGTGATTTGGTATCAAATCTCAAGATATTTCTTTTAGCAACCGTGGCTGTACGATATTGATTCAAATCCCGATCAAGTGAATGTATTTCTAAACGACCTATATGAACGTCTGTTGGGATGCCAGAAAAGAGCCAAAGAGTTTAAGGACTACCAAAAAGAATTCCACGTACATTTTAATCTGTAATACTCCTGTCTTCTTTTGATTCTCTATTGTATCTTTTTTTTAGTTGGAGGTCTCACGCTTCGACATTTTGGACGAAGTCATGAGCGACGTCAAATTGAGAATGCTTCTGTGGGAGAGTGTCGATACTTGGGCCAAAACCACGGCCGAATGGTACGAGACGGAATTCTCCAATCTGTCTACTGATGACATGAATCTGTTTGTTGCCAAGAACGTGAAGAACATCAACCAATTGGAGAAGGGCTTACCCAAGAATCTGATAGTTCCTAAACTGAAAGAATCTGTTGAAAGAATGAAAGATAAGGTAACATATTGACCTAATCATCAAGTTATCCAACGTATTTATCCGATATTTGCTTTAGATGCCAATCATCACGTACTTGCGGAATCCATCTCTAAAAGCCAGGCACTGGATGAAGATCGAGAATATCCTGAACCATAAGTTTAAGCAAGAAGACGTGTTGACTTTGGAATTGTTGGAGTCTCTGCAAGTCTTTGCTTATCCTAACGAATTGATGGAAGTATCTGGCATGGCAAGTAGTGAAGCGTCTTTGGAATCGTTGTTAAAGAAGGTAGAAGAAGCTTGGGAGGCTTTGGAATTTGTTGTTGTTCCTCATAAGGATACAAAGGATGTTTTCATCTTGGGTACCACTGAGGATATTACAGCCACTCTCGATGACAGCAACATCAACATAACCACGATAGCCAGCTCGAGACACGTCGGTCCTATAAAGCCAAGAGTCGATGAATGGATGAAGCAGCTGGATCTGTTCTCAAGATGCCTGGTATGTTCAACCATCTTCTGATAAACCCAATAATACTCGCACTTTTAGGATGAGTGGTTGACGTGCCAACAAAGTTGGGTGTATTTGGAAGTTATATTTTCTGCACCAGATATTCAGAGACAGCTGCCGACGGAGGCAAAGATGTTTTTAGTTGTCGATAAAGCATGGAAGGAAATTATGCGGAAGACTGCTAAGGTTGATGTTAGTTAAAGAAAGGAATAAATTAATAAAAACGTTGTTTCTAGATGCCGTTAGCTATGCCTATTGCGACTCATCCTGGAGTACTGGAGCAATTCCAGAAGAACAACGCCCTGCTCGAGCAGATTATGAAATGCCTGGAATCGTACCTGGAGACGAAGAGGGTTGCGTTTCCCAGGTTTTATTTCTTATCAAACGACGAACTATTGGATATTCTAGCACAGGTTAATTACATTTTTTATTTTGTACGTTTCTTCCAAAGGATTTATTCACGTGAATTTTGTTTATTCCTTATTTGTATCTATCCTTTTGTCTCCATGCCATTGCTGTCTTCATTTGGTCTCTTTTCCTTTGACACTTTCTTTTAATTAAATGTTTCTTAATTTCCTCTCTGTTTTGATTTGATTTTAATTTTATAGTTACAGTTTATATTATGGAAGTAATATATTCTTCGTTATAGTCTGTTGCGTTTTTATTACTCCATATTATATCTCCACACTTTGAACAGATTTGCAGATTTCCATTTCTTCTTGTTTTATAATAATAAATAAATAATAGATTAGGTTAACTTTGCTCCAATTTAATCGTTAAGAGTGTCACAAATATTGTATCAAACTCAAGATACCCTCACCACATTAAATGTGAAGGGTATAAAAACGGGAACAGCAAAGTGCTATTAGACACGTTTAGCGTTTTCGATTTACTGCACTCGGCTGCACTAGTACCATGCGGTGCGGGTTTGTATGTTCGGCTTTTCCACTCGCTTCATGCCGCGTCATGTGTTCGGCTTCACTGCACGCGCACCATCGAGATAGTATAGAAGAGGAGACGCTATGACGACGTTTTCCATGTGCTGAAAACGGCGTCAGTAGGTGTGGCTTATGGGACTATACGACGGTCGGTCTGCACAGGCCCGGACTAATTAGAATTGTTTTTTTTTGCTATAATATTGCAGACCGTTTATTATAGGGATCTTGCACTAAGTCTCAAAATTAAAAATTAATACGCTCTATTAGTGCCTACCGTATACCAGAACCATTCGCAAACGTTTTTTTGTTAAAGAAAAAAAAATCGGTTCGTACGCAATTAATAATATTAAAATCGGGTTCATTTCTTTAAATATGGGCTGTGATTGGTGTGACGTAGCATGGCTGGTCGAAGGAGCTAGTTAGTTGAGCTAGTTACGATGCGATTGTCATGCCTTCACTCTTTCTACAAAATGTGAAAAGGTTGGGCGCGTTCAGCGAACGCAACCGTTGCGACAGTTGGCCGCAGCAGTTCGCTGAACGGTTCCGCTGACTATATAATAACAATTGTTTGTCACTAAGCAACCCTCAACGTGTTTGCGCTGACTAGTCAACTGTTGCGTTCGCTGAACGCTCCCATTGACATTAACGTTGGACGTACGTCTTTTCAGACGACTGTCACTTTTGACAACACGCAAAGATGCCATAACCCAACTATACTTATTCGTTATCAGAACGCACACAACGTCCTCCAGATGCTATACATTCAACTCGATGGTGTTATCGCGGGCGTAGGTCCTATTTTTCTGTGTGCTCTCTACGGGCTAGGCTCGCTGAGCTTTACACCGGTCTTATGACGTCACGGAGCATTTTGGCGCGGTTTAAACTTTGATGCTCAATAACAATTGAGTGCAACACTATTAAGCGGAAACATGGCGGACAACATTTACACACGGTATTCTTACCACCTTAGGATTTTATTTGTTAAGTTAGGTAAAATCGTGCACGACCCCTATTGAAATAAAACGCTATAAAAAGGGCACATATTTTTTCTTTAACTAAAAAGAAAAATATATAATAAATACAAAAATACTCTGGATTAAGATTATAACACATAAGATTTATTTAACATAAAGTGGAACATAAATATCAATATGAACAAAGTCATATACATTATATACTGGCCATTTAATAAAACTATTTTATTATTTTGGTGTCTAATGCTAGCTGATTTATTTACTTTTGTTTTGCTGATATAACACATTCTAATATGTGTGTATCTATTAATGATACTTTTAATTAATAAGATTCTGTGATTATCTAACACATCTTGATCAAAACTATGCTTAACTAAACTGAAAAATATATTTGAATAAATAAAGTCTTTTAAAACTAAGTTGTATACAATTTCTACGGAAACAGATTTGGACCCTGAAGTTAATATTATACTTTTGATGACTTTTTCACATTTTATACAAACTGACAAAACATCTTCCGAAGGAAATTGAAGACAATTTTGATTTTTGGCATTTATAAAAGAATATAAGAAGTTGTCTTTAGTGTCACTGGTTAACGACTTCAAACATTCTTCGCAAACAATGCGTTTCTGTACAAAATAGGCAACATATCCAGCAATATATGCTATTATATTTTTGGAATAAGGCGATAAAGGATCAGGAAGCTGTTCATGAGCGTTTTCGATGCTATTTATGTCACTTTCATTATTTGTACTATTCGAATTAGACATCCTATATTCAACTGATGTAACATTTATTTGATGAACGGCCTCAGATTTTAAAATAGTTTGTTCCTCCAAAGGAATGCAATTTCCACGAAAACCTGTACGTAATTCGACATGCGCCAACAACTTTTTATAAGCGGCCTGAAACTGCCTGGCTGTTGGATTGTTGTTGTGATCACCAAGAGACCGAATTGAACCAAAAAAAAGTTCCAAGCTATCTTGTGAAACTTTAAACATTCGTCACTAATAACCAACCTTTGAAATAAAAATTTAGTACTGGAAATACATACTTTTAAACCTAAAAATCCAGTGTGCCTTTGAGTATTTAATAGTAATACTCCATTAGAATGCGTCCTTAAAGTACTAATATAATCATCTATGGTGTCTAAAAAACCAGATATTGTAGGAAAATTTGTTTTAGTGAGAGGTTTTTTATATTTCGCCTGTAAAAGATTTCTGGAATTCAATACGTCAAACAGGTTGTTCATTAATTTAATAAATTGAATAGTTGCACCTACATCTTTAAACTCTTCCATGTGTAAATCATTGCGCAAAATTCTAAGGCCGTAGCAACACTTTCACTAAATAATTGTGTAGCTAGGCGTACCTTCATTTTTTGCTTATTAAAAGATATATGTTGTTGTCTAAGTTTATTAGCCAAATGAAATGATTCACGTTCTTGCAACTCATGAAGCTGTTTAAAGTACTTCCATTGAACAGATCCGTTTTCTTTGTTTACGAAGAATTGTTTGTCGCCTAAGGTATTTCTTACCAACTTCAGCATATGCGAAGGATCTAGAAACACAGTCACTTAAAATGCTTTGAACACAGGACAGTGGTCTTTGTCGGTTTCCAGTTGCATCGGTCTACAAACCGTATCCATAATTCCAGTTGGGCAGGAATCTTTGGAAACCTACAGTTGTAAAATAAACCAAAATTAAGTCAAATATTATTTAATACGGGCCTGTTCATTGACATTTAACTGGCATCTAACGTCACTTACCGGTGGAATGTAATTCCTGTCGATTTATTGCAGCCAGGGCCCTTTCTGCTGCGGCAGGTTCTGACAGCACATACTGTCATGCTAATTCGTACTAACAAAATACTTACACCGCACTCGAAACCACTTAAACCGATATAATATATAGGCTTGTCAATTTGACACTATGGGACTAACGGACGGTATGATTTGACATAAAGTGATCCCGATTTTAAGCTGATATGACTCCTCCTCTTCTATACTATCTCGATGACGCGCACAGAGTACATATCTTGATAGGCTTAATAGATGAATATGTCATTAGTTTTTGTATTGAGATGATAAATAGAGATAAAATATTGTCACAAAAACTGCTTCTGTGATGTTGTTTATTGCTTTTTAAGAGTTACAACAAGAATTACAAATCTACGAAACTTTCAGAAAAACTATGTCAAGCTGTCTGAGAGTTTTCAGGTAACTATGACACTTTACACACATCATTTTTCTACTATTTGAAAACTATTCAAAGCTAACTAAAAACACGATATTCGTAACACTCTTCCCTCCTTAAGGCTCGACGTCCTCGTTGAGCAAACGATCACGTCCATGATACCGCCATAAACGGTCGCTATGCACTACCTTGAATTTTCCATGGTTACCCATGCGTATTCGAAACACGACATCATTCAAACACTTTAAGATTTTGTAAGGGCCTTCCCAATCGCGTTGCAACTTCGGACATCTACCTTTTCTTCTCCTCGGGTTGAAGAACCATACTTGATCTCCTTCCTTAAATTTGGACCCATTCCACCGCAGATCGTATCTCGCCTTCATTCTGTCACTTGCACAATTGATATTTACTCTGGCTGATTCATGAATTTCCCAAAGAGTATTGCGCAGCTTGTCGACCCACTCTGGCAAGCTTTCATCACTCTTATGGGACACCTTTCCAACAATCAGGTCTATCGGTAATCTTAGCTCACGACCGAACATTAATTTTGCTGGTGTGAATTTTGTGGACTCATTAGTTGCGGAACGGTAAGCCATTAGACACAGATGTGCTTTTTTATCCCAATCAATTTGGTTACTGGCGACAAATTTCGAAAGGTTGTCCAAGATAGTTTTGTTAAACCTCTCCACCATGCCATCGGACTGAGGGTGTAATGGTGTAGTGCGAGTCTTATTGATCCCGAGAATTTTCATCAATGCACCAAAAACTTCCGATTCGAAGTTTCTACCCTGATCTGAGTGAAGTTCCATTGGCACACCAAACCTGGAGATTACATTTTCGACCAGAGCTTCTGCAACAGTTGCGGCTTCTTGATTTGGAACGGCAATCACCTCAGGCCATTTGGTAAAGTAATCCATGACGACGACAAGGTATTTATTACCACGAGGAGTCATGGGTAATGGACCAAGGATGTCGATGCCAATTCTTTCAAACAGCGCACCCACGTTATACTGCTGCATTAACGCTCGTCTTCTAGTAGTTGGGCCTTTCCGAGAGTTGCAGATGTTACATGTTTTGCAGTAGAGATCTACGTCTTCATGGCAGCCAACCCAATAGAATCTGTCACGTATCTTATCCAATGTCTTCTTTACTCCAAAATGACCACCTGCACATCCGTCATGGAGCTGTTCCATCACTGCCTTCCTCAATTTCGTAGGTACAACCAGCTTCTCTTTGACCACAAGGCCATCAGCACTTTCCCAAAGCCTGTAGAGGACACCATCGTTGATCTTCAGAGAGTTCCATTGAGCCAGATATGCCTTTAGGATTGGAGTCATATGGGTTATCTCATCTGGTGCGGGTCTTAATCCTTCTTCTAGCCAAGTCCTTACGTGTTTTAGGATTTGAGCCGCTTTCTGCTCCTTTTTGAAGTCTTCAAGAGAAAAGGTTAATTCTCCTACTTGAAATTTTTCAATCCGTAGTAAATTTATGATCTCATCACGTTTTTCTTGTTTATAGCAGTTCTTACAGTTTTCTGCACATGGTCTTCGAGAGAGAGAATCAGCATTAGTATGAAGTTTGCCTGGTCGATGTCGAATCTCGAAGTCATAGGTCTGCAGTCGTTCCAACCATCGAGCTGTCTGGCCTTCAGGATGTTTGAATTTCAACAACCATTGCAATGCTGAGTGGTCTGTGCGAACCACGAATTTTCTTCCGTACAATAAGTTATGGAAGTTATCAGTCGCTTTAACTACAGCGTAAAGCTCTTTTCTTGTAACACACCAATTCCTTTGTGCTGTATGTAGGGTCTTACTGTAATAGCCAATAACTCTTTCCTCACCATCTTGTTCTTGTGATAGAACTGCACCAATTCCGACATGACTCGCATCAGTGTCCAAATAAAATAAGCCATCTCCAGTGGGATGTGAAAGAACCGGTGATGTGATCAGTTTTGTTTTGAGGGTCTTGAAAGCTTCTTGGCAATCATTGGTCCATTCAAACATTCTTCCGGACTCGGTCAATGTAAAGAGAGGCTTTGCCAATGATGAGAAATCTTTCACAAATCGACGATAATAACTACACAAACCCATAAAACTCCTTAGTTCTTTGACATTAGCTGGAACCTTCCAATTTTTGACGGCGCTGATTTTGTCCGGATCTGTTTGGACACCACTGCTAGACAAAACGTGACCCAAATACTTAACTTCCCTTTGAAAAAGAAAACATTTCTTTGGATTTAACTTCAAGTTGGCTTGACGTAAACGCTGGAACACTTGTTGCAATCGATGTAGCGATTCATCGAAGGATTTGCCGTGGACGATTATGTCATCAAGGTAGACCAAAGCAATATTCCAAGACATACCATGCAGAACTCTTTCCATTAGTCTTTCAAAGGTTCCAGGAGCATTGCACAATCCAAATGGCATCACCGTAAATTGCCATAGTCCAGCGCATGACGTGAATGCTGTCTTTTCTTTATCCTTTTCATCCATCGGCACCTGCCAGTAACCGCTCTGGAGGTCCAATGTCGAAAACCACCTAGAATTTCCTACGGCGTCGAGGGTGTCATCGATTCTAGGTAGTGGATAAGAATAATTTTTAGTGATGGCGTTCAACTTTCTATAGTCCACACAGAACCGTGTAGACCCATCCTTTTTCTTTACAAGGACAATAGGCGATGCCCATGGACTAGTTGATGGCTCAATGACACCTTGCTCGTGCATGTTCTTGACCAAATCATGAACTTCTCCAATCCGGGTTTGAGGTATTCTTCGGGGGTGATGCTTGATCGGATTTGCATCCCCAACATTGATTCTATGTTGTGCTAGAGATGTGTGCCCAAAATCTCCAGAGTCTTTGGCGAATATGTCCTGATATTCCTGAAGAAGTTTGCTAACTTTCTTCTTCTTTATCGAAGACAAATTGCAGCAGCTACTTTTGATCAAATTCTTTACTGGTTCTGGTAGGGCATGATAACTGCTATTTTCTTCTTTGTCGCCAGGAACTTCTAATTGTCTTATGATGGCTGCTGCCTGAATTATTCCTAGAGGTGTTCCTTTTCTAATGTTGACTGATCGTTTTGAAGCATTGACGATTCTGAGTTTAAAATTATGAGCAAGAACTCTGGCGATAATTATCGGTTTATTCCAACTTAATGATTTTTCAGGCTCAAAGATATAAGGTGCACAATTCTTCACTTTATTAACACTCAATGGAACAATTACTTCAGATTCTGGTGGAATACAAATATCATGTGGAGCGGTAACTTCAATTTCTTCCTCAGTCATCGAGTTGCAATATAACGACAGTTCTTCAAATTTACCGATGCGTAGAACATTGTCCTTCAGGTCCACTACACAATCGTTATTTCGCAAAAATTCTGCCCCTAGAATACAATCATCGACGATGTTGGCCACATAAACTTCGTGGTTACTACAGTAATCCCCAACAGCAAATTTTAAACTACGTATTTCTTCCACAGGAATACGTTCGCCATTTGCTGTTCTTAGAACAACTCTTCTTTGCTGTGAGCTGCATGTCGATTCTGTTGGAATTTTTGTTAAGATTCGGGGGTTAACGATGGTTACATTTGCGCCAGTATCAATCAACATACGACATGGCGTATCTTCTATAAATCCTTCCACCACAGGACTGGTTGCAATTCTGGATATCAGGTGTTCCTCTTCTATAATTTTGGGGCTTCTTTTCAGATGCTCAGCCAGCCTTTGCCCCTCAAAGTTGGCTAATGGTAGTTTTCCGCCGGCGTATTAGTGCCCCGTTCCACTGTCTTAGGGAGTTGTGAAAATCGTTGACTCCTACACTGGCTACGGAGATGCCCAATCTTTCCACATTCCCAACATTTTGGTGGACCTCGAGACGGACACAACCCGGAAGTATTATTAGAATGGAACCTGGTACTTCTAGGTTGCTCAAAAGCTCTCATCACGTGCTCGTGCTCGTCTTCATTTAGCAGCATCGTAGCTAAAACCTTAGCCTTTTCTGGGTTATTCCATCCATTTATTTCCCCAACGATTTCAAATTGGGTGAAATACTCATCCCAGGGCGTTTTACCAGTATATGGACTCGGTTTGACAGTGATATTCAACGTATTTGGTTGACGGGCGCCGATAGCTCCACTGGCGCTTACAGCAGAAGACTGGGGTTCAGTGTCTCTTAGTAGTCGAAGTCTTTGATCTATTATTTCTGATACCCTTACATCAAACTCATTGCGGACTTGGTCAACGTCTTTACGCACATCAGTTACTTTTTCTTCAATGTGTTTTACATTTTCTTCCATGCATACAATTTTATTTATAGTCTCTTGCCTCAGATGATTAAAGTTTTCTTCAATTTTGCTGGCATTTTCGTTTATACCTGTTTTCAGTTCTTCTTGTTTTGATATAACTGATTGCAAATCTTCCTTCATGGACTGCATCTTTTCCTCTATCATTTGCATAATAGCTGTCAACTGGGTAGCCGTATCTTCTACCATTTTTTGTGTAACTGGCATTAACTACCTCTCTCCTTCGCTTCTCTTCACACCTTACTAGCTCCGAAATAAACCGTAATTCTACGTGGATTGATCCCACACTTCTGACACCAATTGTCACAAAAACTGCTTCTGTGATGTTGTTTATTGCTTTTTAAGAGTTACAACAAGAATTACAAATCTACGAAACTTTCAGAAAAACTATGTCAAGCTGTCTGGTGGCTGTCTGAGAGTTTTCAGGTAACTATGACACTTTACACACATCATTTTTCTACTATTTGAAAACCATTCAAAGCTAACTAAAAACACGATATTCGTAACAATATATAAGAATAACACCCGGGAAGCTAAATGTAATAATAAATTGGAAAGTGTCCATAATGCAAAGTAACGATGTATAGGAGAATAAAAGGCCTCTTTTCTTTGCGAAGTAAAATTTAATTTACTATACAAGTTTCGACATATCTGTCATCTTCAGTAGCATAATACTAAAAAGCAAAAAATAAGCAAACGAGAACAAACAATTCATTAAGTATAAAACGTCAAAAAGTAAACACAAGCGTCAGGATGTAAATAGAATATTCAAAAAGGTTTAGAAACGAAAGAACAGTTGATAAAACGCATCTATAAAACAATATCCGTGAAATATCATGATCAGCTTAGCACGTGGTAAAAATCTGTCGAAAAAACACACGTTACAAATCGCAATAAACAAAACCGAAAAAACAACTTACGTTCAAGAACAACAGAAAACGAAAACAATGTAAATAACTAAAACGCCACAATACGTTTCAAAATGAACGTAATAAACGTGCAAGTTTTATGTGTGCAAGAGACAAAAATTGGACATGTTTGCTTGCCAGTCAGACGTAGACGAATAATATCAAAAAATGTAGCGATGCAAGAAAGCTATAAACTGCACATGTGCAAACCATTGCGTGAATAGAATATTCGAAAACCAGAACTAGCTAACAGTAGACGCGAAAAATAAACAATATAAAATGATATGACTAGGAAAGAAACAAAGGCGAGGCAAGTACAATTAGAGATAAGTATAAAGAGGCTTGTAGGTAAATTTAGTCTGGTCGTTAAGTAAAGTGTTATGGGGAGATTTCCCGTGACGTTGTATCTGTAATCATACAAGCATATCTGAACGGTAGCCCTTTTGGCATCTATGAAGTAATTTGGCATTTTTATAATTAATGTTATGACCAGTTTGAATCTTGTGTTGGTATAAATTGGATGTACATAGTTTGACTATTGTGTTCTTTGAGTCGCCTCGCCAATTGAAGACTGGTCTCCCTGACGTAGAGAGGATCTAATTTAATAGTGACATGATGAAAAAGTTTCTTAATTGTTTTAATAGGAAAATTGTTGGATAATGCAAGGTCTTTTATAAATTTTAGTTCTTTAGTTTTGTTGTTATGGGATTTAGGATATGAAAGAGCTTAATTAATTAATTAATTTAATAATTAAGATGCTCAATTAATTGTTTGTTCTCGTTTGCTTATTTTTGCTTTTTAGTATTATGCTACTGAAGATGACAGATATGTCGAAACTAGTACAGTAAATTAAATTTTACTTCGCAAAGAAAAGAGGCCTTTTATTCTCCTATAATCATAAATAGTTTCGTAAAGGCACTTGAAAGTTACTTCTTTTAGGTTATGAACTAGTTCACCGTGAAGTTGGTTTTAAAGAACTGCACCAAAACAAAGCGCTTGACGCATATTTTCGGTGCAGTTCGCACGGAGTGCGTGCATAAAATTGTATAAATCGAAAACGCTATTATATTCTGACCAATTTTAGTTGTTTAACATTTACTTTGACCGTATTTGTTAACATATTATTATGATTATATGGAGTTTAAACTTTGACAGTATCTGTCAATCTACAAACTAGTTCCGGTTTCAACAATTATATTCTACACCTAATTCAGTAGCAATTTCTCGTATGCTGGTTCCATCATGCAGTCGAGTTGGAATTATTGTCTTCTGAAATTCATTCAATTGCGATATCTTTATTTCTTAACGTCAAAATTCCAAATGACATTTATGTGACATGACAAACGTACTGACATAACATTACGAACCCCAGTTTAATTAGTGCAAATTTGAGTGTCGTCGTTTTATTTTGCAAACGATAGTACAGCTCCGCCAACTTAAAGTTGACTCGACGTGTGCGCAGAACGCGAACAAGGACGACATTCGGCGGAAACGAGAGGCACTGTACGTTTGGCATCAACACACGAATGATCCCCTCCACCAAAACTAGCCCGTGTCCACTGTGCATCCTAATGTTTACATTTCTCCGAACGAATTCTGAGTGGCCAGGCTATACCATAGCATAGCAATCATAAAAACTGGTACAGCAAAGTGAAGTTTGGCACTAACTCATCAGCTTGCTCACCGGTGTTGTGTTTTGGTCTCTGTCTTATTAATGTTAGAGCCAGCGGTGGCTGAGGTCTCACCAGTGTTGTGTTTTGGTGTCTTCCCCGTCAGTCGGAAAGGCAAGTGGTGGCTGTCTTTGAATTGTGCTTAATCAGTGGTAGAGCAAATATGGAGACGGCGATCTCACCAGTTATATGATTTAGGTGTGTGTATAGAATCTGAGAACTTCTTCGAGCGAACGTGGTCTTTCAGAGTGAAGTTCAAATCAAGATAACCGTGTTAGCGACGATCAGTGAGCGGGCAGTTAATTTTGGTTTCTAAGTATCAAAATACATCATTTTTAATAAGATTTCGTTTTTTCGATTTTGATTTCGAGTTTTTTTGATTTAACTAATTTTTTGATGATTTTTCCGGTTACGTTTAAAACTGAATTTCTCGGTTATTATTGAAACTAGAAGAGTCATGATTGGTCCGTGAAGTTGGTCCAAAACTAGAAAACAGAACCAAATAATACGACGTTTAGTTCATCATGATATCCTATACAGGGTGTTCAAAATTTACAACACAATAATTGAATTTTCTAACGTAAAAAAAATATTTTTTTCAGATGTACACCCTGTATACCGATACGCCATTCGATAGGAAATCTTATTCACTATCAAGCAATATTAGGGTTCCCTACATCTATCGTTAAGTGTTTTTGACATATTGTCTCTTTTTCTTTAAATCCATTTTGAATACTCCCATTTAATAACGGGGACGAAATTAGATACGAAATTTACAACGAAAATTTAAATAGTAAATAGATATTTACAAATTTTCCGTGGATGTGTGCACAATGTTTGCGAAATTCTTGCCCTCAATATTTTACGCGACCGCTTTTATTAAATGGACGGTGTACCGGCACATTCTTCGCATGTGGTATCCATTCAACTTAATCAGATGTTTGATGTTCGTAAATGGGCGGTGTCCACCAAAGTCACCAGATTTAACACCATTAGACTTTTATTTCTGGGGTCATGTGAAAAGTCCGGTCTATTCCACACCAGTTAATACTGGATAAGAATTGACTAACAGAGCAGTAGCCGTCATTAATGGACTTCAGCGACAAGAAATCCGAAGAACGACAATGCCAGAAGTACAGTGAAGAGTTTTAAAATGTTTGGAGCAGAACGGGCAAAATTTCGAACAACATAATTAATTAAGTTTTCCTGCTGTTCCAAAGTTGTTACATTCAATAAATTATAAATCGTTTTGTATTTAGTTTGCATTCTTTTATACTGACAATATCTCAAAAACTTACAAAGATAGATTTAGGGAACCCTAATATTGATTGATTGGAAATAAGATTTGTTATCGAATTGCGTATCGTTATACAGGCTGTTCCTTTTGAAAAAATTGAGTTTTTTACGTTGAAAATTCAATTATTGTGTTGTAAATTTTGAACAGCCTGTATAAGAAATCATGTTGAACTAAACATCGTCTTATTTGCTTATGTTATAGTTTTGGACCACCAATCATGAAACTTCTAGTTTCAATAATACATAAATAAACATAATAATAAACATATTATGTTTTTTTGGGGTTGTTGGTTCAATAAATAAATTTAAAAAATAATTACCGAGATATTCAATTTTAAACGTAACCGCAAATCTCAGCAAAAAGTTATTAAAATCAAAAAACATAAAAATTGTGATATTGAGGTATAGGAAAACATTTCGAAAACGATGTATTTTTATAGGTAGAACCCAAAAATAAAATAAAAATTATATCATTCCATTTAAAATAACAAAGTTGATACCGACTTCCGGTGACTGGACGTGACAGTTAACTTGAGAATATTTTAGCTGAAGAGGTCAGATCGAGTAAATTCAAGTTCCAAAATGTCATGTTTCCAGAAATAGTAGAAGATAAGAAACTTCTAATGTACCAGTTCCGTGAGACAGCGTGTATAGTATTCGCTTGGAGGTGCTTACTAAATCTAATACTATTTATCGTAACAGTAGGCCGTCTGCACATGGGGCAACCGAAAAGAAACTGTAGTAGCGTGGATACCAGGAGACTGGGCAACTGGGCTACTCAAGTTGCGCCTTGTCCGCACACGGTATATAGTCACACAGTCGCGATCCATATAAGGTTACTCGTCTCTGGCCTCAAATCGGTACATTCTGGGGTGTGATCATAAGAAGTAAATAATAAATAAATAATTAATAAAAAAATAATAAATAAATAATAATATTAATATACCGGGCGGTCGTTTTAACTTGAGACTCCTGAATATCTCGTGAAATGTGCATGGTACGACAAAAGTGTCTTAAATAAACTTTTAGGACTCAACGGGGGAAATGAGATGACGATATCAGTTTCATTGCAGATGGCGCTGCTATCGGTGAAAATAAGGTTAACTTCATTTTTTTAAATGGGAATACACAACTTTTTTTTATCAAATTATGATTTTACGCTAAATGAGAACAATCTTTTGTCTGAACATTTTTTTCGTACTATGCATCTATTAAAAGTTATTGACGATGGAAATTTGTGGCGGCTACGGTAGTTACGACCGCTGCCACTGCATGGGATGCGCTCGCCGTCTGGCAGTCAAAGCGACGACTGAGTAGACACCATAGAGAAAAGACAAATAAGAGAGGGATCGAGCCTGTACTCATAACTGGCATCGCGTCGAAACTAGCGCCGCTATCGGCTACCGAGACGAACTAACAAATAAAGACAGATTTCTATAGCACCGTCAGCAGAAAGGCGGCATTTTCAAATTACTATTTGAATGCATACTTTAATATAAATTTTTATTTGTCAATTTAAATACGGGAAAAGGAAGTAAGTTATGTAAGAGCAACAATAAAAACAACATTATAGTAGAACAATATATATAATAAAAATATAATAAAGTTATATAATAAATAATATAATAAGTTATATAATATAATAAAACGTTTAACTAACAAGTTACAGCCTTAGACTAACAAAATGTATTAAATTAAGAGATACAAATATAAACGCTTTTAAATTAACTCACCATTTGCCGGGATTTTTTTGCAAACAGCAAAGGATTCTCGGTATTTGCGGAAATGTACTCACTGATTAAAACAGCAAACAATAGTGATATTAAACACCAACACGCACATTACACTTATAAACAGCATTAAACTATCTTTGTTTATTAAAGTTACGATAAGCCGAACTAGCGTATAGAGCGTCTGCACGTGTATATCAATGTAGATCGTATGACGCAGTATGCTGTATGACGTGGTATGATGCCGTCTGTGATGCGGGCCTTGGGCCGTGTCGTTGTTTTGGTAGCCGACCGAGCCAGGATTAGTACAACTTTCTGCCACCACAAGCGCCATGCGCTACCGAGTTGCGCCAAACTCTGTGCCAACTGTCCCCATTGGATAAAACTATCTCTTTATTTTACCTTATCTCTGGTAGACACTCATGATACAACTTAGGAAGGTATGTGCGTAACTTAGCGCGTTGCGCCGTCATGCGCATAGGGTTTGTTTACGCACGAAAATATGCATCGTACGAAAAAAGTTTCAGACAAAAGATTTCTCTTATTTAGCGGAAAATAATAATTTGATAAAAAATTTGGGTATTCCCTTTTAAAAAAAAATTAAGTTAGCCTCATTTTCACCGAATAATCTGCAATGAAACTGATATCGCCATCTCATTTCCCCCTTTGGGTCCTACAAGTTTATTTAAGACACTTTTGTCGTACCATGCATATTTCACGAGATATTTAGGAGTCTCAAGTTAAAACGACCACCCGGTATAATAAATAAATAATAAATAAGTAGTAAATAAATGAAAATAAATCATAAATAAATAATAAATATGAAATAAATAAATTATAAATACATAATAAATAAATAAATATGCTGTCAATATAGTGCGTTACGAAGAGACTGGGCAACGCGCGACCCAACATGTTGGGTCTCTGATACTCGGATCGCGTCGGTCTCCCAGTCGCCGGTACTCGCGTTGCGCCGTGTGTGTTGAGTCATTGAAATATACATGCAGGTACCCTAGTCGCGCAATCTCCTGGTATCCACGCTACTACAGTTTCTTTTGGGTTGCCCCATGTGCAGACGGCCTAAAGTAGGAAAAAAACTTGACAGTTTTCAAATTTCCGTTATATCTAGTGATCAATGTATCATTTTCTAAAAGCAAACACTATTCTGAGAGTGCCCTGTATTTGGGAAATTTTGGTCAGTACTTAAACGTGGAAAAAATAGTCTAATAGTACAGGACAGACAAAAACAAGAAACAAATTAAAGAAAGGAAAAAGGAAGTACGATAAATAACACAGTGAATGAATAGATGTACCTAATCTCATTTTTTTAGATTATTCATATTGTACCCGTATTTATTTACTGTGTGCTGCAAATGTATGAAAGTATAAAAACAAACTAAAACATTAAAACCGACAAAATTTTAAAAAAATATATTTTGAATAAATTATATAATGAAATACAAGGTTTTATTCACTATTTAATTCTAGTAGAACATTTTATTATGAATAAAGAAAAATTACTGGAATTTTAGTAATTTTAGTAGGCATTTAGTGCATAAGCATGCGTTGGATTTCGGAAGACTGCTTGCCAGAGTGATGAACCGACCATCTACATTTGCCGTGGTTTACGTAAATTGTCACTTAGAATATCGAAACGTCTTATAATCTTCATTCCTAAAGCTACCTGTAATATGACTAATATTGGCGATTGCTACATTGTCCCTACTATTTTTTTATTTGTTTTCTGTTTGTCCATTTTAATTTATTCAAATTTCTATATTTTCTGTAATACAACCCATTTTTCTCACAGACAAGAAATCCACATGCCGTACAACCTCATTTGAGGAAATGCTTTGACGCGATAGCAAAATTGGAATTCGGCACCAAGAAAGTCGCCGAGGAAGGCGAGGAGGAGGAAGGTGGCGCACCTTCTGGTGCGCCGGCTGCACCGCCTGGTGCCGTCATCCTCACCACCGATATCGTGGCTATGATAAGCCCGGAAGGGGAAAAGGTGCCTTTGATCAAAGGTCTGAAGGCGAGAGGCAACGTTGAGGATTGGCTCGGTAAGGTTGAAGAGGCCATGTTCACTTCGCTGCGGAGGATCATGAAAGTCTCCATCCACGACTACATGAACAGTCCGCGTAGGGAATGGGTACTCAGGCATCCAAATCAGATTATTTTGAGCGTATCGCAGATCATGTGGGCCAAGGACGTGCATAAAGTACTGGATTCTAATGAGGATCATGATATCGAGCTGAGAAAATTTGAGAAGAGATGCATCGGGGTATGTGCCACGTCGTTTCTTCTTTTTATCTGGTACTTATTTCGTTCGTATTTAGGATCTAAACGACTTAGCCTACATAGTAAGACAAGACCTGGATTCGGTGACGAGAAAGGTACTGATTGCACTCATCACTATCGACGTGCATGCCAGAGATACCATAGGCAACCTAATTCATCATAAGTCCTACTCCAGGTATGTGTAAAGTGCGTATTTGATCGCTTTACTGATGATCTTTTGTTTTCATAGTAATAACTTCGAATGGTTAAAGATGCTGCGGTACTACTGGTTGGATACAAATGATCGTTGCATCACTAAGATGTCGAGTACGTCGTATCTGTATGGGTACGAGTACTTGGGTGCTGGTGGTGTACTGGTAATCACACCGCTGACGGATAAATGCTATCTATGTCTTATGGGAGCCCTACAGTTAGATTTAGGTACAAGTTACTAATACGGGATGTTAACTGTAACGGTAACCATACTCTACGGGCGTGTTCTACGAGTCAAAACGATAGAACACAAATGATAGTAATGACGTGAGGAGTGGTCTACACTGCGGAATAATGTAGATAGGACTTCAACGATGAATTGAGAGAAAATATTAAAAACATTAGCAACGTGTATTTACATAAAAAACGCAAAAGAAACCAAACAGAAAAGTGTAAATTCGCATTACACTGTCACCAATTAATGATAAAAAAAACGTATTTGTTTTTGTAATCAAGCCAATGTTTAGTTATTGAAACTTTGATCACGTTCTGAAACGAATACACTACAAGTTTATTGAAAATTTTATACAAAATGGTGTCCATCATAGTTTTGTTTTAGTTATGGCGGCCAATGTATCGGGTGGCCCCGTGCTGTGTTAATTTAAATAATTTGCTGCCCCTCTTGCAGGATCTACTAAAATTTGCGAACGCCATAGAATATTGAACACTTTCCGTGTCGGGTCTCAAAACAGCAACTGTATTGGATTGATATTCCCTTATTTTTGCTAATTCGAATGTACTATCGAAGACGCATTTACTCTATTAATTTCAGTGTTGGGCCTCAAAATTGCAACCGTATTGGATTTATTTCCCAGCATAGCCAATTTTTTGTCTAATTTGAATGTATAATACTTGATATTTGATTGTATAATAAAATAAAATAATTCCACTATAAAAAAATTAACTATTTATAAACTTAACCAAACGGCAGTCTCACTAACTGAGTGAAGTCTATTTTGCTGGATGCAGGCTGTTTGCCATCGTCGTGTTTATTCGACAATTTTCGACTATTTTCACATCTATTCATAGCCACCTAGATTAATAAAGAATGAAGTGATTTTTTCGTTGGTTATTAAAATTTGGTTATAATATTGATTATAAAAATTGACGATCGATATCTTTGTGTGTTCAGAATGTCATCCTAATTGAAAATATCATAAGTTTAATATAGCATGCATTTACCATGTCATTGTAAAAACCGAGAGTCAATAGGTACTACAATCAAGAATATCCCAGTTAGTATTCCTCCAAATTTTAATCGTCTAGCGTCTATGGCATCGATCTATGGCAAATAAATAATTATTATTATTATTTCATTCAATTGCATTTATTTTATTATCTATAATAAAATAAAACAGGAGTGCCGATATCGTGGTCACCCGGTATGTACTAAAACGATTAATGAGTTATGACCTGTTGATTATAGAGGTTTCAGTTAATACAAGCTAAAAAACAGCAAAGAGTAGGTCGTATGAGGTAATATTATACCATAGCTTTTTTTTAAATAATTAAATTTTGTCTAAAATTTTTTAAGATGTTGACGTTAAATAAAAAATTTTATTGGCAGAAACATAATATTTGAAAAATGAACTACTTCCGGGTTATGCCGTGTGTCAAGATTTGTAAATCCTGACGTTTCGCGAACCATGTTGCTCGCTTGTTCAAAGCTAATTGAATACTCGCTTTGAAGAAGCAAGCAACATGGGTTGCGAAACGTCAGCATTTACAAATCTTCACACACGGCATAACCCGGAAGTAGTTTATTTTCTAAATGATGCTGGCCGTGAAAGAATACGTACTTACATAATATTTGGTTATAAAACTGTTATGTAATGTTGTCTCCAACGACAATATTCTCTATGCTGTTTCTAATACCATCTAACGAATTTTTCAAGAGGGTAATTAAGAAATTAACTAGATAATCTCTGTTCATAAAAAATGGGTATGTTGTTTTGACTCGTGGGACGATGTGCTCTATAAAGTTTGGCCACGGTTGTAGTCGCCACCTTAATTAAAAATCGCATTACTTTTTTTTCTGTATTTTCATCTTTGCTTTTGTAATCTATATCGTTTTTTGTCTGACTTTCTATCCTTCCGTAATGGCGTTTACAAACCAAAATTATAATTTAAATTATCGTTTTTTTAGAATTGTGTAAAAATGACACAAATTATATGCGCAATATATAAAATAAAACGTGCATTTATTGTAAGCATTTGTTAAAATAATTGACCAAAACAAAAAATATCTGAGCAATGCCAAAAATGATTAGATTTGAATGTTCTTTTCATAATGTGTTTGTACACGTAAATAAATACTTAATAATAATAATTAATGAGCACTTAATAATATTATAATAAGTGCATTCAATAATCTAACTTGAACAGTGAGAAAGAGAACGGACGGGTAAAGGATGGAAACATGAGTTGAGGCGGTTGATTATTTAAAAAAATCGTCGAATACGTCAATTTTAATTATTAAAATACACATTTTGCAAATAAATTCAATCGTCAACCGTCAATTGTTACTGAGATATGTCGTCATGGGCATTTATTAACCCTATATTTTTCTTAGGCCCAACTGTTGACACTATTTGACACTTAACTAAGCTCGGCTTCGGCTTCCATGATTACACGCTCGCCTACGGCTCGCGTGTAAACGTCATGCTCGCGATTTATATCCTTAATTATGTGCTCGTCAAATAATATACTATTAAAATCATTGTCTACTATTATCATCGATTTGTTGGTGGATTTATTTATTGATTTCAAAATTATATTTAATTGGATATGCAATTCTATTTTCTATTGAATTCATAACAAACTCTGCACACTTTTTGGTTAATCTATTTATTAATGCGCAATTACCCAGATTTACTCCATTATGGATCAAGTATAAACTTTCCTAAATATAACCGAACACAACTACTTCAGCTCCATATATTTGTACATCATTGTCAATTACATCATCTGCCATTATTATATTATTGACATTATAATCAATTTTCCGATTTGATGTCTATATACAAGGTGACAGAACCGAAAATCTGTATAAACATAACCTCGTAATTCTATAAGTGGCAGCTAAACCAAACCCTACGTTAGTATTTATAAGGGAAGCTTAGCGATTTTTAACGTTACATTAGTTGAGTTCGGATATTGTACTCCGTTGACACCGGGTACACCGTCCAAATGACACACATTAGGTGTAAAAATTGTAACGGTGTACAATATCCGCACGCAGCTTATATTGACGGTGCAGCAAGCTTAACCTTTAAGGGGAACTAAAGCTACGATTAAATATCTAGTCTGTGATTAAATATCTGTGTAAAAAGTTTTAAGTGGCAGCGATACAGTTGGGCCTTAGTGATTTTAGTAGATCTTTGAATTGTATAAATGGTAGTGGAAACATTTTATAACCTTACTGATATTTCTAGAATGGGGCACTGAAAATTGCAAAATATTGATAACTATAGGGAACACGGATTGTGTGAATTGAATATTAAATTGTGTTTTGGGTAGAATTATTTTTTTTAAACGAATCCGGGCTCCAAAATTGCCTATAGCTTAAGATTCTCGAAAAAAAATGCGTCAATATATAAAAAGCGCGTCTATTAATAAAAATTTGTAAATAACCAAACCTTTTCAGATTTCTTGTCATGTTTCCATGCTTTGCGCGCGGACTGTATGTCGTAGTCCGTAAATAATTTTTCTCTGAGGTTTTGCTGTCAGCGTTAATTTTGATGCGCACTAGATACAGTATATTATATTTATTTTATTGCACAAGTTATTCATTTTAGGGCACATTATGATACAATTATGATAATATTGTTCAGTATGACATTTTTTATGTACATTCATATTTGTTTAATGCTCAATATGTATTATTTAAATGCACAAGTTATCTATTCTATGGCACAATATGAATAAAATATCGCTCATTATAGCTTTTATATTTATTATGGTACAATACTTATTATTTTAGTGCCCAAATTTTTAATTCTCCCACAATGTTTTTAATTCACATATCTATTTAAATAATGCACGCTTAAATCGCACCCAAAAATTATTATATCTAGATAAAAATTCAACTGAGATCAACGTCTAGTTATCATATTTGAACTATATTTGAAAAAAAAGAAAAGACGTCGGTTTAAAAAACAGCGTTTTAAGCAAGGAAATATTTTATTTTTACAATCTGGCGTACACATTAGTTGTTAAACTTGAATATTTCCTTAGCTCCAGGTTAACTTAAATGTTTATCAGTATAACTAATACAATAGGTGGAGCGCCAGCTGGCCCTGCAGGTACAGGCAAAACCGAAACAACAAAAGATTTGGCAAAGTCCGTGGCCGTTCAATGCGTTGTCTTCAATTGCTCGGAAGGTTTGGACTACAAGATGATGGGTCGGTTCTTCTCTGGTCTAGCACAATCTGGAGCTTGGTGCTGCTTCGACGAATTCAATAGGATTGATATAGAAGTACTGTCCGTCATTGCCCAGCAAATTATCACCATAAGAAATGCTAAGGCCGCCAGATTACAAAAGTTCATGTTCGAAGGTAGAGAGATAAAACTGGTCCAGACTTGCGCTGCATTTATCACGATGAATCCCGGATACGCAGGCAGAACTGAATTGCCTGATAACCTGAAGGCACTATTCAGACCTATCTCCATGATGGTGCCAGATTATGGTATGCTCTTCAGACATGGAAAGGAAGACACTTTGGAATTTATTTTTATTGTTTCTTGTAGCTTTGATAGCGGAGGTTATTCTTTATTCAGAAGGTTTTGAATCTTCAAAGATTCTCTCTCATAAGATGGTTCAGATGTACAAGCTCTGCAGTGAGCAGCTTTCCCAACAGGACCATTACGATTTTGGTATGCGTGCTGTGAAGAGTGTCCTAGTAATGGCTGGATCCCTAAAGAGGGCGAATCCTGACAGAAACGAAGATGTTGTCTTGATTTGCGCGCTAAGAGATAGCAATTTACCCAAGTTCCTCGCAGACGACGCTATATTGTTCAAGGTGACTATTGTTTAACACTCTAGTCTTCTAGGTGATTTACAGTGACAAATATGTCCAAATCGTACATCTAAAACAAATGTAACTGTTAAACGTATACTTTCAGGGTATACTCAACGACTTATTCCCTGGCGTTGAGCTACCTGTCCAAGATTACGGAGAATTCCAAACTACGATAGAAACAGTGATGGTGAACAATTTTTTGCAACCAGAACCCTGCATGATCAAGAAGGTCATACAACTACACGAGACAATGATCGTGAGATGGGGAGTTATGCTTGTTGGACCTACTGGTGGTGGAAAAACCTCAATATTAAACGTACGTGCTGTTAAGTATATTTCATTACATTGTTATTTTAATAATTAAGATCCTGTTCACAAAGTGGTATCATTATTGAAGAAAATTGTGAATGTTTAATCCTCCAACCGATTGCCATAGGAAAAGGGATTGACCGATTTTAATGATTTTTTTGGGGTACTTCAGCCTTGCATTTAAAAAACATAATTTCCTACAGATGCTATATCAGGCGAAGCAATCTGATGTTTTGTTGCTATACATTCAAGAATCCCTGTGGAAAACATTTGATTTCCGAGTAGCAAATTGGGCAAAATAATGGGCTAAGATCCAGTTCTACCTCTCCTAAAACGCATTGTCAACAGGCGTTATTTATTATTCAAAGTTGATGAAATTTTCAGTGTAACTTCTTAAATAAATAAGAAGTTGGGGTAGGTGAAAAATAATTTACAATTTTAACCCAAACTTTATAATTTTTCTGTCAATCGATTAAAGCCATAATTGCCATAAATTTATTTATTTGCCAATATTTCTGCTGTCTAGTGTCGACAGCAGACGTCAGAAGTTAAACACCGTCTTTAACCACGCCCACTGCTTTGGGGATCTACTTTTAGACTGTGTTTACGATTCGGATACCACTTGTTATTTATTTTACCCCTACTTATCTTTCCTACTTCACTATAGGATCATTTTGAACCTTCTAAGCTATGAATATGCTATACAGGGTGTCTCTGAAATAACTTCTAACCTTGAAGGAGCATAACCGCCAGGGCTAGAAAAGCAATTTTGGTCAAATAACGCATAGTCTATTTCGAAGCTTTTTTTATTTTTTAATTTATTGACAAAAATCGAGTAAGGACGGTCCTGCTAACTAGTGACGCGCATGACTCACACGCTGGTATAGTTGGTAGAGAGGCAGAGGTAGGCGGCGCGATAAGCATTTAATAATTAATACTAGATAAATGTAAATTGTACTCACCGACTGAAGTAAGGGGGTTAGATTTACAAAAATTGTTCGAAATGATTCCCGTCTGCTAAAAGGCATGCCTCCATACGCCGCACAAAATTAGTTCGCATTCGAGGAAAAATTCCAGGTAACTGGCGAATTGACTCCGCTGCAGCAAATATCCTTTCCTGAAGGTCCGCTACATTTCTCACTTGTCCTGAACACTCTTTGCTTCATACACCCCCACACGAAAAAATCCAAAGGGTTCATATCAGGACTTCTTGCTGACCAGTGCACGGGGCCGTTACGTCCTATCCAACGTCCCGGAAAATTATTATTTAAATACTCGCAAACTGGCCGCGCGATATGTGGTGGCGCCCCATCGTGCATGTAGTACATGTTCATCCGCGTTTGAATGGGGACGTCCTCTAACAGCCCAGGAAGAGTATTTTGTAAAAAATTCAAATAGGACGCACCATTCAAACGTGCCGGCAACATAACGGGCCCCAACAACATATCGCCAAAAATTCCACACCACACGTTCACCGAAAACTGTTGTTGGAAGTGCGCCTGTTGTACTACATGGGGATTAGCATCTGCCCAATGGTGCGTGTTATGGAAATTGAGAATTCCGTTTCTGGTAAAACAACACTCGTCCGTGAACAAAACGGTAGCTACAAAATTGGGTTCTCTTGCCACTTGTTGCTGAAACCACTGACACATTTGTATCCTCGGTAGCTGGTCGCGATCTGTTAATGCCTGCACACGTTGCACATGATATGGATGCAGAAGCTGTTCGCGCAAAACTCGCCATACTGTGTGATGGGAGACACCAACATTTCTAGCGACTTCTCTGGTGCTTCGTCCTGGATTTTCATCTACCTCGTTTATGATGTCCTCTTCCAGATGCACGATGTGTTGGGGTCGTTCGCGACCACGGCCTTCATACCTGGAGACAAAAGTACCTGAATCGCGCAATCTTTGGACCGCATTAAGAATACAATGCGTACTCGGGTGCCTTCTAGCCGGATATCGCTGCGCGTATTGTCTACACGTTCGATTAACGTTGTAGCCACACTCCCCATACATCAAAACAATGTCTGTAAGTTCTGTATTAGTAAACATTTTCGCATATGACAGTTGACCCGCACGATAACACGAAAAGAACAAAACTAAAGTAGGTCACTGACACGCGTTTCACGGTCACGATAACCAAAAGTGGGGGATACCATCCTTCCATCACGCGTCCCCATCCCACCGCCAAAACAGTTCGGTACTAGACGGCTGACCGTACGCATCTTAATACCCTCGACCAGGGCCGGACTCTGATTTTCGTAATTAATTTTCTCGAAAATGCGTAGTTGGACCATACGTTATTAGACAAAAGTTGTTTGTTTGGCCCTGGGGCATATGCTCCTTCAAGGTTAGAACTTATTTCAGAGACACCCTGTATTTAATATTACAGTTAAGAAAGGTATTTAATTATATATATATATATATATATATATTTGGATATTTTTTATTAAAAAAGTATACTGAAAACGTAACTAGTCTTAGAAACACGATGCAAAAGGATTCGTAAAAATCCAAGCACGACCTGAGTTATTTTTAGACGTAAAAATGTCCTCCACTACCGTAGTTTATTATACGAAAGGTAGCTGCATATTTATTTTATATTGTATTTTATATTGTTAAATATACCTTTCTATAATACCCTTTTCAGTATCTCAAGATGTAGACAATGTTATAGATGTCTGTAGGTTAGCATTGTACATTTATTCTTTTTATACCTTTATATGAAATTAATTGTACTTAATAAAACAACATCCACTAGTTTTTTGATAATCACAAGTATTACTAGATTTAATTAGAAAAAAGCATCTGAAACAATACGTCAGTCAGCTTGTTAAAAGGGGAGTAAAATATTACAATAGCAAGAGCGCGCCTTCTAAATCTTAAAATATTTTCATATATCGCCTGACAGGCGGAAGCTATTGGCGCAGACTATAGCTATTATACTTCGTCTTTGCCTGATTGTAGAAGCCACCCTCCCATAATGTGCACGTGTGCGGTTTTTGCATTTTACTGTAAAACGGTCACAATTTTGCAATTTTAGCGTACCTATGTATAAAATAACACATGGTGGGGAGTCACATGGCTGAGGCGCGGAGCGATATGTCCGATATGGCTTGTACTAAATTTTGTTTTTTTTTCATTTAATTCTGTCAATAATAGTTTTGTATTAAAAATTCAACAAAAACATCTGTCTAATTCCTTTTGAGATAAATGTATATGATAAATACAATTTTTGTACAAAATTAGGAATCATGTTTGTATAGCAGCTAAAACTGCAAAATCATGACCGTTTTGAAGTAAAATGCAATAACTGCAAATGTAATGTCTGATCCCAAAAGAGCAACTGCATTGGATTCATTTGGGGAAAGTTTATGATGGGGTCTCCCTTCCCAAGGTTTGCTTCCCTCCAAGAGGTTAATGCTTTTGAATAGGATATGCGCGTCTTCTTCCTTCTCTTCTTTGCAATGTCCTCAGCAGGTAGATGTATTCAGTAGTTCGTCGGTACCCATTCAAGTTTTCCCAGCAATCAATGTGTTGTCTAATAGCTGACCGCATGTCTGATCTGATTGTAAACTTGGATACGCCTATCATTAGTTCTCTATAGTTCAATACATAATGGTGTTCGATTGCTGGCCGTGATCAGTTCAGTTCAATCTGATTAGCATAAATTTGGATAAAGTGCCGTTCGATTGCTCGCTTGACGTCTCGCTCAAACTAATTCCACCAATATGAGGCAAGTATTTCAATCAATCATTTTAATCCGATTCAATTGAACAGATCGCGGTCAGTAATCGCGTACAGCTATAGTCTACGTCCTTTGTGCCAGTCTGTCGGCTCGGTCGTTGCCTCTCTCCCCTTTGTGTCCTGGCAGCTGCTGTAGGGTCACAGCGTTAGTCTCTTGAAACTGTCAAGTGCAACGAGGGGTGCTTGGCTGTCAGAGTATGTGAAGATGTTTCGCCTTTCTTTTTTGCCAATTCTTTGTATGTTTTTCAATGCGCATTGGTGTATTGCAAAGACCTCGGTGTTGTAGGTAACACCGAAATATTTGCGTAGTCAGCGCCCCCAAGGATACACTGATCACCCCGCCAACCGCCTCCATCGGCCGTCAGCTTTTTCAAAAAGTTTTCTCTTCGCAATTAAAACATTATAAAGAATTCATTACCTCGTAGAAAACATATTCAAAACAAACAAGACTAAAGACAGCGAGACCCTGGGAATGATGGTTGTGTGACTCAGTAACTGATTTTTAAAGCGTAAAAAAATGCATTATTATAATAATACATTTGCTTTGGGATATTAAGTTTTATGAACGTTTTAAGTAAAAAAAACATTGCCAGACCGGTGGATGGGTGGAAAGAGGGTCCAAGACGGGACCAAGACGGGGATGTCATCGGTTGCCATCTGGTTCGTATCTAGGAGCAAGTTTGCTTGTTGCTAAGAACAATAACGCACGCGCCACGCCCATACGTTTCAGTCAAACGTACGGAACGTATGGGCGTGGCGGGTGTGTTATTGTTCTTAGCAACAAGCAAACTTGCTCATAGATACGGGTAACCGGTGATATTCCCACTCCATTCGAAAAGTCACGCATTCGCTTCAAAAAGATGACAAAGGTAGACCCCCTGGTCACAGTCAAGTCACGGTCAATTTTGAATAGACCAATCATAGCTCGGTAGTTGCGATTGTGATTGGTCTATTGAAAATTAACCGTGACTTGACCGTGACCAGCACGGCTAGTGTGAAACTTCCTTAACTCTTGCACCCACTTTCCACCGACCCACCGATCTGGCCATTTTTTTTTTTCGCTTGAAACGTTCTCTACTTTGATATTCCAAAGCGACAGACTGATTATAATAACGTTTTTTTTATTTTTTTTTTCACCCTTCTAAAAATGTATGGGCGTACAAGCCGCCCCGGAAAATTGCCAGACTTGTGATTATATTATTGTTACGCTACAAGGGACAGATTCTAAAAGTTCTAACCTGATTACAAATAAAGTATCAAAACCGTTGCTAGCTGTTGGACTACTGTGGGCATTTCCCTTTGGCCAATGGTTACTGTTTCGTTTCGTCATAAACTGTCTATCATTTGGCATGGATTGAAGCCACTGTGCACTGGCATCGTTGGTTCCACTGTATGGTCTTTCAAAGCTCGGACGATAGTAGTCATTGAAAAACTTACAAAAGCCCCTTCAATATCTACGAAAATAGCCAGTGCCACCTCCTGATTATTCAGCGAATGTTCTATCAGTGTAGGACCGAGTAGCATGATTTTCTTGCTTGAAATGCGTTTTGATAAGGGTGCAGTCGGCTAGATGAGGGCGAGTTGTCTCTAATCTGCCTTTCAATTAGCTTCTCCATCGTCTTTAATAGAAACGACGTAAGACCTATTGTTCTGTGGCCTTTGATCTGAGTGATGCTCTTTCCTGGTTTTGGTACAAAAACAATTTTTAGCTATTTCCAGAACTCTGGTACGTATTTCAGTACCAGGCTTGAAGAGTCTTCAAAATAATGATAATCGAAAATTCCATCTTGGCCAGGTGATATGAATCCATCAGTGATCTAACGGCCCATGATACTTTCAAGTTTATGCATCTTTTACAATAATTTAGATATTGGGGTAATTCAAAAACCAAAATACTGGGAAATGATACAGCTTTATAACAAAGTATTTAATAGCCTGACCATGCTGCCCAATTCCTCCATAGGATATCTCAAAGTTGCACCATCAGAACGTTCTTCCTTTCTTTTTAAAATTACGAATTTTGGGTGAGTTTGATGAGTTTGTTTACAATATGGCAAATTCGTCTAAATTCGTCATTACTTACAAAACATTACTAAACATCAAAGTTCAGAAAAATATTAGGTGTTTTCTATACCCCGGGGTGTCATTTGGTAATAATCCAATGGCACTATACCGGATGACCCACGGCATAGGTACTCCTGTTTATTTTTTTTTTGTTTATAAAGCTGGACGAATGAAATTTGGGAATGTGTTAATAGACAAAAAATGCCGTTCTTTGGGCTTTTCCGGAAATCACGTCATAATTTAAATTTTAATCGATTTTGGCCGATATTGCGTTACTGGCGCCCTCTAGCGTGATTTAATTGGGTTTTGGCCAGTGAGCCATTTTTTTTCACGAGTACCCAATGGGCACACCCTGATTATTCAATAGAAAACATCTTTCCGATTACAATGATACCAAAAACATGATATTTTATTGAAATTCTTAGCATATAATTGTTGTTAGAAGCAAGAAAATCGAACAAAATATTGACATACAGATCAAAGTCATCGTACAAGTCAAAGTCACTCAATGGACTACTCGAAGGAAGTACCCTTAAACGTCATTTTCACGCTACGATTATCAGCAAAATATCAAGAATTTGGTATCATTGTGTCGGAAAAATGTTTTTCCTCGCATAATCAGGGTACATACTTCCTTCGAGTAATCCATTCTCGACTTTGACTTGTGCGCAGACTTAGATCTGTAGGTCAATATTTTTTTCGATTTCCTTGCTTCTAACAACATTTGAACGCTAAGAATTTCAACAAAATATCAAGTATTTGGTATCATTGTATTCGGAAACATGTTTTCTATCGAATAGTCAGGGTGCGGCCATTGGGTACCCGTAAAAAAATGACTGGCCAAAAACTAATTAAATCACACTAGAGGGCGCCAGTAATGCAAAAAATCGAAAAAAAAAATCTGATGAAATCGATTTAATAGTTATATAGTGTTTTTTTGACAATTTTCGACTATTTTCAGATTCATACACCAAAAGTTGTCTTTGCGTTGCCTTGGTGATAAAAATTGACGTTCGATATGTTTTTATGTTCAGAATGTCATCATGATTGAAAATATTACACACAAAATATAAGGTGCCATTTAAAATTTCAATGATGACGTCATTTCCGGAAAAGCCGGAAGTCATATTAACCCCAAGAGTATCCCAAAGAATTGCATTTTTTGTGTTAACACATTCCCAATTTTCATTCGTCCAGCTTTATAAACAAAAAAATAAACAGGAGTACCTCTGGCGTGGGTCACCCAGTATATAAGACTAAGGTAAAATATCAGGCAGGAGTATTTGTATTGTATGCATAATAAGAATATTTAGTCATTCTTTTCTGCTTGGACAGACTTTAAATTGGGCTCTAGCAAAAATGGATGAAGATGGTTTCAAAGGACCTTACTACCATCCGGTACACACGTATATCATGAATCCAAAAGCCGTCACAGCAGGCGAACTATATGGTGAAGTGAATCCGTTCACTTTAGAATGGAAAGATGGTCTTATGGGCATTATGGTGAGGACTGCGGTCAACGTAAGTTTTTACCTCACTACTTCGTTAGTATTGTTTCAACGTTTCTTCTTTAACAGTTTACCAATGAAGACCACCAGTGGATCACATGTGATGGTCCGGTAGATGCGGTATGGATAGAAAATTTAAACACGGTCCTGGATGATAATAAAATGCTGTGTCTGGCAAATTCTGAAAGGATCAAGTTGACGCCTTATGTTCACTTTATTTTCGAGGTCATGGACCTCGCTCAAGCTTCCCCCGCAACTGTCAGTAGATGCGGCATGGTGTACATTGATCCCGACGAAATAAAATGGACTCCTTATGTTAAGTCCTGGCTTGAGAAGCTGGATAGCAACTTGATAATTCCGGAGATGAAGGACTTCATCTTCACGTTGTTTGACGGTTACGTCGAAGCTGGATTTGCATATGTGAAGAAATACTGCGCTTATTCCATACATCAGGTACATTTCAATGTTCGCTAATCGCTAGCACGGAATTCTGTAAAGTTCCTTGGTATATTTCAGGTTGATATCAGCAAGGTTACCATGATGTGCGCTTTACTCAAGAGCTTCATCACAACACCGGGTGCAATGGATCGCATTGGAGATAAGAGTAAAGTGAGGAACTTCTTGTGCCAGACGTTTGTATTCTCTTATATTTGGGGATTGGGTGGAAATTTGGTTGAAACGTCCATGGACAAGTTGGAGAACTTCGTCAGAGATCAATTTGAGGAGCATCCAGATGGCAGGTAATTGAAAAATTTAAATCCGGTCTTTCAATTTTTCCAACCTATAGTTTATTAGGTTACCTCAAGGAAGCGACCTCTGGGGCATCTTCATGGACCCCAAAGCGCATCGGTTGGACCCGTGGAATAGAATTATGCCGAACTTCCAGTATGACGTAAATCAACCCTTCTTCGAGATGCTAGTTCCAACGACAGATACTGTACGATTTGGCTTCGTTATGGAACAGTTGATTCAAGTAGACTACCCGGTCATGTACACTGGAGACACAGGTATTTAACAAAATAAACTTTATTTTGAATGGGCATATGGTGCTTAACATATTGAAACTAATCTAAAAGATTAACCATCAATTTAAATCTGAATTCTTAAAACTAGGTACTTGTCTCTAATAGGCTATCCACTGATGTCCTATATTTACTTTGTCCTAAACAAGAAGCACTAACACTTCACTCACTGTTCTCTGCTTGTTCACATTTCACTGAATCACTACTTCGAAGGGTTTAGTTCTTTTTAGTCTTCGCACTAGATTCTGGTTGTCCAGTAGCTGCAGGGCCTCTACGTTGGCGTGATGGCTTAGGCGAGATTCATGCTTAGTGGCGAATCTTTTTATCTCTTGGATGACTTGTGGGACACCAAGATCATGATGCAGGTCACTATTCCGTATGTACCAAGGAGCGTTAACCATATTCCTTAGTACTTTATTTTGGAAAGTCTGGATTCCTTGTATGTTGGGGTTTTTCGACCAACCCCAAAGCTGGATGCCGTATAACCAAATCGGTTTTAGTATTTGGTTGTAAACTTTTAGTTTGTTCTGTACTGACAACTGCGAATTTCTTCCCAGAAGCCAGTAGAGTTCTCTATATTTGAGGCCAAGCTCTACTCTTTTCTTCTTAACGTGTTCTTTCCACCTTAGTTTTGTATCCAGAGTCATATGGAACTATGGCGTCGTTAATGAGGTATGTCCTCGATTATTTTGTTTGTAAAGTTAATGTGGACAGATTTCAGTTCGTCTTCCATTTTTTGGTCGATTTATATATTTTATTAGTAGCTTGTTGAAGATTCCTAGTAGATTCTCCAATAGTTGATCCCACTGCCATTAGAGCCGTGTCATCTGCGAATGTGGCGACTGTTACATTTTCCAGCTGTGGAAGGTCCTGTATATAGTACATACATAATTGGCCCCAATACACTACCCTGGGGTGCCCCTGCTTTTACTTCTTTTAGATCCAAGTATTCTGAATAGTCTATCAGATACATAGGATGTTAGCAGCTCGACGTATTGTAAAGGTAGCATACTCTTTAGTTTGTGTATCAATCCATCATGCCATACCTTATCGAAAGCTTGTGTCACATCAAGAAAGATTGTTGAGCAAATAAGCTTTTCTTCTAATGCTTTCTCTACGATATGTTATTCTATGAACTTGATCTATAGTCGAATGCTTTTCTCTAAAACCAAATTGGTGATTAGGAATGAGTTCCTTTCTCTCAATGATAGGTTTCATTCTCTTTATTAACAAATTTTCAAAGAGTTTCGACATCATTGATAACAGTGATATTGGGCGATATGATTTGGCCACGTTTGGTGGTTGCCTAGTTTTGGTACGATGATAACTTCTGCTACTTTCCAGACATGTGGCACGTATTTTAGTCCGAACGATCAATTTATTAGATACGTCAGCATAACAATACCTTTCGTAGGTAATTGCTTAAGAACTTCTCCTGTGATAAGATCATATCCAGGTGCCTTCTTTGGATTCAGGTTTGTCTTGATTTCTCTGGCAATTTCGTTTGGAGTAACTAGCTGTATAGCTTCTTCTTCATAGGTTATTATCTTCATTCGTGATTGGCTCTGATTCGATGTAGTGAGCTTGGAAGATTGCCTCTTGCCCAGGTACGGTCTCTTCGTCTTATAGGTGGGGCACGGGCCACTGGCCTCTTGTATTTCCTCAGTGCTTTCCACAGCGAGTAATCTGATTCTTTGTCGGGAGTCAATTTAGTTAAGAAGGGTTCCACTGATGCCTCTTTTAGTTTTTGAATTTCGCGTTTACATTGTTGGTATTTATTATTAAGTACGGTTTAGTCAGCTGGATCTCGTGACTGCTGCCATCTTCTTCTAGCTTGTCTTTTTTGTTTGGCCATTTCTCTAATTTCCATAGGATAGCTATTTCCAAAAAATAAATAAACTATAAAGTATTACAAGAAAACTATTTTGGTTTAATCTGCTGCAAGTATCCTTGCTTTATATCTGCTTCGGTTTCGTTTCTACAACAAATCACACCAGTGAGTGACATCCATATTCTGACTAAAATAAACAAAATTCCTAAGACCACTTTCACCATCTTTCTACTCTTTTAGGCGTAGGGAAATCTGTCGTCGCCAAAGTGGTACTAAACAAACTGAACGCAACAGGACTCTATGTGCCAATTACTCTGAACTTTTCGGCTCAAACCAGTAGCGCAAGAACGCAAGAAATATTAGAGTTAAAATTAGAGAAGAGAAAGAAAACGTTATTGGGCGCACCTATGGGAAAGAAAGTTATTGTCTTCGTGGACGATGTGAACATGCCCAAACTGGAAACGTACGGTGCTCAACCTCCAATCGAGTTGCTCCGTCAGTTTTTGGATTATGGTGGATTGTACGATCGCGAGAAGTTATTTTGGAAGGAGATTAGAGATGTTGTCATCTCGGTAGCTTGCGCTCCACCTGGCGGTGGAAGAAATCCCTTGACTCCGAGGTTTGTCAGACATTTCGGTATGCTATTGATTCCGCCACCAAACGAGTACAGCCTCAAGCAAATCTTCAGGGCTATCTTGAAGGGATTCTTCAATGATTTCTCGAACCAAGTAAAGGATCTAACCGACTCGATGGTAAGCGCCGCCGTTGATATCTACGAGAGGATTGCTCTGGATTTGTTACCGACACCTGCTAAGAGCCATTACGTGTTTAACTTAAGGGATCTTTCGAAGTGTATACAAGGTGTTCTCCAAGCTGATGCTGGCAGTATGAGAGACCCTAACCAAGTTTTAAGGTATGTGTACATCGTGATGCGTATTCGTCGGGGCAAGTAGACATTTTATTTTAATTTTGGATTTATTGTGCATAAGTTTTAATTGTTAAATAAGATGCTTAATAACTTCTCAGCTGTTAACGATAGACCCACCAAGTTGCCATTTCGTAAAGCTGGCTTATAACTTGTGAAGTATGTTAATACAGTGTGGTTCTGTTTCCAATTCTTTATTTAATTTACATTTAGCAAACCTCCATTTATTTCAAATACATAATATTAGTGAGTCCAAAATCGATAACATTTTCCCAAATTAAGCGTACTTATATTGTTTTTATTCAAAGCACGCTTGTTAAGGATAGTTAAATGATTTCACAACTTGAATTATTCTTAGATTGTTCTACCACGAATGCTTAAGAGTGTTTCACGATCGTCTGATCAACAAAAATGACAAGAGCTACTTTTATTACCTCATGAAGGACACGTGCGGCAGATGTTTTGGAACTCCAGTACTGCAGTTACCAAGTGACGAGGATATTATTGAGAATCCGCCAACTTTACTGTTTGGTGATTTTATGTCTATGGGGGCCGAGAGGGAGAACAGACTATACGACGAAATCAAGGATATACCGAAACTAAAAAGTGTTCTCACGGTCAGTAAAACAGATAGTCGACGATGTAGATTTGAATAAACCAGAGTTGTTTTATTGTTGACTAAGTTTATTTAGTTCATAAAGGCAATCGTAGTGTCAAGCTTTAAACAAATTTGGCTTTACAGCATTCACGGACACTATCGCAAAGTAAAGGTCGGTTATCATGATGATCTGTTTTTTTTATCTGTATGACGTATTACTCCTGAAGAAGACTGCCAGCTGAAATCGATCACGTTTAAATATTATGAACTAAATATAAACTGATTCCACAATAAAACAACTCTGATTTGTTCAAACTCCATCATAGATAGTTGGACTAAAACAATAGAGTATTTTGTCACTTAATGACAACAATATGTGTTAAGTTGTTAATTTCTTAACTTCTTGAAGTTAAATTGTATGGCAGCGTTATAATGCGTCAAATTGCAGGATTACCTGGAGGACTACAACTTGACCAGTTCGAAGAAGATGGGTCTGATTTTCTTCATGGATGCCATTGAACATTGCTGCAGGATTGCGAGGGTCTTAAGAGCCGAGAGAGGTAACGGATTATTGGTTGGAGTTGGAGGAATGGGAAAGCAAAGCTTGACCAGGCTGGCTTCCCACTTAAATGCGTATAAATGCTACCAAATCGAACTAACGAGGAACTACGACCATAGCAGCTTCTTTGAAGATCTGAGGAAGATGTATTTCAATGCTGGTGTTACGAACGACAATACAGTTTTCTTGTTTACCGACACGCAAATTGTACAAGAAGAATTCCTGGAAGACATCAACAACATGCTGAATTCGGGTAAAAAGGAAACGCAGAGTGAATGCTAATAATTCTCTAATGGGTTTATTTAAATGTACACAGTACCGGTTTCGACCATGCGGACATCCTCAGCTGTATAGTCAATTATATAAAATTACGAAGCGGCACGCACTTGTCTTATAAAAAAGACTTCAAGAGATTCTTTGGTCGGCAGGTGAGTGGCATTACGTATAAATGACTCGCTGCCAGACTTAAGAAAAATTCTCAACAGGTTCGTGCGGCCAGACAAATAATCACATCGTATCTGTCCTTCCAGTTCCGATGTGATTATTCGTCTGGCCGCACGAACCTTTTAACCATGGAGTAAGGCTTTTAACCTCTGTCTGAGATTTTTTCTTATGTGCGGCAGCGAGTCATTTATACGTAATGCCATTCACCTGCCGACACGAAGGACATTTTTCTATAATAGCCGTTTTACACTACGCAATTGTTGCGCAAGAAGTTACACAGGAAGATAGTAAACAAATGAAAATTGTAAACAGAAAATGGTTCAATTCCTAGACAAATTACTCAGCATAAGAACATACGTCGCAATTTCTGTTTAAGATGTTGTGGTACCTGCTTACTGCACAAATTGTGTACTAAATTGTGCACTAAATAGTGTAGTGTAAAACAGCTATTAGACATGTGCAGGTTCGTAATTTTATATAATTGACTATACACCTGAGGATGACCGCCTGGTCGAAACCGGCACTGTCTACATTTAAATAAACCCTGCAAAGACAAAGAGGCCTTTTATTTCGACTAATTGCGTCTTTACTGTTTTGGTACAGGTGAAGTTCCAAATTTGTTCGAATCTGATGAGTTGGAAAAGGTCATAATCGGCTGTAGACCAGCAGCTAAAGATAATGGAGTTATCGAAACGAACAGGGATGGAATATACGACTTCTTTATAAGTAGGGTTAGAACCAATCTCCATCTGGTCATTTGCATGAGTCCTGTGGGAGACGCCTTCAGGTATAATGCAAAATATATATGAACATGACATTTTCTTTGCTTTCTCTCAACCCTAACAGGAGAAGATGTAGAATGTTTCCGTCTTTGGTCAACTGTTGCACTATTAATTGGTTCGTCAAGTGGCCGGAAGAGGCTCTGCTGTCTGTCGCTTTGAACTCTCTGAGAGAGGTGGCCAAACCCGAAATTACTGATAATTTAGCGCAGATATGTGTTATATTTCATAAGGTACGTCATTTTTCTTTTAATTAAAAACAGCGAATCTAGTTACAAACCTGTTTTTACAAAAAACAACCAATAATAAACATTCAACTCAAATCGACAGCCAACCGTGCTGTAATTCAACATATCTATTTAAACTCATTTCTGTCAAATGGCACTGTATATTATCCCTATATATTAATACACCACTCGAAAGAAACTCTAGCGCTCTATCATTCAACAATATACAGGGTTAATTCTCCAACGGTAAGAAATTTAAAAAAAAAATTCAAACAAAAGTTTTTTACCTTAAACAATCCATCGTTCAAACATATTTTTAATATAGAAATATAGAAATTTCGTAAATAGAAATTTTGTAAACTTTTTTTTTTCAAATGGAACAGCCTGTATATTTTTACATTTTGTAATTTTAGGACTAATTCCAAACATGTTTTATTAAAATAATCTTTTTATATAAGCACCATTTTTGAATTTTAAGCAATTAATTAAAATTAGTCAAAATTACCAAAACACCTACATAACTCTCCAACCGCAAAAAAATCAAAAAAACATTCAAGCAAAAGTTTCTTGACTTTAAACAAGCTATCGTTCAAATATATTTTTAATATACAGGTGTTCATTTTATAATGCCGCACGACCGCCTCCGACCGGCGCATTTGCATAAAACGTGGCCAAATTAAGGAAAAATTACGCCACCAACCCTAACGGTCCGTTTCGCGTCGTTTATATAAGCAAATTTCGTAAACTTTTTTTTTAAATGGAGCACCTTGTATATTTTTACATCTTGTAATTCTAAGGCTAATTCGAAACAATTTTTATTGGTATAATTTACTGAAGAATGATTTTTTTTGAGTTATAAGCAATTAATTAGAATTAGGCATAATTACCGGAACACCTACATAATTCTCCAATCGTAAAAAAACATATTTTTAAACAAGCTCTGCTTAAATATACTTTTAATATAGAGGATGTTTATTTTATTATGGAAGTATGGAACATCCTGTACATCGCAACATCTGCATCATTTTTTAGTTATCAGCAATTAATCAAAACTCCAAAACATTTATTTACCGTAAACAGTTTTCTAAATGTTCGACAGTAATACTTTGAACTTTGTCCACTAGCCTCTGCTTCACGAATCAATATTTTGCGGCCTATTGGTGTAAACATTGGACTTTCGGTGGCCCCAAATAGAAAAATCCAAAGTTTGCAAATCCGGCGACCTAGGTGGCCAGTCCATGGATCCTCTACTTCCAATCCACCTCTGCGGCCCTCTGCGGTCTAAATAATTTCACAGTTCGACACTTAATGCGGCGGGGCACCACCTTGTTGAAACCAAATATTATTTAGTTCTAAAACAGTTTCCAGTAGTTTCCAAAACAGTGTTCTGATAAAATCAATTTATTGCAAGCAGTTTTTGGTGACTTTCAGTATTGCACAATTGGCGATATCGCTTGCAAAATAAGTAAAAATCAAGTAAAAATACATAACCAGAATGTGGCTACCAGTAGACACTTGAGTAGACACCAACTGTAGCAGCAAAAATTGTCTAATACGTGATGTAACATATCCGAAGTTTCTAAATTTAATAAAATTAATGTACCAAACGAGAAAAAATTGTTATCCGTTTGATTAAGATAAATTGGTATGTATGTGAGAAAATATTCTTAATTTGAGGGGTTTTGATTAATTGCTTATAACTAAAAGTTATGAAACGTTTAAAAAATAATTCCAATAAAAATGTTTAGAATTAGTCTTAGAATTATAAATGTAAAAATATACATGGTACTCCATTCGAAAAAGAAAAGCTTACCAAATTTTCATAATAAAATGTGTAACGCACCTCGTTCTCTGGTGCAATGTGGAAGCGTTACACAATAAATCTATCAATATTTAACCCTGTAATAGGTAGCTCGTAGGTCCTAGGTTCGTCGGAATAAAATACGATGATTTAATAAAGTAATAAATGTATTCTTCACCATTAATCATTTACATAAATCAGGAAAATGCCATTTACTGGAAATGACGGGTTGCGGTTATGTTTTACTTCGGTGCACCGAAGTAAAACATAACGCCACCGCGGTGGCGGGATTCGGGTATTATTTAAACTAACATTAATACAGGAGACAGGTTAACGGGACGGGAAAATATTCCCGATTCGGTGACGTCGGAAATCGATATTACTAAATCAACATTTATCTGGAAAAACTAACATATCTGGAAACAAACATATATCTGGAAAACTACCTCGCCACATACGGCCAGCAGAGGTAAGCAGTTCGACGTATTATTAACAGCATGCAAAGGGCCATCACATAATACATTAAGGTCTCGTATCAGCATCAAAGGGCCAACGACGAGATCTCCGAGCTATTTTATCAGCATTCAAGGGGCCAACGAAAATAGACTGATCTCCAGAGGGAACTGGCCTGCCTTTTATAACGTCAAAACGACCCCCACTATTCACGAAACCTGTCCGTCTGGGCGGTTCAAAAACACTATACGAGAATCACCTATCCAACCAGTCTTGGAACCAGTTACGTATCGAACGTTCAGACGAGTTCAAAAATATACAAAAACAGGATTCTCCAAAATAAATGCACACAAGTAAAAAGTTATACAATCATAAAAACTTATTACTATCAAAATAAACATGCATTTCATTATAACGAACGGAGTTTCGTTACAAATGAACACCTGTATATTAAAAGCATATTTTAATGATAGCTTGTCTAATGTCAAAAAACGTTTGCTTGAATGCTTTTTGAATTCTTTTACGGTTGGAGAGTTATGTAGGTGTTCTGGTAATTATTACTGATTTTAACTAATTGCTTAAAACTCAAAAATTATGCATTTAATAAAAAGATTATTTTAATAAGAAATATTTGTCCTAAAATTAGAATATTTAATATATACATGCTGTTCCATTTGAAGAAAAAAAAAGTTTACGAAATTTCTATATTTGAACTATATTTGAATGATGGATTGTTTAACGTCAAAAAACTTTGGATTGATTTTTTTTTAAATTTCTTAGTTGGAGAGTTATTTAGGTTTACCGGTAATTTTGGCTAAGCCTGTATAACAACAACAAAACTATGTATAGTCCAAGAGCTAGCGACGGTTTTGTTACGTTATTTGTAATCAGGCACTATTTTCTTCTTTTTTCTGAGACGAGAAAAACGACGATTTAATATTGACAAAACATATTAGTAACATGTTAAGGTCAAAAATTATCGATGTAAAACTTGAATTTTTAAACTGGTAGGCTGTTGTACTTATAGTGACAAAATAGCGTTAAAATCTAATACTTTTTTCCATTATAGAATAAATAGCTATTTCTTCTGGGTGTACCGGAAAAAAAGATAAGCTTATTTTTTTGTCTTACCAGTACAGCGGAGTCTGAAGGGCATATCTCAGAAACGGTCAAGTGCTGACTAAATGTCGTTGGTGTTTTATTATAATAAAATAATTCTAAAATTCACTCTTTTCGGCATTATAACGTGAAAACTTTAACTTGTAGTCAAACGATGTATAGATCCTTTGTTCAGAGAATCACCGGCCCATAGAAACCAATATATTGTCCAAAAGCAAATGCGGCATGAACACCTTCTTTCCATCTTTCTACCGACTGCAGTTCTCCGGGAGTACAGTCAATTTCTTTGGTTCTCGAGACGCGTTTTTGACGATTTATTTTTTGTTGGGTCCTGGGGCCTGATATCGTCGCTCTCGCTTTGCTGGAGCTCTTTGGCGATGGCACGGATGCCGTCTGGTTCATTCATCCACCGTAGGTTGACGTTCAACTCTTCCTGCTTTAAAATAAGGTCTGTCTAGATGGTCCTGAAGATCTCGGTTCACCCTCCTGGGACCCAATTCTCGTCATCTTTTTGAAGCGAATGCGAGACTTTTCGAATGGAGTAGGGATATTACCGGTTGCCCTCCGGTTCGTATCTACGTTGTTGCTAAGAACAATAACGCACGCGCCACGCCCATACTTTTCAATCAAACGTATGGGAACGTATGCGCGTGGCGCGTGTGTTATTGTTCTTAGCAACAAGCAAACTTGCTCATAGATACGGGCAACCGGTGATATCCCTACTCCATTCGAAAAGTCACGCATTCGCTTTAAAAAGATGACGAGAATTGATAGACCAGTGCTGATGCCTTTGAAAATTTTAAAAAGTGAAATAAAATAAAAGTAGAATGAAACCCATTGGAAAAGGAAGAGAATATAACAAAAATGAAAGGAAAAATAATTTACGGGCGATCTGAGTTCGGGAAGTGGGAGAGGGTGAGTTTTTAAGGGTAAGAAACGGTTTATCTCGATTTCCAGCAAAACTACAAGTCCTATGGAAAAAATTTAAATGGCAAAGTTGTAGGTAATAAAAGATCTACAACGTTTGTATTTACACTTTTTTCACATAACCTCAAAATTTATGTGAAAAATTCAAATAACCAAGTTTTTGGTTTTTTATTTTTATCTTTTACAAAAAAAAATGTTTCTTTCACGAATTTTGGTGAAAACTTGCGTTGTTATGTCCCAAACATACTGTATTTTTTTGATTTAAAATATTTATTTTTTCAGCTTATTTTGACTTAATATCGAAAAAGCAGCCTAGTTTTCTATCGAAAATTCTCACGTCAAAACATCTCCTTTTTTAATAAAGTCAGTGGACTTTTTGTTCGTTGAAATCTCTACTTTCTGGTGAAAAAAAGAGTATACATTACTATGGTAAATGTTCTCAAAAAATGCAAAGAAATGGAAAAAATTAGAATCTGATTTTTATTAATCGTTGTGTATAATTTTGAGCTATTTATTAAAATTTATACTTTAATTACTCGAAAAACGTAAGATTCCATGTTACATTGATAAACAGAAAAATTATAAATCCATATAACATGAAGATTGCAAAAAATTTGCGAAAATAGTTGTTCTAAATATAATTAAAGCTAGGATTTAAAGGGCACTTCATCTAAAAAATGTGACTGCTGCTCTTTTTTTCAGTAAAAAAAGTTAATTTATTAAATTCTATTTACATTTGTTAGAATCCATAACTTTTTGTCTCTTTGATGGCATGTCTTCATCGTTGATTCGAGTAGATCTTCGAAGTCTTCAAGACCATCACAGTCTTCGCCTCCAATATTAGTTCCAGTCTGCATTGGTTCTTCATCCACAATTTCATCTGAATCACTAAGTTCTTCGTAGCTTTTTTCTTCTACATTGGAGCATTTTTCAAAACAATGACAATTTAAGCATAAATTTGTGCATTTGAAACCATGTTTTCGGCAGGCACATTTTAATCTTCTACATCCAATTGAACAGCTGCAGCAAATCGTTTTAAGCAATAGTTCCGGAATTAATTCCTTAATAAATTTGGGCATAATGCCACGTTGATGTTGCTTCCAGCCCCAATCCGTTGCTGTCAGTTCGTTAACCAGCCAAGTTTGAAGCTGATAATGTGCCCTGTAACAATGTTGTTCTGCTGTACCTTCTGTGGGTTGGAGATTTGCCAATACGAAAGATGATTTCATTTTTGCCAATTCATATTTTCGAAATCTGAATTGATTCATTGTTATATTATCATTTTTACATTTATAAATAGATTTGATAGATTTGGCATTATGCCCAAATTTACAGAAAAGGAATTAATCTAAATTGTAGACTTCCGCGGTCTGAGTCAATGATATATTGATTTCCGGGTGGAAACCGCGTTGAGGACTTTGAAGTAGTCGACGTTTCGCGCTCTGTTGCAAGAGGCATCTTCAGGACTAAGTTATCAAACCAAGCGCTTGGTTTGATAACTTAGTCCTGAAGATGCCTCTTACAACAGAGCGCGAAACGTCGACTACTTCAAAGTCCTCAACGCGGTTTCCACCCGGAAATCAATATATCAAAAGGAATTAATTCCGGAACTATTGCTTAAAACGATTTGCTGCAGCTGTGCAACTGGATGTAGAAGTTTAAAATGTGCCTGCCGAAAACATGGTTTCAAATGCACAAATTTATGCTTAAATAGTCATTATTTTGAAAAATGCTCCAATGTAGAAGAAAAAAGCTTCGTGATTCAGATGAAATTGTGGATGAAGAACCAATGCAGACTGGAACTAATATTGGAGGCGAAGACGGTGATGGTCTTAAAGACTTCGAAGATCTACTCGAATCTAACGATGAAGACATGCCATCAAAGAGACAAAAAGTTATGGATACTAACAAATGTAAATAGAATTTAATAAATTAACTTTTTTACTGAAAAAAGGCGCAGCAGACACATTTTTTAGATGAATCCTGGCGTTCATTATATTTAGAACAACTATTTTCGCATATTTTTTGCAATCTTCGTGTTTTATGAATTGTAAGTTTTCTGTTTATCAATGTAACATGGAGTAATTAAAGTATAAATTTTAATAAATAGCTCAAAATTATACACAACGATTAAAAAAAATTCGGATTCTAATTTTTTCCATTTCTTTGCATTTTTTGAGAACATTTACCATAGTAATGTATACTCTTTTTTTCGCCATCAGAAAGTAGAGATTTCAACGAACAAAAAGCCCACCGACTTTATTAAAAAAGGAGATGTTTTGACGTGAGAATTTTCGATAGAAAACTAGACTGCTTTTTCGATATTAAGTCAAAATAAGCTGAAAAAATAAATATTTTAAATCAAAAAAATACAGTATGTTTGGGACATAACAACGCAAGTTTTCACCAAATTTCGTGAAAGAAACATGTTTTTTGTAAAAGATAAAAATAAAAAAACCAAAAACTAGGTTATTTGAATTTTTCACATAAATTTTGAGGTTATGTGAAAAAAGTGTAAATACAAAAGTTGTAGATCTTTTTATTACCTACAACTTTGCCATTTAACTTTTTTCCATAGGACTTGTAGTTTTGCCGTAAATGGAGACAAACCGTTTCTTACCCTTAAAAACTCACCCTCTCCCACTTCCCGAACTCGGATCGCCCGTAAATTATTTTTCCTTTCATTTTTGTTATATTCTCTTCCTTCTCCAATGGGTTTCATTCTACTTTTATTTTTTTTGTTTCAAAAATTATCGACCCTGGTCTGAGTCCCAGGGGGTCGATTTTCAAAGGTAGGACCGTAAGCGTGCACGCTCGTGCGAACTATCGAGGCTCCGACGATGAGCTATCGAGAGCGCAGCAAATTGGTAAATTCGGCAACGCTATTCCGTCTACCGCTCCAATCACGGTGCTAGTAAGCAACCGACAACGTCGCAAATTTCGCGGCGACTAAGATTGTAGTGGGGATTCGCTGGTGATGCAGTATCTTCAAACTTGGTGAATAGCTCGTATCGGTCACCGCGCGGGTATTTTTCGTTCAAAGCAACGACAGGGGCACCCCAGTCGATGCAATGATCACTGGCGCTCGCAAGATTCTTATTAGTAATTCCGCCAATACTTCCTTTACTTTACATTATAAGCCACAAGTATAATGTAATTTTTACATTAATAATTAAATAATACTATATTAAATTAATAATTAGTAAATAAATAAATATAAGAACGTACATTAACAATCCAAAAAACGTATTAATTTCTATTGTTGTATAAATCACATCTAGCCAACGCCTATGTAAATAAAATTAAGTTGTCAACAATAATTTAAATTATGACTGGTGTCACACTAGTTTGGTACATGTTTTTTTTTGTTGTAATTTACATTACAAAATTGGTATACTGGCAAGAACATTATTTGATAAATGTCATTGGATATTATCAGCATTTGTAGAATAATTAGTGATTGAACAATATAGTTAATATTACCGTGTCATTTGGAGATATTTTTTACAATGCAAATACTGTGTTTGTTAATCATTTAATAATGAATATTATATATAGTATATTAAAAATTATATATAAAAACAAATAATCTTTTTAAAAATGTCATATATGGTATGTTTCTCATCTTATATCACTAATAATTATTCGCTCTTTAATGATATTATTAATAATACAATAATAAATGTATACAGGGTCCTGCAACTAAGCTCCCGTCTTCTTTAGCTCACTTACTCATTAAGCTAAGAGCTTGACATTTTGCAAGCTTACCCTGTACTTCAAGGTACAATTCAAGAAATTATTTTTTATTATACAGGGTGTTCCAAAAATGTGCAACGCCATGGTAATATATTTTTTTAAATTGCATGCTATACATTTTTCTACACATTTGGAAGCCTTTTATGGTTGCCTACATATCACCAAAATTTTATTGAAATCGGTTGACTTACCGCAGCGGAAAAAAATAAAAACCAAAAAAAATTGATTTTGCATCGTAGGCTTTAAAAATCAATAAGAACCACAAAATGCACCTCGTTAATACAATTTTGCGACGTGCTTATTAAGTTAGATGTAATAGTCTCGTTAACTAAGTGACATTGATCCAAATTATACAGGGTGACCAAAATCGAGTATCAAACTTGTCAAACTTCCAAGCGTGTTATTGTTCTTATTTTAAATTGGAACCCATAAATTTTTTTATGTGAAATGATGCAGAATTAAAAAATAATCATTGTTTCTAAATACAACCCCATAACAATTCCCAATATTTTAAAACTTATTCGCCAAAAACACATTTTTCAACGTTTCCAACGGCAATTTTAGATAATAAATATCGTACGTGGCTTTGAAAAACAATTTATTTCATAAAAAATAATAGACGTATTTTAGATTTGAGTGTACTTAATTAAGTAGTTATTCAATTGCTAAATTTATTGCATAATTTACCTATAACGGTAAGGACGGAAATGTGGCTATAGGTAAATTTTGCAGTAAATTTAGCAATTGAATAACTACTTAATTAAGTACAGTAAAATCTAAAATACCTCTCTGCGTTATATTTTATGTAATAAATTGTTTTTCAACGCCACGTACGATATGTATTACCTAAAATTGCCGTTGGAAACGTTGAAAAATGAGTTTTTGGCGAATAACTTTTAAAATATTGGGAATTGTGATGGAGTTGTATTCAGAAACAATATTTATTCTTTAATTCCGCATCGTTTCACCTAAAAAAAATTATGGGTTCCAATTTAAAATAAGAACAATAACGCGCTTTGAAGTTTGACAAGTTTGACACTCGATTTTGGTCACTCTGTATAATTTGGATCAATGTCACTTGGTTAACGAGACTATTACATCTAACTTAATAAGCACGTCGCAAAATTTTATTAACAAGGTACATTTTGTGGTTTTTATTGATTTTTAAAGCCTACGATGCAAAATCATTTTTTTTTGTTTTTATTTTTTTCCGCTGCGGTTACTCAACCGATTTCAATAAAATTTTGGTGATATGTAGGCAACTATAAAAGGCTTCCAAATGTGTAGAAAAATGTATAGCATGCAATTTAAAAAAATATATTACCATGGCGTTGCACATTTTTGGAACACCCTGTATAATAAAAAATAATTTCTTGAATTGTACCTTGAAGTACAGGGTAAACCTGCAAAATGTCAAACTCTTAGCTTAATGAGTAAGTGAGCCACAGAAGACGGGAGCTTAGTTGCAGGACCCTGTATAATACATACATGTGTTTAAATTTAAAAAGGAATAATTTTTTAATTGTAGATTTACATGAAAATTATTTACTACAAAATTCGGGGTTGATGCGATATTAACAAACTAGAGGTTACTTTTTCCAAATGGAATAGTATCTTATGTTCTATGTCCTTAGTTCTGTCTTTTTTTCGAATTCATCGATGTTCAAATTTTCGTTCAAGATTTTCGACATTGGATTGATTCGCTGTAAATTGTAAAAAAAGTCACATTACCACAACACTTTTATCTATAATTTGATGTATAAGTACCATGTGTAAATTGATACAAAATTAAGCTCACTATGGATGCTTGGTTTGTAGGACGTACTAGCTCTAATCATTCTTCTTAAAAATGTACGTTAGCGTGACCATTGAACATTTGGTAATAATTTTTAAAAAAAATCCGGCTCAATATTTTCGAGTGTGGTGATGACTTTTATGAAAATCGAATATCGTTTTTTTTTAATTGATAGCAAGAAGACTATAATATAGCCAGCAATATTCTTAAAATGTTACACCTAGACTCGACAGAATTGAGCCGGATATATTTTGCATTATCTTATTATTTGAATGAAAATATCTGAACATTCTGCCATTCTGGTGTAAATCTTATTAAAAGTCACAAAGTACCTATATTTGTTTCCTGATTTCAATTTTTAGCTCTTAATAATTTATTATCTTAGTAGAAAATCAAAATTGGGCTGTAATGGGATAAGAACGTCTAAATGCCTTGTCCCTGATTTCAGTTGAACATTTCTTTTTTAAATGTAATTTTGAAGACAATAAATTAATTAGAACATTGTAAATTTGCAAACAAAAATTTGTAAAAACAAGATGAAAATGTAAAAAATATAATTTATTATTTATAAACCATTATAAACAGTTGTTATATAGAAGAATTCTTATTATTATAAAACTGTTTATAAACAATAAAAAAAATATTTACGTGCTACCTACTACATTCTCTTTGTTGATTGTTTTAGTTTAATTTGTGGGTGGGGCCCCCAAAGATAATTTGCCTAGGGGCCCCGACTATCCTTAATCCTCCACTGCAGGATATGTCATACTACTGCAAATGACATTAATTTAAGGGGAAGTGGCGCAATCGGGCAATCGACACGTTTATTTAATTTTTACCACATCAACATTTACACTACTCCGCGTGAAGATGGCAATAAATATTTATATAATTCACAATTGTGAAATCGGCCGCATAAATCTATTAATCTATAAAACAATATAGTTTAAAACTTCTTAATAATTATATGTCGAATTATGTATTTTTTATCATACAATAAAAAAAACATACCTAACTTATACATAAACCTTATTTTAAAATAAAATTAACCAAAAGTAATAACTTCTCAGAACAGAAGGAAAAAGAAATCTGTTCTAAAATCAGTGTTATGGTTGCGAAGTTCCTAATACAAATTTCAACGACTTAATGTATTCTTTATGCATTGCTATATTGCATTCGATTTGTTTTAACTGACACGCGTCTGTCCGCCATTATTTTAGTTTTCGTAAATCGTGAATGTTGTACTTAAAGTTGAAATATTGTATTGAAATCAGGCTTACCAATATTGCACCACTGCAATTTCCGACAGCAAACATTAAAGTCCCCACTTTTACCCGTTTTCCAGGTCCTAATATGCCAACATTTCCCCAATCAGTCTTCAATGACGAATAAAAAAGATGGTTGAAAATTCATTTCCTTTATAAAATTCCATTAGAAAATATAACCATAATAAAGATTTTTTTATTTTTCCATACATTATCCTATAGCATTTGCTTATTCAGTTGAAAAATTAAAAGGCTCCCAGCATCCTAGACACCTTTGTTAGTATCGATATAATACAAAATATACGCCTATTTCCGTAGGTATATAATCTACTTCTTGTATCCGTTTTGATTAAAATGAAGTGACTGATGAACGTACAAATTAGGCCAATAGGCCATACCGACACTTTAACTAACCATTTTTTATTCTCTTTCTAATATATCTAGCTAACAAAAACCCACAAACAGTTTAACAACATGGCAACAACAAAAAAGAGGAATTTCAAAAATAAAAAAATATTTAAAATAATAGAACGACTACAATAAAGTTTGAAACCGTACACAACGCCGTACACTGCGCTAGTACCAAAACGGTCCACCAGACTAGAGCCACCGTCGCTATCGGAGAACGTTCGCATCGCATCCCCGCGACGAAAATAAGCGTCCGAAGACATTCATTATCGGCACATTGGCAAGCCTGATTGAAACAGCGGTGATGCAGGCTCAAGCTGGAGAAACAACGCATTGCAGTCCCCACCTCGAACCGCAGAGTAGCCACCTTATGAAAAACAAACCGTGAACGATAGCTGCGAGCGTCAGTTTGAAGATACTGCAGCACTCGGCCATCACCGATATGAGCGTACACGCTCGCTAGTCATGACTTTGAAGATCGACGCCAGGGGGTCGATTTTCAAAGTCATGACTAGCGAGCGTGTACGCTCATATCGGTGATCGCCGAGTGCTGCAGTATCTTCAAACTGACGCTCGCAGCTATCGTTCACGGTTTGTTTTTCATAAGGTGGCTACTCTGCGGTTCGAGGTGGGGACTGCAATGCGTTGTTTCTCCAGCTTGAGCCTGCATCACGGCTGTTTCAATCAGGCTTGCCAATGTGCGGATAATGAATGTCTCGGACGCTTATTTTCATCGCGGGGATGCGAAGCGAACGTTCTCCGATAGCGACGGTGGCTCTAGTCTGGTGGACCATTTTGGTACTAGCGCAGCGATGCACTTCTTGGCTCTGCAACACATGGCTGAGATGGCGTTATGTACGGTTTCAAACTTTATTGTAGTCGTTCTTTTAATTTCAAACCACGTCAGTTTAATTATTTTTTTATTTTTGAAATTCCACTTTTTGTCGTTGCCATGTTGTTAAACTGTTTGTGGGTTTTTGTTAGCTAGATAAATTAGAAAGAAAATAAAAAATGGTTAGTTAAAGTGTCGGTATGGCCTATTGGCCTAATTTGTACGTTCGAAAATTTGAATTGATAAACTTTTACTTGTACTTCCATTTACACATGCTACCGTGGATCGCATATTCATCAGTCACTTCATTTTTTTCAAAACGGATACAAGAAGTAGATTATATACCTACGGAAATAGGCGTATATTTTGTATTATATCGATACTAACAAAGGTATCTAGGATGCTGGGGGCCTTTTAATTTTTCAACTGAATAAGCAAATGCTATAGGATAATGTATGGAAAAATAAAAAATCTTTATTATGGTTATATTTTCTAATGGAATTTTATAAAGGAAATGAATTTTCAACCTTCTTTTTTATTCATCGAAGAGTGATTGGGGAAATGTTGGTATATTAGGACCTGGAAAACGGCTAAAAGTGGGGATTTTGATGTTTGCTGTCGGAAATTGCAGTGGTGCAATATTGGTAAGCCTGATTTCAATACAATATTTCAACTACGATTTACGAAAACTAAAACAATGGCGGACAGACGCGTGTCAGTTAAAACAAATCGAATGCAATATAGCAATGCATAAAGAATACATTAAGTCGTTGAAATTTGTATTAGGAACTTCGCAACCATAACACAGATTTATTTTTCCTTCTCTTCTGAGAAGTTATTACTTTTGGTTAATTTTATTTTAAAATAAGGTTTATGTATAAGTTAGGTATGTCTTTTTGTTGTATGAAAAAAAATACATAATTCGACATATAATTATTAAGAAGTTTTAAACTATATTGTTTTATAGATTAATAGATTTATGCGGGCGATTTCACAATTGTGAATTATTAAATATTTATTGCCATCTTCACGCGGAGTAGTGTAAATGCTAAATTAATGTCATTTGCAGTAGTATGACATATCCTGCAGTGGAGGATTAAGGATAGTCGGGGCCCCTAGGCAAATTATCTTTGGGGGCCCCACCCACAAACTAAACTAAAACAATAAACAAAGAGAATGTAGTAGGTAGCACGTAAATATTTTTTTTATTGTTTATAAACAGTTTTATAATAATAAGAATTCTTCTATATAACAACTGTTTATAATGGTTTATAAATAAGAAAAAATATTTTTTACATTATCATGTTGTTTTTACAAATTTTTGTTTGCAAATTTACAATGTTCTAATTAATTTATTGTCTTCAAAATTACATTTTTAAAACAAATGTTCAACTGAAATCAGGGACAAGGCATTTAGACGTTCTTGTCCCATTAAAGCCCAATTTTGATTTTCTACTAAGATAATAAATTATTAAGAGCTAAAAATTGAAATCAGGAAACAAATATACTTTGTGACTTTTAATAAGATTTACACCAGAATGGCAGAATGTTCAGATATTTTCATTCAAATAATAAGATAATACAAAATATATCCTGCTCAATTCTGTCGAGTCTAGGTGTAACATTTCAAGAATATTGCTGGCTATATTATAGTCTTCTTGCTATCAATTAAAAAAATCGATATTCGATTTTCATAAAAGTCATCACCACACTCGAAAATGTTGAGCCGGATTTTTTTTAAAATTATTACCAAATGTTCAAAGGTCACGCTAACGTATATTTTTAAGAAAATGATTAGAGCTAGTACGTCCTACAAACAAAGCATCCATAGTGAGCTTAATTTTGTATCAATTTACACATGGTACTTTACATCAAATTATAGATAAAAGTGTTGTGGTAATGTGACTTTTTTACAATTTACAGCGAATCAATCCAATGTCGTAAATCTTGAACGAAAATTTGAACATCGATCAATTCGAAAAAAAGACAGAACTAAGGACATAGAACATAAAATACTATTCCATTTGGAAAAAGTAACCTCTAGTTTGTTAATATCGCATCAACCCCGAATTTTGTAGTAAATAATTTTCATGTAAAACTACAATTAAAAAATTATTCCTTTCTAAATTTAAACACATGTATGTATTATATACATTTATTATTGTATTATTAATAATATCACTAAAGGGCGATATTAGTGATATAAGATGAGAAACATACCATATATGACATTTTTAAAAAGATTATTTGTTTTTATATATATAATTTTTAATATACTATATATAATATTCATTATTAAATTATTAACAAACACAGTATTTGCATTGTGAAAAATATCTCCAAATGACACGGTAATATTAACTATATTGTTCAATCACTAATTGTTCTACAAATGTTGATAATATCAAATGACATTTATCAAATAATGTTCTTGCCAGTATACCAATTTTGTAATGTACCTAAATTACAACAAAAAAAAACATGTACCAAACTTGTGTGACACCAGTCATAATTTAAATTATTGTTGACAACCAAATTTTATTTAAATAGGCGTTGGCTAGATGTGATTTATACAACAATAGAAATTAATACTTTTTTGGATTGTTAATGTACGTTCTTATATTTATTTATTTACTAATTAATTTAATATAGTATTATTTAATTATTAATGTAAAAATTACATTATACTTGTGGCTTATAATCTAAAGTAAAGGAAGTATTGGCGGAATTACTAATAAGAATCTTGCGAGCGCCAGTGATCACATTGCATCGACTGGGTTGCCCCTGTCGTTGCTTTGAACGAAAAATACCCGCGCGGTGACCGATACGAGCTATTCACCAGTTTGAAGATACTGCATCACCAGCGGATCCCCACTACAATCTAAAGAGGCGTTCACAATGCACGCTACTCCATCGCATAGAGTAGAGTCAGAGTAGAGTGGAACACAGATTTCCGCGAGATTGGCAGCGAGAGTACAGCGTGACCAAATTTGTGCTACACTTTGCACTCTGGCCGGCCGGAGCCAGAGTTTGTCCACTCTGGGCGACATCAAAATGGCCGTCCCGGCATCAGCTGATTTCAAAAACACCGGTTGTGATTGCGCTTTTGTAATTCATCATTTATTGCGGCGACCACAATATTTTTAATGTGTGAGCATGTCGGAACGCCAATGTAATGATATTTGATTAAAATTAAAAATTATATAGTATATTTTCAAGGTTGGCAGGAAACGTGAGTTGGCAACCATTGCCAACAGACACTCACACTATTGTGAATTGTCAAATGTCAGGTTGCAACCAGCGGTCCCGGGGGCGTATATTTATAGAAGGTAAACCATTCATAAAAACATTATATTTAATCACTAATAGATTTTTTTTAGGTAACATTAAAAGCTAAGGTTTCAGTGGTTCAGTTAAATTATATCACAACATTCAACACATAACCATATACCGTTAGTTATACCTATATTTGTGGCTGAGGTACGATTTTCGTGAAGATCATAGTGCAGATAGTTACCAAATATAAACAAGTCCAAACTCCAATGCATGGGAATGCGAACAGCTGTTCGAATGTACCAACCTTTCGAGGTTATGTAACATTCGTCGTTACAGAAAATGTCTACGGTAGCAGAATCTTTGGTATACCGAATCTTTTATTACGCTGTGTTCAACATTCATGGTGCGATACGCAGCTAAAATATTTACATACCGTAGCAGAGGAATGTATGCATATGGTAAACACGAGTGGTGCATGTAACCAACACAGAATCAGCTTCAGGTCAGCCGTTGAAAAGTTTACGATTTGTTTACATTTTCTCAGTGCGACAAAAAAGATGAATTGGGTACGTCTAAATACTTTTAATCATCAAAGACTTGATTTTTAAATTAAAAACTTACAGAGTGGCAATGCAGTTGGCAGTTGGTAATAATGGTTATCGACATATACCACAGTTTCGAATTACGCTACAGGCAATCCGGAGAATATATATAAGCAAACAGTCGTTGAAATGAATCTACATACAGGAACTACAAAGTACAAGCTAAGGTTTCAGTGATAATTATTTGCTACCAAGAAAGGGCAGTTTAAAGAAGGTTTAATATTTCTACGTGTGAAGGCAAAGATGGTGTTGAAACTATTGTCATCAATGTGTATCGTAAGTCGTTGAGGTTTAATATGAAGATGAACGTTCAGACTCTTGTTAGCGAGTTTATACTGATAATGATGTAGCTGTTATAATCTTAAGGTGAGATGTCTAAACTATATCAAAAATTGTGCAAATGTTTTACACAAAGTATTTTTCAGATCACCACATAAGCAACGTTTTAGTTCGTAGTTCTGTGATTGATAACAAGGAGCATTCAAGAGATTTCTGAGTTTTGTTTACAGTACTACCCTGTTCTTCAAGACTTGAGCTTGCAATACCCTTCGTGATAAATTACTAATTTACTCCTCTTCTAAATCTACCCGTACAAGTACCCGTACAATATTTGGAGAAGCTCGAAACTTGGCTCGCTTGTTTTAAAAATTAAATAATATATTATTAGAAGTGTTGATACCAAATGTAGATTTCTTATACTTAATCGGCTTTAATTATTTATTTATTTTTCTTTTATTATGCTATTATAATTATTTTTTATATCTAGTTTAGTAGTTAGTTAGTTATTATTTGTTAGTTATTAATTATAGCACTCTCTTTTTTAATTTGTCCTTGATTTTGCTCAACTTAGATCATCTAAAATAAATGCAGATTGAAGAAAAAGATAATATTATTATTAAAGGTTGTTTTGGTTCTAAACAACACAGCGAGACTTATTTAATACTATAATATATATTTGTCTTACTACATAATTTATTTAACAATCTTTACAGCATTGTGTAGTATAATTTAAATTTCTTTAATGGTGCCATCACATAATGTGCTATTGAACCATTGTAAAGTTGTTTCTGTAAATAATGCAATTCCTTGATGTGGCTAATCTGATTTCGGCTATTTTCTCTATCTGCTGCTATAGCCAAAATTTCCACAGTCACCAAATCATTGTGTATAATTGTATGTATAGGTATATTTGCTAACAACAAATATTAATTTTAAGTTTAAACCGAAGGTTATAAATCAAGTATAAATGTAGAGGTAAAATACAGCTATATCTTCTTTCTGGGAGCATAAACACTATCCAAAAAACTTAGTTTTTAACCGATGCCATGGTTCCTGCTCTATTTGGCCACTGTCACTTGTTTTTGCCTTTGTCCTATATTTTCCCTTAACGCTGTGAATCGCTGTTGTACTTGATCGGCAAAAATTATTTTTATTAACAATAAAACAATTTTGCAAATATCTTTTATTTTATTCTTGTATACATGTGAGTACTTGTTCTACAAAGCCGGACAACCAACAAGTATTTCTGCTAGATGCACATCTAATTTGTTTATACTCTACAAAGTACAATAAAAAGAAATACATGTATGTAGATCCTCAATAAACTAATGCTGTTTATATAGGTGTTATTTATGGTATTTCAGGCAAGGTGAGTATTAAAATCATAATTAATCTTATCCTTTTACAAAATTGTTTAAGGTTTTTATTTAGTCATAAATGTCATGTAAATTGTTTGAAATCTACAAATCATATATATTACTTTAAATAAGAACGAATATTGTTTTTTTGTGTATCGCAAGAATTAATTAAAAATTGCCGAAATATAATTAAAGCTTTTTAGAAAATGTATAATCTTAAAAATTCAATTGCCTACTGTAAATGTTAACTGCATAAAGCTAAGAGTAGTAATAATGTAATGTATGATATATCCAAAATTATTCGCAGGTCAGGAATGTATATTCTATATAACTGAATTAATTTAAAAATATAGAAAGATGAAGACAAGCAGGGAGGATCAATGCACCACTGGGCAATCTTATTCTTTCATTGCTATTATTACCAATATCGACACAAGATTTTCCAACATTATGGCATTGAAATTGCAAATATTTGGCAATTTCTGCAAACAATAATAATTAGTGTATATACTTACCTGTTTGTTATCCATATAAATTCAATACATTATAACCTAAATAAGTTAATAAGTAATTGGAAAATTAAAAATGATTTTAAATGGTTATCTAATTTATTGAACAAAATGAAAAATACGATACTAAATACCTTATATTATACAATAGTGTAATATTATAAATGTGCATTTGTTAATTAGTGTAGAATAAAATTTACCGGCTATTTAAAACATTCGCGTGTGTTGCCCTGCTGCCGTATGTAAATATTTTAGCTGCATGTCGCACCATCAATGTTAAGTTGGGGTTCGAAATGAGTAGGCAACCGAACATACTTCATAATATTATTTCGAGTTTTTCAGCGAAATGATTAGGTATTTCCATTCAAATTATACGTCGAACAGAACTTGAAACCTTTGCCGATAATACAAAAAATATCCGGTTCAATTCTGTCCTGTATAGGTGACGAATTCTGTGAATATCGTCGCTTTTTTGTTGAACGTAAGAAAACTACGACATTGCCATCAACAATCGCAAAATTCGTCACCTATACAGGACAGAATTGAACCGGATATTTTTTGTATTATCGGCAAAGGTTTCAGGTTCTGTTCGACCTATAATTTGAATGGAAATACCTAATCATTTCGCTGAAAAACTCAAAATAATATTATGAAGTATATTTGGTTGCCTACTCATTTTGAACCCCATCTTAAACACAGCGTAATAAAAGGTTCTGCTACCATAAACATTTTCTGTGCATCTACTTCTGCTATGATGTCCACGAGTTGTTAGTATTTAATGTAATCTGTAAGAATATCGTACCTCCTTCAAACACAAAAAATGTACGTATAACAATATGGTTACTGTTTTGAATGTTGCGATATGTGGATTCATGTTTATGATGAATGCTTATTTATATATTCTCCGGGTTGCCTGTAGCGTACTTCGAAACTGTGATAAATGTCCATAACCATTATTGCTAACTGCAGCATTGCCAATCTACAAACTATGAATTAAAAATCAAATCATTGGTGATAAAAAGTATTTAGACGTACCCGATTCATCTTTTTCTTTTCGCAATGAGAAAATGTAATGAATCCTAAAGTTTTCAACGGCTGAACTGATGGTGATTCTGAATCGGCTACATGCTGCACTCGTTCTCAACCATATACATATGTTGCCCTGCTGCGGTATGTAAATATTTTAGCTGCATATCGCACCATGAATGTTGAACACACGCATAATAAAAGATTCTGCTACCGTAGACATTTTCTGTGCATGAAGAACAGAAAAAAACACTTTCCTTGCTAGTATCTGCACCCAAAATGTAGGTATAACGACGAATGTTACATAACCTCGAAAGCTTGGTACATCCGAACAGCTGTTAGTATTCCCATGCGTTGGAGTTGTTTCTATTTGGTAACTACCTGCACGCAAATCGTAGCTCGGCCATAAATATAGGAATAACGAATGGTATGGTATGTTTTGACTGTGGTTCTGGGTAGTTATAATTTAACTGAACCATTGAAACCTTAGCTTTTAATGTCACCTAAAAAAAATCTATTAGTGATTAAATATAATGTTTTTATGAATGGTTTACCTTCTATAAATATACGCCCCCGGGACCGGTGGTTGCAACCTGACATTTGACAATTCACAATAGTGTGTGTCTGTTGGCAATGGTTGCCAACTTACGTTTCCTGCCAACCTTGAAAATATACTATATAATTTTTAATTTTAATAAAATATCATTACATTGGCGTTCCTACATGCTCACACATTAGAAATATTGTGGTCACCGCAATAAATGATGAATTACAAAAGCGCAATCACAACCGGTGTTTTTGAAATCAGCTGATGCCCAGACGGCCCTTTTGATGTCGCCCAGAGTGGACAAACTCTGGCTCCGGCCGGCCAGAGTGCAAACTCTAGCACAAATTTGGTCACTCTGTACTCTCGCTGCCAATCTCGCGAAAATCTGTGTTCCAATCTAAGCTGTGCGATAGAGTAGCGTGCATTGTGAACGCAGCATAGTCGCCGCGAAATTTGCGACGTTGTCGGTTGTTTACTAGCACCGTGATTGGAGCGGTAGACGGAATAGCGTTGCCGAATTTACAATTTGCTGCGCTCTCGATAGCTCATCGTCGGAGCCTCGATAGTTCCCACGAGCGTGCACGCTTACGGTCCTACCTTTGAAAATCGACACCCAGGTCTTGCCAAAGTGCGCTTGACTATTCCCGCTGCGTTAAAGGTCTCTTTCAGGGCCGTGTTAAGGGGGGGGCGAAGGGGGCGCCCGCTCCGGGCGCCAAGTTTTAGGGGCGCCAAAATCCTACCCAGAAGGGAGGGAGGATATTTATAAAAAGTGTTTTAAAAAATACATAATAAAGGAATTATTACAACGAATTTATAAATTCAAAATAAAATAAAATATAAGTAGCTATTTTTATTTGTTGCACATATGTGGAATTTGTTACTGATCCTACAAAAATAGTACTAAACATGGGTACAGTATTAAAGTAGGGATACCGATTTAAACGAATCAGAAAAATTTTGTTTAATATATTTATATCGAGCCTATTGACACAATAATGGAGCAACTTACATGGAGATTTGAAAAACTTCGTCAGATTTCACAAGATTTTGCTTTCCTTAGTGGAACATTATTTCACTTGAAGAAACTATTAAAAAACATACTCTGAACCTTACAAGGAAATATGGAAGTGATTCAAACGGGCAACATTTTCCGTGTGAAATTTTAAGTGCAAAAACATTTATTTCGGTCTCTAAATGCTAACACTTAGAAATGTTCCAATTAATTCATCAATTTGAGTTAACTGCCAATTATAAGAACATGGTAACTGCATATCGAATATTTCTTAGTGCACTGGTAACTGGTGCATCAGCTGAAAAGTCTTTCAGTAAACTTAAATTGGTAAAAAAATATTTAAGAGGTACAATGGCTCAGGACAGGCTTGCCAATTTAACTTTGCTTTAAATCGAATGTACCTAGTGTTGCTCGATTATAAGATATTGAAAAAATAATTGATGATTTTAACGCTTTCAAGGCTAGGAAAATAAAATTGCATTAGCTACAGACATGGAAACATATTTATCCTTATTTTATATTACCACGGGTACATTCTGCTTTTGATTAAAAAAAAATCTGATGTGGCCAGGCACATGACTTTATCATACAATATATAAAATTAATAGTTTAGCTGCATGAGAATCTATCCTATCGAGATAAACCGTAGGTATTGTCAAAGCATCAGCATTTGACACTTCCTATCATTAGAATAATAGTTATTTATGTCACTAATGCCGAAAGTACGGAATAGCGCGACGAGCGGTGATGCGGCGCGTCACCGAAGGCGGAGTCTCGCCGTCGCATGTGAGTGAGTCGCGCTATCTAGTTTTTGGCAGGAGCGACATCAACGTTTATTGTGTTTCTTTTTAAGAAATACGTATTTTAAAAAAATAAATAAATGATTTCTGTATAGTAAATGTTAGGTTGGTACCACTTTGACGAAACGTCAAGTTTAAAGGTGCGTTCCGATTGGTAGGTAATGGTAGCTAATGGCGGTGGTAGAATACGAAATTATAGTATTTCTTACATATCGTGATAATGACACATATTAGTTTGCATGTACATAAACATGAGTCACTAGCAATTTTCTATTGGAAATACTATAACGGCGTCTGCTACCACTGCCATTATCACTAATGAAAACGCACCTTAAAAAGGTAATTCAAATTCTGACAGATTTATATTTGTTCATGACACATCCCTACCAACATACTAAAATAAAACTACACTCATCGCTATACTTTATTTATAATTTTCTAAATTTATCGTTTTCAGAATTGGATATAAAGACGGGTTGATATTTCTTATCAACAAACAATCAAATTGGTGATCTTATTTTATTTGAAATTTGTATTTTATAATTTGCCGCACTACAGCGGCAACGTTCCATAGTGGTTCTCCAACCTCTGATGAGATCAGCTGTTTTCGAATGTGATAACACAAAACAATATTTGTCAAAATCCTGGCTACTATGTAATTTCATATCAATGCAGATGCGACCGATCTCGATCAAATAGAATTTGACCTTGGAGCTAAACTATTAATTTTACCAAAAAATGTCATAGGCATAAATTATTCAAAATTTCCTCTACTTTAATTTATTAATTAACTATTTTGTCGAAATTACAGAAATGGCAGCTCATTTGCAAAATCCTTCAAAAAGGCTTAGAATAAACTACCAGTTCCTTTGGACCCTTTTCAACCAAAAGCTTTTCAGCTCTAAGTTTGGTAACAAAACTTCTAAATATGAACTTTCGTTCCGATACCTTTAGTAGTTTCTCCGGAATCGTCGCCACAAAAATCGTTTACACACAGACATACATACACACACACACACATACACACACACAGACATTTTTTGTACCTTGGTCAAAAATGTTCAGGGGACCCAAAAAGACCTATTTCCGCTAAAATCTCAATTTTTTTTTTCGGCATGATTACAATACTTTATCTTACTGCGTATGATAAAGTAAAAAAATCTGATGTGACCAGGCACATGACTTTATCATACAATATATAAAATTAATAGTTTAGCTGCATGAGAATCTATTTTATTGAGATAAATCGTAGGTATTGTCAAAGCATCAGCACTTGACACTACCTACACTACGTCATTAGAATAATAGTTATTTATGTCACAAGTGCCGAAAGGACGGAATAGCGCGGCGACCGGTGATGCGGCGCGTCACCGAAGGCGAAGCGTCGCCGTCGCATGTGAGCGAGTCGCGCTATGTAGTTATCGGCAGGAGTGACATCAAGGTTTTTTGTGTTGCTTTTTGAGAAATACGTACTTACAAAAAATTAAAAATGGTTATATTTCTGGATAGGAAATGTTAGGTTGATACCACTACGAAACGTCAAGTTTAAAAAGCTAAATCAAATTCTGACAGATTTATATTCGTTCATGACACTGTAGATGTTACATCCGTACCAACATACTAAAACGTAACAATACTCATCGCTATACTTTATTTACAATTTTCTCAATTATCGTTTTTACAATTAGATAACAACGGGTTGATATTTCTTATCAACAAACAATCAAATTGGCGATCTTATTTTATTTGAATTTTGTATTTTCTACTTTGCCGCAGTAGAGCGGCAACGTTCCATAGCGGTTCTCAAACCTCTGATGAAATCAGCTGTTTTCGAGTGTGACAGCCATAGACATTTCTGTGGTGACAGCACAAAAAAATATTTGTCAAATCCAGGCTACTTTGAAGTTTCATATCAATGCAGATGCGACCGATCTCGATCAAATAGAATTTGCTCTTAAAGCTAAACTATTAATTTTACCAAAAAATATCATAGGCATAAATTATTCATAATTTCCTCTACTTTAATTTATTATTTAACTATTTTGTCGAAATTACAGAAATGGCGGCTCATTTGCAAAATCTTTCAAAAAGGCTTAGAATAAACTACCAGTTCCTTTGGACCCCTTTCAACCAAAAGCTTTTCAGCTCTAAGTTTGGTAACAAAACTTCTAAATATGAACTTTCGTTCCGATACCTTTAGTAGTTTCTCCGGAATCATCGCCACAAAAATCGTTTACACACAGACATACATACGCACACACACACACACACACACACACAGACATTTTTTTGTACCTTGGTCAAAAATGTTCAGGGGACCCAAAAAGACCTATTTCCGCTAAAATCTCAATTTTTTTTTTCGGCATGATTACAATACTTTAGCATACTGCGTATGATAAAGTAAAAAGAAGATTTTTTATTGCGTATTTCATTACGCAATATTTAAAGAATACACTGTAAAAATTTCAGGAACAAATTCGAAAAATCAATCAACATATATATGTCGATTATTGGCACCTTTTTTTAACCACCCCCAATACGGCTTTCAATATTTTTCAGAATTTCTTTTCTGTAGTGTATACTACAGAAAATTTCCCCCCAAAATAACGTATCAGTTATTGTGATAAGCTTAATATTTTTAGTGATATCGATAAAAATAATGAGTGGACAAGATTAAAAGTTCGGGAACGTCGGTACACGTCTGCAATTTAAGGGCAGGTTTCTCGCAACCTTGTTTCGTTGGGCGGTTGACACGATTTCGCAAAAACGGGATTAATTCCTGCATTCGTGGATTGACTCGCTATCGGGCAAACTAGAATACACCAGATGAAAATGTTTAACGACATATTTTGTCAAATTAATATTATAGGTTAATAATATGACCATATTATTAACCTAAAATAATACACCGGTTTCATCAATAGTTAAATGTTATATCCAACTTATTTGGAAAAAAAATATTTTTTTTCGCATTTTTTTATCTTTCTTTCTAAAAGGCCATGTCACTTCCATAAATTTAATAATAATATTTTTTAATAATCCTAGTTTGCGCGATAGCAAGTCAATCTGCGAATACAATGCAGCAAGATTTTTTTAAATCGGCCCGTTAGTTTTTGCGAAATTGTTTCAACCGCCAAACAAAACAAGGTTTCGCGAAAACTGTGCTGAACTGTAGACGTGTAGTGCCGTTCCCAAACATTTAATCTTGTCCACTCATATTTTTATCGATATCTCCAAAACTATTAAGCTTATCACAATAGATGATACGTCATTTTAAAGAGGAGAAATGTGGATATACTACAGGAAAGAACTTCTAAAAAATATTGAAAGATGTACGTGTTAGAGGTGGTGAAAAAAGGTTCCGATAATCGAGATATAATCGGTCTCGGCGAGCCGCTCGACTTTTGGCGATGGAATCGTTAATTTTTCGAATTAAATCCTGAAATTTTTACAGTGTATGTTTTAAATGTTGTGCAATAAAAATATGCAATAAAAACATTCATTTTTGAAACTGTTACAATAGAATGTACCCAATACACATAGATTATTGTTCTTTTCATTAAGTAACATGTTCTTGTTATTCATTAATGTTATCTTATTATGTGTAGAAAGAAGCTTTATTTTTTTCTGTAGGATGCGTATGTAAGCGTATGTACCTATTTCAATATATTATTTACTCTTTATTCGGACTTTTATGTTTTATTGTATAACATTTACAGTAATTTTTTAATTAGCAAGTTAAGTAATTTTGATAAAAATGGGGGGGGGGGGGGCGTTCGCTCTGTTTTCGCCCCGGGTGGAGTTTTGTGTTAACACGGCCCTGGTCTCTTTATATGGGCACTTTCTTCTGGTATGGGCCTACCTCTCGCTTTTTCGTTTTTATTTAAATATTCCTGCTCTGACTATATAATAAAGGTACATATGTTACCCCACTGGTTTAATAATTTATGCAGCAAATCAATGTTACATACTATGTTACCCACTGTTGTATATTTTATTGACTACATATTAACAAAATAAACATAATATAGGTACTACTATAAACTACCATTTGTTCACATGTTTATATTCAAAACTTTAATCTCGCAGTTTTTTTTTTCATTTTGTCTATACTCAATTTACAGAGTGTTGAAGATATGACCGAGAAATTCTACAACGAGATGAGAAGATACTATTACACTACTCCAAGCAGTTACCTTGAATTGTTGAAACTGTACAAGTTTATGCTGAAGGACAAGAAGGAGTTGATAACGAAGATCAGGGACAGGATAGCCAACGGGTTGAAAAAATTGTACGAAACCAACACAGTGATAGACTCTATGAAGGAAACCCTAACAATACTGGAGCCGCAGTTAGCTAAGAAATCAGCAGCTGTCGCCGAACTGATGAAGCATCTTGTAACGGAGCAAAAATCTGCCGATAAAGTCAGGGATGTTGTCAAAGTTGATGAAGAAGCTGCCAAGGTATAGTCGGGTCAACTTGAATTGTTGGAATGTAGCTATTTAATTGTACCATGCTTTCATCGCCAACTTCACCTAAATTAAAAGCAAATTAACAAATTGCAAATAAAGCAATCGGTAATGCGCCTTACCAGTTGGAAAAGACTATTGGGAAATCGCAACCGAAATTACAAGAACTTTGATAAATACCGCAACGGCCGAGATGATCACGTGATGATCGGTTTAAAACTGAACATATTTGTTCAGTTTTAAACCGATCATCACGTGATTTATTTTGTCATCTACTGATGACAAAAGGTACAGACACCAGTTGTGGGAGATCTATGACTTTGTCGAGTCATATGCAATACGTATACATATAAGTGCGCATTTCGCACGGTCGGAGGGATTTTTTCCTCCCGTATCACAACACTAATTGACGAACACACAAAAATCATCGGCTACAACTCCCGAGCTAGGACGAATTTTGCAAAGCCCTTTTACAGGAGCAATTCTGAGACCTTCTAGATTAGAATAAGGGAATAAAATAAAAATACATTTCTAAAACCAACAAAGACCCCCTTAATTTGCTAAATTACCTAAGTGGCTTCGACGTGGTGGGGGGCCCAAATGTCAAGTGCCTAGGGGCCTGGGTCTCTAAGTCCGGGCCTGTTTATCATATCTATATCTGTTACCGTTGGAAAGCATTGATAAAAGTTGGCAGGTTTTTTACTGCTGAGCGTCGACCTGTTGAGAGTTTTTCATAATTGATTGTTTCGATATAATTTGTTAGACCATACTAGTCACTAATTGTTTCGTTAACTTAGAGCATGTGCTTCTCAAAGTTAGCCGTTGTCTCAAATACATTCTGTTTAACGTAGGATTTTGTGGTTTTGGTATTATCTTTTTTACAAACATCACTATTATTTAACGTACTATCGTGGCCATATATTATGTCCCTTCTTTTGACGTCCATTTTCTCAGAAACCTAGGGGACAAATTTTTTTAAGAAATTCTGTCCTTGATTAATATGCTACAACTCATAAAAATTAGAAAGCTGTATGTGTTGGCGTTTTCTTGATTTTTCCAAATTAAGAAGAATTGGCGCTGTTTTTGCCATGTAAATTTTATTCGTTTAACTTTAGCAATTAATTACTCCGGAAATAATACATAGATTGGAACGAATTAAAAAGTAAAATCACCTGCGGAATGCTAGCTTTCAATGTGCATTTTTGTAAAATCATTGCATTAGTGATTGACCCACAAAAAGCTATATTATGCAAGGCCAGCCATTCCGTTATTAGAAGAGCTAGAATAATGAAATATAGACAATAGGCTACCCAATAATTCATAGGTTTAAAGTTTATTACATAATCATTGTTTATCTTGCATTTTTCATACAAAAGATCGTGCTGAAACTCCGCGTGAATTCCGACGCTCTACGGTCTTTGAGGGGCTGCGGGGAAGAGAGGCGTTAGCGGTGCAGTCATGTCGGAGAGAACCGACACAGCTGGGAGAACCAGGGCAGCTTATTATCAATACACAAAAAGAACTATAACTTGACAAGGTAGCAATTTTAACTAACAATTAAATTCTTAATATTTGCATAATTTTGATTATAATATGTGACCCGGTACGAGAGAAATCTCTCCTATCGATTGGCGTTTATGTTTTCTTCAGTTTTTATACAATAAGGTTGTAAACAAGATTTTGATGGAAGCGGATAAATCTTCGATTAGTGGTGAATACCAAATTAAGCATGCTTGATAAACCTAAAAATATTTAAAAAGTATGCCCGATTTTGTTATATAAATATTCAAACTATTATAACAGTTTCAACAGCTTATTTAATAATAGTTTATTAACCAACAAGTATATTAAAAAGAGCGATTAATGATCGAGACTGTTTAACGCGCGAGCGAAGCGAGCGCGTTAATTGTCGAGATCATTAATCGCTGTTTAATATTCGAGTTGGTTACAAAATTTTTCCGTCGATCGTATTCTTTTAGCGTCGTCTACATAGATTTTTCTTCGCCGATGTCTTTTTAAGTTATATGACAATTTACGTAATTTGATACTGACAGTTCTAGCGAGCGGTATGTTTTGATTGGAAGGTTTCATTTCACGTATGTTCGATTGGCCAATCAAACGACGTCATTGCGTCTTGTGATTGGCTATAACAAATCATTCATTAATAGAAATCGTGCATTAATGGAGTACTTTAATAAACGATTTCCTATTCACTAAACTGACTCATAAATAAACGATCGACGGAAATAATATTTAAATACATGCAGAAACAATATAAAATAAATACCAACTCTTGATATATTACATATATTACAAACGTCAGCTCTGAGCGTATAAAACTTAAAAATATCAAAAAACTTTTACAAATTTAGCATCGTAAATTTGTAGACACATAGAATATTTTGCAGATCACTCATTAATTTTAAATTCTAAACCCGAATCCGAAACCCGATTTAAATTGCTAAGAATTCCCATGGGACTTCCGCCTGTTCGTGGTTCTGTTATCTTATTGACTTATTTTGCCATTATTTTTTAATTCGGTAATCTGCCGCCGGATATCCAAGTTTCTTTGGCGAGGCATAATCGCCGTGTCGTTTTATGTATTGTGTCCGTAAACACTCGTAACTAATAGTAACGCACGTGCGATCCGCCACTACTGGCGGCGTCGATCCCTTGCCCCGCTCGCCCCCTCGGACCGTAGAGCGCCGCGTCAACTGCAGCAATCATGAGATGCTTCAACTCGCTCTTTTGTAGGGAAAATGCAAGATAAACCATGATTATGTAATAAACTTTAAACCTATGAATTTGTGGGTAGCCTATAGTCGATATTTCATTATTCTAGCTCTTCTAATAAAGGAATTGCTGGCATTGCATAATATAGCTTTTTGTGGGTCAAGCACTAATCCAATGATTTTACAAAAATGCACATTGAAAGCTAGCATTCCGCAGGTGATTTTACTTTTTAATTCGTTCAAATATATGTATTATTTCCGGAGTAATTAATTGCTAAAGTTAAACGAATAAAATTTACGTGGCAAAAACAGCGCCAATTCTTCTTAATTTGGAAAAATCGGGAAAACGCCAACACATACAGCTTTCTAATTTTTATGAGTTGTAGCATATTAAACAAGGACAGCACCAACATTTTTTCAAATTTTTTCGCCCCTAGGTATCGGAGAAAATGGACGTCAAAAGAAGGGACATAATATATGGCCACGATAGTACATACTGTAGTAATACGGATTTGATAACACCCTGGTTTAAAAATGTATTGTAGGCGCAAGCTGCTGACACTCAAGTACTGGCTGATGATGCGCAAAGAGATTTGGATACGGTATTGCCAGCGATGGAGATGGCAGCGAAGGCTTTGGAGTCTTTGAATAAAAGCGATATTAATGAGTTGAGGGTATTCCAGAAGCCGCCCACCATGGTGAAATACGTCATGGAGGCGGTTTGTTTATTATTAGGCGCCAAGTAAGTCCCTTGATATAAAACACTTAAGGGCGGGGTTTTCAATTGCGGTTTAGCGGAGTTTAAGCAAGGGTTAGGCTCCACAGCGCGCATATAGAGCCAAACGATAGTCTACGTAAAACTCTGCTAAACTGCAATTGAAACCCACACTGTAAGTGGACTATGACGCCACGTGAACGAAGTTTTAATGTTACCTGTTTTATAGAAAGATTTCATTGAAAACTACGTTACGGGTGAATTATAATGTGTAGTTTTGAAGTATATACTTTGATTACAGGCTTAATTATCATGAACATGTTTAAGATATTCTGGTCTGCTTTATCATAAACCCCTCCCCCTTCAAAAAGTGTATATCAAACTACTTTATAACCTGCCCCTTTAATATGCCTAATGCATATGGACTATATTTTGGTACTTTGATTAAAATTATTCAAGTAATTTTGTATTATAACAAAATTCATAAAATCAAACAAACTTTTTGATAACTACTCTTAGAAACACAACATAAAAGATTGTATAGTAATTTGAGCCTATTTCCTGGGTCGGAGCTTTTGCTATGTTTAAGTCTAATGGCACCAAACTATATCGACAAGTCAAATTTAGTCCACATTTTATTTAAATTCCGCCTGCACTAGCCCATAAATAAAAACGCGTTACAGATCGAAATCTATTTTTTTGGTGGAAATAAAATCGCATACATATTGTAATATATATTCTTGGCCTGCATAGAACAGATTGGAATTCTGCCAAAATGCAAATGGCGGACACCAATTTCCTCAAGAAGCTTCAGGACTACGACAAAAACCACATCACGGACGCCGCGCTGAAGAAACTGAAACCCTACATCGAAAACAAAGACTTTGTTCCCGAAGTTGTCGTCAATGTCTCCAAAGTGTGCAAGAGCATGTGCATGTGGGTCAGAGCTATAGACCAATATGCTAAAGTTTACAAAATTGTCGAGCCTAAGCGAAAAAAGTGAGTCTTTTTGCTGTAGTTCTAAACACTATCTTCTACTTCAATCTTTTTCAGATTAGAGAATGCCGAATTTGAACTGAACAAGGTGATGTCGTTATTGAGAGATAAACAGCGGAAATTAGCAGAGGTTGAAGCTTTCATCATGGACTTGGAGACTAAATTCAACACTAGCATGGCTGAGAAGCAAGCTTTGGAAGACGATATGGCACTTACTGCTGCCAGACTTCAAAGAGCTAGGAGACTGAATGTTGCTCTAGGCGATGAGCAGACTAGATGGGAGCAAAGTGTGAAAGTGAGAATCCTATGAGTACTAATACTTAAATTCCTATAATTTCAATGGTATCAAACTTTAAACTTAAGATCCCATGCGCACTGGTCAACACTGGACATACTAATCTTTAATGTTCAATTGCTTTTGCAATAGTTAATTCATAGTAATATCAAACAACATTGCAGTATTTAAATAGTATATTGATGGTTCACAAAACTGATTCTATTTCGGGTAGAGTGATATACGGATCTACTATTCTTACGTAGTGTTAACCGCACAATAAAGCTACCGTCTAAACTCACAAATTCCATATTTCAAAGCCGTTACATAAAAGCACACTCAACTGTATTGCATCTAAAAATCTATCTGAGGGGTACGTTTGGTTATGTAAACAATATTTATCTTACCCACGCTAATTCAAATACAATACAATAGCAACAATAATCGATTGCACATCAAAAAACCACTCAAATAAACAAAAGTTAATCTAACGGAATGACAAAAATAAAATCACAGTATCCCATAAAAAATGTAAACAAGTAAGAAAATGTTACAAAGTTACAAAGTTTTTACACCAGGTGAGTTCATGAACTCTTCCACTGAATAGAAAGCACTGCCAGCTAAAAAGGCTTTAAACCTGTGCGCAAATTTACGTGTGGTTAGAGACTTGTCATTTCCCATACTATTATAAAATGTTACTCATTGATACACAACAGAACGCTGGGTTGTGGTCAGTCAGTGATAAGAGACTCTTAAAGTATGCTCTTGCCTCGTATGGTAAGAATGTATATCAGCCTGACGTTCAAACGTGGAAAGATTTTCTTTACTGTACATCACGCAATTAAATATAAACATAGATGGAACAGTCAGTACATTCATTTCTACAAAAATCTGCCTGCAATGCTCATAATGACTCACTCCCGCCATTATTCGCAGGGCCTTTTTCTGTGCAATGAAAACTCTCTGCAGGAAAGTGGTACTTCCCCAGAGGATAATGCTGTAGTTAATTCTGCTATGGAAGTTTGAGTAGTATAGCAGCTTTGCAGTTCTGGTGTCAGTCATTTCAGTTACTTTACGAATCTGATATGTGGCGATGCTTAGTTTTTTGCATAGGTCGTCCTTATGCTCTTGCCAATTCAGTCCATCGTGCAAATATACCCCGAGCACTCTGACCGCTTCTTTGTGATTATCCGATCGTATACTGAAGGTTCTTTTCTGTTTTCTCGGCATTCAGTTTGAGTTTATTGGAGTTGAACCATTCGGTTACCTGCTGCATAGATGTTACTTCCAGTTGCCTGAGTTCATTTTCAGTGCTTGCCTCGGTGTACAGGGTTGTATCATCGGCGAAAATGGTCATGTTGCACGCTGGAGCACAACAACTCAGATCATTTATGTAGACCACAAACAAAATCCCGCCCAAAACAGAACCCTGTGGTACGCCTTCCATTATTGCTTTACTAGATAATCCTTTACCATTAATTTCTACAATCTGTTCTCGATCATGTAAGTAATTTTCGAATATGTCCAGTGCAGTTCCCCTAATTCCGTAATACTCCTGCTTCTTTAAGAGCATTTCATGAGTAACACAGTCGAAGGCCTAGGACAAATCCAGAAAGATCGCCGAAGACCTTGATCCCCTATCCATTCCAGCAAGCACCTCTTCCACAAGTCCCACCAGCGCTCTCACAGTTAATCGGCCCTTCTGGTAACCGTGTTGTTCTTGCACAGTGCCTGCGTACATTCTAAGTAATTAACCAGCCTCGTCATCAAAATTTTTTCAAAAATCTTTGAGAACACTGGCAATATTGATATTGGGCGATTGTTGTTAGGATCATCTTTGTCGCCTTTTTTGTGCAGTGGAATAATCTTTGAAATCTTTACTTGATTCGGAAACACTCCCTGAACCAAGCATCTATTTATTAACCAACGATAGTGGTTCTGAAATAGCCTGAGACGTAAATTTCAATGTTTTCGCTGTCAGTCCATAAATATCTTCGCAATTGGACAGCTTAAGGCTCGATATAATGTCTTGTATTTCATATTTATTCGTTGGCAAAAGAAAAAAAGATGCACTTGCATTGCGTGACAGTCTCCGCAGGTGTTGTTCCGGAGTAGAATCTGCCACTGGCAGATTCTACTCCTATGATGCTATGAAGTGTAGTTGCTGGTATTGAAACAAAAAAACTGCTCACCTCTTTCGGGTCTAGATGTACATTAGAAACCTGTTTTTTCTTTAATTTAACTGTAGAATTAATTAATTTCCAAGCTGCTATGCAGCGGTTTTCGGATGATTCTATAAAGTTCTTGTTATAGTTCAGTTTCTTATGTCGTATCATTTCTCTATATTCTGCTCTAATCTGTCTGTAGATTTGTTCAGCTTCTTTAGATCTTGTAACATTGAAGATAATTTTTAGCGCTGATAGTTGGCTTCTTGCCTTTTGCATTTTTGCACAGAACCACTTTGGCTTGCCATAATTGGTAGCTGTTCGGTAGGTGCCCGGGCTACATGTCTCATTAAAGATTGCGACAAACTTTTGGAAGTAAACATCGAAACCATCCAACGCTGAACACATAGTAACGGCAGGTGTCCAGTCGACATTCCCCAGACAATCCAACATACTTTCAAGATTTCTTGGGCTGGTATTTCTCTTTGAATTGACAGAGTCTGTGAGTGTTTGTATTGTGGCGTACTTGACACTCACAGCATAATGGTCAGACAACATCGGATCGCACCACTAAATCTTCTTTAGGAATAGACGTGAACACATTATCCAGGCAGCTGGAAGATTCTGAAGTCACTCTCGTTGCCGTCTGCACATATAGAAGAGACTACACGACGCGACGCCGACGGTCGGTCTGCACAGGCCCGGACAAATTATAATTGTTTTTGCTGTTATATTGCAGACCGTTTACAATTGAAATAAACGCTATGTAAAAAGGGCACATATCCATATCACATATTTTTTGTTTAACTAAAAGTAAAAATATATAACACAAAAATACTCTGGATTAAGATTATAACGAATATAAGGTTTATTTAACATAAAGTGTAACATAAATAAATATCAATATGAACAAAGTAAGTTATATACATTGTGGAGCCTACTGGCCATTAAACAAAACTATTTTATTATTTTGGTGTTTAATGTTAGCTGATTTATTTACTTTTGTTTTGCTGATCTAACACATTCGACTTTGTGTGTATTGTGTATCTATTAATGATACTTTTAATTAATAAGATTCTGTGATTATCTAACACATCTTGATCAAAACTATGCTTAACTAAACTGAAAAATATATTTGAATAAATAAAGCCTTTTAAAACTAAGCTGCATACAATTTCTACTGAAACAGATTTGGACCCTGAAGTTAAAATTATACTTTTGATGACTTTTTCGCATTTTATAGAAACTGACAAAACATCGTCCAAACGGAATTGAAGTAGTTCAAGTATTATTTGTGCAACATTTGAAGCGGAATAAAGTAGGATGAGTATGTTACCACCCAGCCTACTGGGTAGTAATGGTTAGCCGAGCGGTTAGCTAATTTATTTGATGTTATATGCACAGGTGACTTAAAGTGGAGCAAAAGGGGTTGGAAGATTTATCTCATGCGAATGTTGGTGTTAATATTCGAGATATTAGACTGCACTTACCGTTATTTTCATCTATCACACTAAATATTTAGAATTTTTGTTCACTAGGTAAATAGGGACAAACTTGAAATAGTAAAATAAAAACAACTAAAGCCAGATTCAATTAAAATTAAAGTATATTAAGAAAGTGAATAAAATTGGCAAACAAATATTCTGATTATCAATCAAACTAATTTAAATCAAATAGATAAAACAAATCAAATTAAATCAATTATCAGGAATAATTATAAATTACAACAAAGACTCAACTAGACAAATGTAATGACAATAAGCATAAATGCGACAGTCTCAAGTCAACTCACTTATATTAAAAATAAATATAAATTTCAAACAAGATTCAAAATATATCGAATATTCATAAAGAATCGCAATACGAACAAGATTTACTCAAACATTTAAAAGGTACCACTAACTTCGACAAGGAATCAAACTAAAACACTTATAAGAGCAATAATTATGGCAATATGGCAATGTGAACGTTAATTTATAAAAGACCTACACTTCGAACGGGCAGCAGCACTTTTCTCTCATACAATATAAACGTAAACTTTATCAGACAACATACACGAACAGTTGGACAATTTTCAGTACATACAAAATGAACAAATAAAAAAAAACAGAGTTATCCTACCAGGTGTTTTCTGCGATCTAGTAAAATCCAATTCTTAGCCACGGCTTAACGATCACCAAAACTCTCACAAATGAACGGAACAATATTGACGCCAAATATTCCACAACCAAATTTGACCCTGACCAAACTACAAGAACCCCCAACTATGGGCCCACGGCCCCCACTGACCCAAGAATTCCTAACTGCGTTCAAAACCGGAATTAAAACCTGAATCCCAAACCTAAATCCGAAACTGAATCTAAAACCTGACTGAATCTAAAACCTCACTCTACTCCACTTTTCGCGACCAGCATCTTACCCATTCCCTGATTCTCCCCACCGTTAAACGTTTTCCAAGCCAGCCCACAAAACCCACTTTTAAAAAATAACCTACCAATAACCGTTCTGCTATTTTCCAACCCACGTCTGTTTTACATCGGCCGTTTGAGGAATTTGTCTATATCATCAAAAGCCATTCCCACAGGCCAGAGAACAAAGAGTTTCACAGCTAGTTCTTTGAACGTAAACAGTTGATGTAATCTAGCTCTATTTTCAAAGTTCTTGATCCGCTTAACAAAGGCACCTACAGAGAAGTACCAACAGAAAATAAACTAAACGCGAGTTTTCAAGCCGTTGTTAAACATCCGCTGATAACCCGCGTTAAAGGCAGCTGCGCCCGTTTCAACAATTATCAATTATTAAAGTCTATGAAATAATTATTACTAATCCATATCCAGCGTCTAATTTCCCATACTTTACATTAATCCGTAACCCGGGTGGTTACACTGCCCCCTCCTTAAAACAAGAAGGGTACTTGCTCTAAGTACCCTTCCTTGTACAACAACAAATCAACCCATTACTAACAAAAACCCGCAGGGGAAATTTGGCGCTGGTAAAATACACCCTATATAATAACCATCTTAATTCTAAGCACAAAACAGTTAGCAAAATAACTATAGTCAACCACAAGGAATAAGCAAAATATTCTTCACACTGATACATCACCGGCGCCTCCACCTTCCGGGATCACGTGGTGACGGCGGTCAGTTGTTCATCTGTTGCCAGCGTTGGCTGTCCAGAAGAGGGGTACACCAGCTGAGTAGCTGGCTTTGAGCTGCCGATTCGGTCGCCCGCTGAAAGCGAGCAGGAGTTGTCGAGCCGCAAAGGGCCCGCTGTATGCAGGCTGGAGTTGTCGTGCCGCAAAATGCCCGCAGAGTGCGAGCTGGAGTTGTCGTGCCGCAAAAGGCCCGCAGAGTGCGAGCTGGAGTTGTCACTGGGGGCCACAGGTTCCATTGTGACGATGTGAGAAGGCTCCAGGGGGGGTGCCTCCTTAATGACTCTCTTTGAAACAGCCCAGAAGATAAGCGAGTTCCAGAACCTCGCTTGCAGCAAACACCCGCAGCCAGTCGGAATGTATAACGTGGACTCCATGCAGTCCACTGATAGCCACGCTGAAATCAGCAAACCATCCCCAGAACTAGGTTGACCTTTCTCGTGCCGGACGTCCCATTTCCCCGGGTACTGAGGGCTGCAAGCACCAGGCCAGCCTCCTCGGTAACGTGCGGAAGTAACACAACACATTGATTGTCTATAGTCACACACAAAAACAAAAAAAAAATAAAATTAGACAACTAAAATAATTAAAACACAAGAAAATGCAACTAAAATTTACCATCCCGTGAGGACTTCTTCCGTGGTGGACATTAGGGGACTTTTACCCCACGCCGTCCATGCGGTGGCACAATTCTTTAGCCCAGCCACAGAGCTAACGCGTCTCTCAAAAAGCAAAAGAAAACAAAGTACAACCCATACTAAACAATTAAACCAATGAAAACCAAAACAATAAACAATATTCCCCTGATAGAGAGCTTGAAGGCAAGTGAAGTCGTCCTTCAAACTCCCGGTGGACGTTCGGGCCTTTTACTCCGCACCGTCCTGCGGTTGTGGTATTCTAAAAGCCCCCACAACAGGGCAAACACAACTTATCATGGTAAACAATAACATTACAACCCTTATCCCAAACAAAAAAAAAGTTAAATCAAAAGCTTCAACACTATTCCCCTGATTAGAGAGCTTGAAGGGAAATGAAATCGTCCTTCAAACTCCCGGTGGACGTTCGGGCCTTTTACTCCGCGCCGTCCTTGCGGCTGTGGTATTCTAAAAGCCCCCACAACAGGGCAAACACATATATTCGTGACACAGAAATGCCTCCCGCGATTCATTAAGTTAAAATTTACTAAAACAATCAACCATTTTTAAATTTGGAAAAATACAAACTTGCGGGAGCTTGAAGGAAGTGGTTTCCTTCAAACTCCCTCCGTCTCCTTGCTGTCCTCCCCTAATATGACAGCCTATCCCCCTGTATATTTGCCGCTTCGCCCCGTCTGGGCTCCTTTTTGCACACTCGATTTATTTTCTTACGAGTCCCCAACGATCCTGTTTCACCATCGCGCACTCCTCCTTCAGAGGAATCACCCTGTATATTTTCAATTCTTTTCCATCTAGTCTCATTCACGACTACACGTCCCCTCTTCTTGCTAGATTCCATTGTTTTCAACGCGACGTCGACTATTCCTTTTTCTGAGGAATCACCCTGTATAGTTTCAATTGTTTTCCATCTAGGCTCCTCCATGGCTACACAACTCCTTGTCTGGCAAGTTTCCTTTGTTTCCCGGGCGACATCAACTATTCCTCTCTCTGAGGAATCACCCTGTATATACTCTATGTTGTCCCATCTGGGCTCCTTCCAGAAACCACAACTCATTTTCCTATGAGTTCCCGTTGCTTCCGCTACAATGTCTACCATTCCTCTTTCTGAGGACTCACCCTGTATACACGCGACTTCGTCCCATCTGGGCTCCTTCCTGGAAACACAACTCATCTTCCTATGAGTTCCCGTTGCTTCCGCTACAACGTCTCCCATTCTTCTTTCTGAAGAATCACCCTGTATATTTTCAATGTTTTCCCATCTAGGCTCCTCCATGGCCACACAACTCATCTTCCTATGAGTTCCCGTTGCTTCCGCCACAACGTCTACCATTCCTCTTTCTGAGGAATCACCCTGTATATACCCAACCTTGTCCCATCTGGGCTCCTTCCTATAATCACTACTCGTCTTCCTATGAGCTCCCGTTGTTTGCGCCACAACGTCTACCGTTCCTCTTTCTGAGGACTCATCCTGTATATTTCCAATTTTGTTTTCTCTAGGTTCCTTCACGGCGACACACCTTCTCTTGCTTTTGTGACAGACTACTGGGTTTTCGTCCTTTTCGTCACTGCTATAGCCATCATCCATAGGGCGTATAATTTCCACATTTACTTCAATTGGACGTGGAAATTTTTCCTTACTCAGTTCGAAGCTATGGTTCCGAGCGGGGGTTGCATCGCTTCCCTTATCGTGCTCTATTCTGATTTCTTCGAGATAGCCCCTTCTGGGCCCCGTGGTTGCTTCCTTCTCTTCGACTACTGTGATTTCGTTGAGAACGCAGCACGGCTCCTTCGACTCACCTCGAAGTCCAGTTTCCCTGACACGAATTTCTTGCCTACTAGATTTTTCGGCAAACCTATCCATCGGCGGAGGAGAGCCTGGCAAATAATTAAAAAGAGCAGCATTCTTAGAAGACCCTACTTCGACAGAATTACTTGGTCCAGAAGCAGCGCGCGCGGAGCTAGAAATGACGGGAGGGTCTACTCGAGTGTTCGACGTCCCCCTGTCCAACTTAGCCCCAGAACTACCCGGAACCAAAAAATCCACACGCGAAACCACCAACGACTCGGGGCCCCGCACACCTCCACATCCCCGATGGCGGGGCCTTGACCCAGTAAAAGGCTCCTCGCCTGACCTGAGCTCAGCTGACCGCGACAATTCTCTCCGACCTTGTTCCACGTGCCCACGCGGACACACACGAGCTATGTGTGTCCCGGGAAAAATTCTGCCGGCCCCGAAACGGAGTTCTGGATACATTATGCACCTGCTGGAACCTGCGTTTGAGTAAATCCTGATTAGCTTCCTCCAACGTAGCGACCTCCGCTAGTTCATCGAGCGATTTATTACCCTGTAAAAGTGAAGACCCACATTGTTTCAACAATTCAATCCTCAATCCTGTTCGAAACTGATATTTAACAACCTCTTCCATCTTCCATTCAATACCCGCCAGCTGATCCCCAGCTGCGGTCTCCCTGTCAACTTCCATGATTTCCATTGCTACGAGCTTCACCCTCATCAAAAAATCAGACACGGACTCCCGCTCTCTTTGGAACAGCTGCGACAACCTATACAAAAGTTCACCAGATGACCGCCGACCTCCAAATTTCCTAATAATTTTTTCCTTAAACACCTTGTATGTAACCTGCTCGCCCTGAAGCTCCGTCTCCGATCTGAAAAATTTAAACGCTACTCCATCTAACCCATAAATAATCAACTCCAGCAATAGCTTATCCGACCAACCTTCACACGCCTGTCTCCTTTCCAATTTATAAAAATAATCACGCACATCACCCTTACCAGTATAAGGATCTATAGAATTACAAATTCTTGCAAAATTCCTGAAAGAAAACTTATCCGCAATACTACCAGGGGCCCTGCTGTCGACCGACGAGTTTGACTCATTCCGGCCCTGCCCATTCAGAGCGGCGTCGCTGTTTACCGGCATATCAGATAACCAAACAAAACAAACTAAAAATAGTCCAACGCTTACCGATTGTTCTTACAACTCGCGCCCCGCAATTAAAGAAAACAATGAAGAGAGAAAATGCAAATGCCACAACAAAAATTACTAATTCAATCTTTACCACAAAACAATTTTCCATAAAGAGAAAATCAAAATCTATAATACTTAACACAAGAGAAAAGGAAAAAAAACTAATTTATGCAAAAAGAAAATTCTAACCATTAAAAAAAAACCAAAAGGTGCAGTCTATACTTCCAAATTATTCAAAAATAAACCCCACACCTGACACCAATGTTACCACCCAGCCTACTGGGTAGTAATGGTTAGCCGAGCGGTTAGCTAATTTATTTGATGTTATATGCACAGGTGACTTAAAGTGGAGCAAAAGGGGTTGGAAGATTTATCTCATGCGAATGTTGGTGTTAATATTCGAGATATTAGACTGCACTTACCGTTATTTTCATCTATCACACTAAATATTTAGAATTTTTGTTCACTAGGTAAATAGGGACAAACTTGAAATAGTAAAATAAAAACAACTAAAGCCAGATTCAATTAAAATTAAAGTATATTAAGAAAGTGAATAAAATTGGCAAACAAATATTCTGATTATCAATCAAACTAATTTAAATCAAATAGATAAAACAAATCAAATTAAATCAATTATCAGGAATAATTATAAATTACAACAAAGACTCAACTAGACAAATGTAATGACAATAAGCATAAATGCGACAGTCTCAAGTCAACTCACTTATATTAAAAATAAATATAAATTTCAAACAAGATTCAAAATATATCGAATATTCATAAAGAATCGCAATACGAACAAGATTTACTCAAACATTTAAAAGGTACCACTAACTTCGACAAGGAATCAAACTAAAACACTTATAAGAGCAATAATTATGGCAATATGGCAATGTGAACGTTAATTTATAAAAGACCTACACTTCGAACGGGCAGCAGCACTTTTCTCTCATACAATATAAACGTAAACTTTATCAGACAACATACACGAACAGTTGGACAATTTTCAGTACATACAAAATGAACAAATAAAAAAAAACAGAGTTATCCTACCAGGTGTTTTCTGCGATCTAGTAAAATCCAATTCTTAGCCACGGCTTAACGATCACCAAAACTCTCACAAATGAACGGAACAATATTGACGCCAAATATTCCACAACCAAATTTGACCCTGACCAAACTACAAGAACCCCCAACTATGGGCCCACGGCCCCCACTGACCCAAGAATTCCTAACTGCGTTCAAAACCGGAATTAAAACCTGAATCCCAAACCTAAATCCGAAAGTGAATCTAAAACCTGACTGAATCTAAAACCTCACTCTACTCCACTTTTCGCGACCAGCATCTTACCCATTCCCTGATTCTCCCCACCGTTAAACGTTTTCCAAGCCAGCCCACAAAACCCACTTTTAAAAAAATAACCTACCAATAACCGTTCTGCTATTTTCCAACCCACGTCTGTTTTACATCGGCCGTTTGAGGAATTTGTCTATATCATCAAAAGCCATTCCCACAGGCCAGAGAACAAAGAGTTTCACAGCTAGTTCTTTGAACGTAAACAGTTGATGTAATCTAGCTCTATTTTCAAAGTTCTTGATCCGCTTAACAAAGGCACCTACAGAGAAGTACCAACAGAAAATAAACTAAACGCGAGTTTTCAAGCCGTTGTTAAACATCCGCTGATAACCCGCGTTAAAGGCAGCTGCGCCCGTTTCAACAATTATCAATTATTAAAGTCTATGAAATAATTATTACTAATCCATATCCAGCGTCTAATTTCCCATACTTTACATTAATCCGTAACCCGGGTGGTTACAAGTAAATCGTTTACTAGCGCTTAGTCTAAAATTACGAACGCTTCAAAACTTTGATAAGGCTTAACTAAGCTAACCCTAAATGAACGTTGCCGCAGATACGTAATTTATATTTTGCCCTTAGCCTAAGCCGAGCTTAGTTAAGCATTACAAAGTGTACAAAGTGGTGCAGTTGGGCGTATGTACTATGCGCGCCAAAAAAAGTCGTACTCCTTGTAGCTTTGTAAATAGTTCTTCTATAACCTATACGTTGTCATTCTGACATTAATCATAGGTATAACATACACCAACTGTCAAGTTGACAAGCCAGAATTACATGATGTCAAAATTAGCTGTACGACTTATTTTTGGCGCGCATAGTACGTAGTAGACTTTTCTGATGTCCCAGACAAGTTTTCGACAAAGTCTACTTACACGAGATGTTTTCCGAAGTGAAAATCTAAGTTTCACGGACTGACACTATACTCTTTTCTTCATCCTCTTCATCCTTGCAGGATTTGCAACTGCAGCTGATTAACATAGTCGGCGACATCATTTTAGCGGCCGCCTGCGTCGCCTACATTGGTGCGTTTACAAGTACCTATCGTGCCGAACTCATAGACCTCTGGGTCGAACAATGTCACTTTTTAAAGATCCCATCCTCCGACTCTTTTAACTTGATAAACGTCTTAGCCGATCCATATGATATTAGAACGTGGCAAACTTGCGGCTTGCCTAGGGATGCTATCTCAACCGAAAATGCAATCATGGTCACTAAAGCTGGTCGTTGGCCATTGATGATCGATCCACAAGAGCAAGCAAACCGCTGGATCCGGCAAATGGAAATAAATAACAATCTGAAGATCGTTAAACTGACCGATGGCAACTTTATGAGAGTGCTGGAGACAGCCATAAGAATTGGAATGCCTGTGTTGCTGGAAGAGGTTGGCGAGACTCTGGATCCAACGTTGGGACCTGTGCTTCTGAAGCAGACTTTTGTCCAGGTTAGTCTTCACCACACTGCACATAAAAAACGTTGTACTGCGAGGTAGATTGGCGTGCGGAGAGTTCATCATCAACCATTACACCAGTTTCTCTACCTTTTAAACTTCAAATTGAGATTGAACAATTTCAAACTGAGTAAACATATTAAAAGGGGGAAAAACAATTTCAAACTGGGAAGAAACAATTTCAAAATGAAATAAACAATTTATAATCGGGAATAAACAATTTTAAAAGGAAATAAATAAATTCAAATTGGGAATAAACAAATTTAAATTGGCATATATAAATAAGACTTATTTACTTATAAGTAAAAATATATAAGACTGTGGTTACAGTGAAAATATACTTTTCACGAGACATAGTGTAAGCTGTTTAGCTGGTAGAATTGAACATAATGGCATATACGAAACCCAGAATCTCGAGTGTTTCAAGGATGTACTGGTCGGTCAGATCCAGTAAAAAGTCGAAAAGTTAGGGACATTCAAATTCAGAAGTTTCCCAGATTTTCTGAACTTTGACAACAGTTTGATGACCTGTCTCAATCCATAATATTTTATACGCAAAGGAATAACTCCGTACTCTTGATTCCCATTAACTAGATATTATTTTGTTTCTTTATTACCTTTTTTTATTGTAGTTTAGTCTAAAAATCTAAAATTTGTAGGATTGTTTAACTTTATAGTTCTATTAAATTTGGACTATCGTTCTGTTAGTTTTGTATAATTTTGGTTGTTTCTAACAGTTATTATTATTTCTTCTCTGTCTTTTTGTCATTAGTTTTATATAATTTAGTCTTTTTTGGTTATAATGCTTCGGAATAATCTTCGGACTATCGTTGTATGTATTAGTTTGGTATATATTTGGTTGTTTATAACAGTTATTATTCCTTCTATGTCATTTTGTCATTAGTTTTATATAATATTATATAATTTAGTCGTTTTGGTTTATAACGCTTCAGAATAATCTTTCTTTAGTTGTTTGTTTACAATAACATGTAATTGTGTAATTAATTTGTGTAGTTTTCTTCTCTGACATGTCTTACACATCTACAATGTAAATTCTGACCACTAAATATGATTTGATTTGATTTAATATGTACTTACTGTTCGACTTGTATCCAAATTTCGTAAAATCATTAATCGACAATCTTAACCTATTACAATTGTCTATACTATTAGGACGATGTAGGTCTTTAGTATCACCAAATTTCATATAAAATAACAATCAAACTCATCCATAAGCAGTAAGAAATCAGCTTTAGTCCATACTTCACTGCAAATAGAAAAAAAAATGTGTCACAATCGCAATAAGTTTTGTTACGTCTGCGGATTGTTTGTGGACAAACAGCATCGGCTATAATTATTAAAAATAAATCAGTGGTTGAGGCACATATTTATTTTGCATAAATCACGATAGTAACTCAGTACTGTTCCAATAAACGAGTGAAAATTTTACTATTGATGCTTTTTATTTTCAACCCAAATTACCTGGAAATGTAATGAACGTAAATGCTAATGTACTTAGTAACATACTATGATACTATGGTAGGTAACAACAAAAAAGGTAACAAAAAACAGTGTTATAATTTTAAAATAACATTGTAAATAAGTGCTAGTAATGTCTAATTAATGTGTATAAAGGCTACGGATTTATTACAATCGCCCGTATTTTTCTTCTCCGTAGTGTGATGTGTCTAGCCGGTCAATAAAATTTAATAATTCGGTTAAGTTTGAACTAATTCTAATAAACAAACGCGTATCAGAAGCGAATTGAAATGGGCTTTCAATATTAAAATAGCAAAACAATATTACGGATTCAAACAGGTCATCAAATTGTTGTTAAACTTGAAAAAATCTGAAAATAATTGGAAACTTCTGAACTTGAACGTCCATACTTTTCGATTTATTATTGGATCTGACCGAACAGTAGATCTTTTTAATGGTCAATGCTTCCTTCTTCATTTGAATTTTTATTTTGGAAATCGAATAGAAAATGGCGGAGTTATGAATTATTTTACACGCGCAAGTACCCAAAAACGGTTTATTTGAGTTGAGATTTTGGGAGTGTTTGGACAATTTCAGCTATGCCATTATGTTCAGCCCTACCAGCTCAACAACTTTCGCTATGTCTCGTGAAAAGTATATTTCTAATGTTATTTATTAACCATGTTTACGAGATTCAAAGCATCGGGAATGCCTGCTTCCCCTAAAAGGTGCCATAACGTGCACGTTCGCGGTTTTCTGTAATTTACCGTAGAATGACCACAATTTTGCAACTTTTGCTTCTAAAAAATTCGTACATAATTACATAATTAAATGCAGTGGTTCTTAAATTAAACGGCAAGCGCCCCAATAGAGGAGTTTGCAGTTTAAGAACCACAGTACAGTGAGCGCGTAAACAAAATCTCTAGAACGGTTTGTTATTTGAAAACATCCTCGGACTTGTCGATCTTTAACACGTCGATTAATATTTACATCAAATTTAATTTCCGATCTTCAATTGTTTTCGACTTTTGACGTCATCGTCATTTTTTTAATGGCAAGCCCATATTTTTTGTACTGGCATTTATAGATCTGTTAATTGGCTTAAAGGTAAATCACCAAATTTAACGCCTTAGATAAGCAAAATTTTCGAGAAAAAGAAAATTAGGGTAGTATTGATAACTTCTGTTTGTTTATGGAAAGTGAATATGCGTTTTCGATTGAATTATATACACTAAATGCAAATCTAAGGTCAAAAGATGCACGTCAGCTTGTTTCGATATTTGACGTTTCTTTTATGGGGCCGTACGTACCCTTACTTAAAGCACTTCTGTAAATGTTTCAAAAATATTTGGGATTGCAGTTAAAAGTGCAAAGATTAAGGTTTACTATGACACGATTTTGAGGTTTCTAGTACAATGGTTTCAGCTGGTATAAATTTGTAAAATTTACCAAAATAGTATGATTTGACACTTTGACCCCACCTTTTTCGAAAACCTTTCGAGGTAGAAAATTTTGGAGTCCAGATTCCTTTTCAGGGCAACTAATTCTACCTAGAACGCAATCTAATATTCAAATCACAAAAGATAATTTCTCTAATGTTATCAATATTTTACAATTTTCAATTGGCTTATTCTCTCAAATTTTCTTATGTAAGGCTTCTTATTTAAATTATTTTTCGCTCTCATTTAGGCCCGCTTCTACCGACTCTCTGACATCTCTCTGCCAGCTTGCCAAGGGAATTAAGGTGAAACTTAGCAACGCTACTCTCGGTTAGTCGCAATCGGTGCAGCGGTACTACGCGTGAATATTTTCACGATACCAGTCAAGAAAAATAGGTTGCTAAGTTTCGTCTTAACTCCTATCAGTGGTCAAAAATCGAAGTGTAGCAGTTAAGCGTTCATGGCCTGATATATGAGTTCTCGTTTGTGAATCATGTTTCTCAATTTGTGGCGCTATCATCGCATTTTATTCCACTGAAGAATATTTTCTTTTTATCAAAGTCACACGATTACTGTCCAGATTAAACGGGATTCTCGGTTTTGTTTTCGTTCTTTAGGATTTATCCACAATAAGCTGCTGAGCCGATTAACCGGTGTTCCGATTAAGCGGAATTGAGTGTATATTAAAACCCAACACTTTTTCCTCTTCGTTTTTGCTAATTTGAATGTGTTATTTGGAAGGCGCTAAAAATCTAGATTTTTCTGCTCTTACTCATCTTAGTAAAGTTATCGTCGATAAAAAGACACGGAATGTTAATTTCGGACATTAATAAAAGTAGTTCCGAATTATGTTTGTAGTGTTGTAATAAACGCTTTGTCAGTTGACATAACCGCTGTTTTATTTTTTTGCTCTGACAACGAAAAATTTTCTATTTGTCATTTTGAAAGGGGCGCTTAGAAACACTCCGCCCGAGGGCGCCGAGGAGGCTAAGGCCGGCACTGTGTGCAATATATCTTGCACAATGCACGACGGTTATTTTGGTAATTTTATTCGCTCAATTATTTATTTCTTCCAGCCTGCTGTAAACGATATTCGGCTTGTGTGATGTTTGCCATGTCTTCACTGGCTATGACGTGGGGCAGTGGATCTGCCAGCTTTAAGTACTGATCAAACAGCTTTAATTGGGTTAAACATCTGACTATATGGTGCAAGCCTCAACAAACGGTGGTCGTGAAATTCATCTTCTTGAATTACCTGTTCGACTGAGGCATGACCAGGAGCATTGTCGATTACCAACACCACTGCTGCTACACTTCCTGAGCATTGCGGAGGAACTGCCTAACAAATTTACTGGCTTCGGACACAGAAATACAAGTCTTATTTCTTGGTGTATCAAACCTAAATTTTCTATACCTCAATTACATGGATGTTATGTTCTTTACTGCTTACAGCAATATGGGAACAACGGAGCCCCTGTTTAAGTCCTACAGATTGAAATTGGTTTCGTCCGTGTAGAGTCTATGCGGACGAAACCATGGTCTACGTTGTAGACCATGGGGGAAGGATGTACAAAATAGGAAGATTTTCTGCTTGATACTGCAGGACCTGCTGTGCATAGTCCCGCCTTTTGCTTTTTTTCTTTCGCTATTGTGAGGGTGATATCAGGCTCTCTTCGAACATCTTTGATGTTATAAAATAAGTTGTCTAAATGTTGTAAGTATTGTCTTAATGAGGACAGACTCGGTGGATACCATACTATGATAACTATTATGTATATGTAGCTTCATTTCTATCAAAGTTATTTTAGGATTTTTCCTCAGTGCGCTGTCCAAGAATAGGCGATGTTCATCCAATAATTTGCATCTTCTCTTCCCTCCACGGTTTCTGTCTTCTCCCGGTGCTTGATAGGCCGTCAATTCAATGTACCTACAGTTGCTACAGCTCTTCAGTCACCGTTATTATTATATAACGCACAAATCTGTTTTTTTACATTGTCAGCTACTACTTGTTGTACGGCAGTATTTCTATATTATAATTTCCCACAACCACGCAATAATTGTCATTTTTCCTTTTCTCAATCTGAAATTGTTTAGTGTCAAATTGAAGTTGCTTTGCACCAAATTTATTGTGGTTATTTTCACTTTAAAATGCCTTATTCCCAATTTGACATTGTTTATTTCATTTCGAAATTGTTTTTTGTCCCAATTTGAAAGTGTTTATTTCCAATTTAAAATAGTTTATTCCCACTTTGCATATGTTTACTCCCAATTTGAAATTGTTCAATCTCCATTTGAAGTTGAAAAGATATAAATCACGGTTTTAAAAAATAATTGGCACAAAAAAATGTATAATTTCCTATATTTTACGTTCTTAGAACAAATACAGTTGGGCAGAGTACAAATTTCTGAGAGAACAGCTGCATCCAATGAAATAACATACTGTATACTAGGGTTTTTCGCCAAAAATCCACACAATAGACCCACAATAAATTTAACAACTTTTATTTTAACTAGTTTCTCTCTTTAGTGTGTCTTATCAGGAATGTTGTTTAATGAGTACTATGTTGGTTTTAGAGCGGAAGGACACTTATTCGTCTAGGAGACTCAGACGTTGATTATGACGAAAATTTCAGATTCTACGTTACAACGAAACTAGCAAATCCTCATTATCTGCCGGAAGTTTGCATCCAAGTTACTTTGGTCAACTTTACCGTCACTCTTTCTGGACTGGAAGATCAACTTTTAGCGTAAGTTTAAAATTATCAATATACATAGTACGCTATGACTCAAACTTATGAGGACTTATGCACTTTTCCAGAGACGTGGTAAGATTGGAAAGGCCAGAATTAGAAGCCCAACGTACCGAGCTGATTGTGAGAATCAACAATGACAAAACTACCCTAAAGAACATTGAAATTAAAATATTACGACTTTTGTACCAGTCCGAAGGGAATATTTTGGATGATGAAGAGCTCATAGATACTTTAAATGAGAGCAAGGTAAGTCATATTATTTTACTAGCACGTTGTCTTGGACTAGCCATTACTCAATAGACATGTTAATATATAACCATGTTCTACATTTTGCCTGAAATAATTTGGCCAACCGTTTTGCTCAAAAATGTGGGATACCCGGAACTTAACATGGGTTCAAATTTGCCTTCCCCCATGGAGGGTACACATAATTGCCCAGTATAAACTCCGTCCAAACTTTTTCAAGCTCAAACTACTCATTGACTGCATTAATTTTGGCAGGGTAGTCATTTAGTTTCGATTATTGAGTTTATAAGAAAATATGTAGTATTGTAAGTAATTGGAAATCTCTGAAATATCTACTCTCAAACAGAAGTTTATTGATTAGTTTTCGATTAAGTTAATGATAAACTGTGGTATGAAAATATATTGTAGTTCAAACCATTTTTATCCATATTAGTGAAAAATGATGTTTGGAAAAGTGTTTAGAAGTAAAAATTAAATTCAGACAGATATTATATAAAAAATTGTCAAGGTTGCCTGTGGGCATGTGTGTGCACAGACATTTTTTTGTACCTTGGTCAAAAATGTAAACACATTTCTGCTAAAATCTCATTTTTTTTCGGCACGATTACAATTGATACTTTATCATACTATGTATGATAAAGTAAACATGTCTATAAAATATACATAATTTCAGTACAACTCAACGTTTTCGTGTTATAGGTGTAGCATGCAGCTGAAACTTGACCATTTCCGAGATATAGACTTCAGAGAGTTACGTCTTCTGTAATACTAGTTCTAAAATTCCCCTACAAAACAAGATATTTATTTATTTAAAACCATTTTTTCTTCTGAAGTGCATATCCCAAAACTCGCCAACTTTTGACACATAGTTGTTGTTTTTTTAATTTACATGTCAAATCTTGGCCGATGTCGATATGTTTTTGAGAAGAAAAAAGAGTTTTATAGAAATACCTCCCATGTTTGTTATGGAATTTTATAAAACTAGTATCCTTTACTAACGTACATTTGAATACATAGTTACAGATGTTGGATTGGACATAGACACTCCTTAAGAGAGCATCTCAGAAATGGCCAAGTTCTAACGGCATGCTATTATTTTTCTTATTATAAAATATGAGGCTCAATTGCTCAATCATGTTTCCCTTACGTGTTTGTTACGTTCTTTGAGACCTAACAGCCGTAATGGACACAGCCCTCTATTCCATTTAACTCCGCGCCACATACCATATAACTCCCCAATCGTGTGCTCAACAAGTCCTCAACACCTCAACCCCCCCCCACGACCCTTTACCGACTTATCTGATTTTCCAACATCCCATGGCATCCCAATTATGATAGACGAACATTATTAGAACATATTATTAAACACTAAAATATTACTGATGTTTAGGAAACATCTGAAGTGATAGCAGCTAGACTGATTGAAGCCGAAGCCACTGAAGAGAAAATAACAATAGCAAGAGAGAAGTATAGGTCGGTTGCTATTAGGGGGTCTGTCTTATACTTCGTTGTAGCCCAACTTGCTGATATAGACCCTATGTATCAGTTTTCCTTAAAGTACTTCAATCAGGTTGGTAACGATCATAGGAAATTAACACTCCTTCCGCATCTTGTAATTCTCTTAGATTTTTAACACTGTCATCGAAACCAGCGAGAAGAACGAAGATTTGCTAATACGTCTACAAACGTTGTACGATGATATCACCCTAGCCGTGTACACAAACGTATCCAGAGGTCTGTTTGAAAGGCACAAGTTGGTCTACAGCTTCATGCTATGCGTGGCCATCTACAGTCAGAATGGCACCGTTACTCCAATGCAATGGAACTATCTGCTCAGAGGTCCAGTCGTCTCCAAAACCGCACTGGGCAAGAAACCTGACTATCCAACTGTTTCTGACAATATGTGGTTAGCCGTCAACTATTTGTACGCCGCCTTTAACAATTTCAATGAATTACCTGAAGACATGACCAACGTCATACCGATCACGCTTGGAAGTTTTACCCTGGTAAGATGGAGACATGTTATATTATTTGGGAGGGTGATAATTATAGGCTTGCGTGCGGTTAATCTCCCCGGCGCCCCTGGCTAACACGTTTGATAACGCTCAAGACAACATGGGTCGGATGTATCTTTTTTAAGCCTGCCACTGACGGTGCTGCGCGGTAGTACGATTCTCAGTCATTCCATCTACGTTTTTTTTTCATCAGTAGTACAAATCGCATAATATTAGTATATTACACTGACCTTCAATCTATTATTATATCTCCCTTCAAGCCCTTTCTATCTACATATTTATTTGGGACCGCTTGCCTTATACTAGAACTTTTTGTGGCACTATCTTTGTCGGATGTACTGCGGCGGAGTATCGTCAGTTGCGGAACTTAGATGCAGATCGACTAGACGTTCGTCGACTATTGGCCCTGTGCATAGTATAGAGTGGAGGATTGAGAAGAGATTTACGTGCCCGTGGCGGAATATGTATCCGCCAGAAGCTTTCTCGGTCACCGCTTTGCGCAAAGGCGCTGTAGTCGAATTTGGTATTTCGTATTAAAATTCTTCAGTACAACGAAAGGAAACGCGGCTTAATTTCACTACAAACCACAACAAACACACTACTTGCTTCTACCAAGTTACGTACAACGGGTAACAGCGTTATTAGTAGACGCGGTACAGGTAACTAGACTATGTGGGTAATTACTAGGGAGGAAACTGCATAGAACAGCGCCACCTCGTGGTGATCTTAGACTCGTTCGGCGGCAAAACAGATGGGCTTGCGGTACGCGCACCCGGCCAATAGTACTTACCCAGGAAGTTCCGCTGAGACTAACCGAACGCAGAATTTTGTTTATTTGTAAATGTTTTTTTGACAGTACCGGACTTTGGGCCAGCCGATCATTCATAACCATAGAACTCTCGCACACAGTTAGTTAGTCCAGTCATTATATACATTGGGAAATCCAAATGAACCCAGAAGGCTAATTTCTTGATATGACGTGGGGGGACCTAGAGAAACTTAACTTCAAATTGTCGACCAACATTTCCTATGTGCATTTTGCGCCATCTTGAAAAAGGTTTAAATTCAGTTTTATACAATAATAGTTTCCGCTGAGATTCGATAATTTTGAATGAATACTTTTGTGTTGCTTTTTTACGCTCTACAATTAAGGTCTCTTACATTTTTTACCTATCGTCCATCGTTACACAGATTTCGATCAAAAAATCAAAATTTAAGGTAGTGAAAATTGTTTTTTGCTATTTTCTCTTTTCTAGCGATAGATATCAAAAAAACTTCTATTCTGAAAGTTTTAGACCATGTTCAGACCTACAATTTAGTTTTTCCTTTTTTCCCTTCGACCAAAATTATGATCCTTTGCGCGCCGCAAAGTCGGTAAGTCCGTCCTCCGTTTTGATTTAAACGCTCGCACGGTCATATGCACACGTCAAAACGGATAAAAGGTTGGGACACAAAATAAATAAATAAACCAGACAAACACATGAAATTTATTGAACAAATAATTTTTTGTGTAGCCAAAAATGATAATTAGAGGCCCTTTTTTATTTTTCGTCGTTTCGATGGTACTGGCTGAAGAAGTTCTTCCTCGGTTAACTCTTCGAGTAGTGGAGACTCTCGAACCGCAGGAAATGATGCTGGGATGGTCGAAACCTCATAATCATCGTCGTCGCCGTCGTCGTCGTCGTCGATGAATAGAATGTCGACTCTGGCGATGTTGTTGCATGTTTGCCCACTACAATGCAGGCAAATAACGGAGCAACTAATTCCTGCTTTTCAGCATCCAAAAGCCTCACACTTTACATGTGCACGAAATGAGTTTTAAAAGTTCAGGTGGAGCGGGTTCGGCTCCAGCCCGTAATTAGTCTGTCGCCAACCCCATTCCTGAGAATTTTTGATAAATCCGAGCCACGTTTTTACTTGTAGATATGTCCGGAAAATGTGTTGGCGGACTGCGCTTTTTGTTGGTGGGAATAGTGAGAGGTGCCAACATCGCCAGAGTCGACTTTCTATTAAACGACGACCACGACGACGATGATGATAATGTTACGACCACTTCTTCATCCAGGACCATCGAAACGACGAAAATATAAAAAAGTGGGGCAATTAATTATTATTTTTGGCTACACAAAAAATTATTTGTTCAATAAATTTCATGTGTTTATTTTATAATTCTGGTATATATTTTTTTTTATTTTGTGTCCGTTCTGACGCACCTCGTATAACAATATTTAACCGTGTTGTAGGTAGCTCGTAGGTCCTAGGTTCGTCGGAATAAAATACTGTGATTTAATAATGTAATAAATGTAGTCACCATTAATCATTTCCATACATCGATGGAAATACCATAAACAGAAAATTTATGGGTACATATGTGTTTACTTCGGCGGCGGGGTTCGGGTATTAGTTAAACTAATCATTACAGGAGACAGGCTAACAGGACGGGAAAATATTCCCGATTCGGTGACGGCGGAAATCGATAATACTAAATTAACATATATCTGGAAACATTAACATATCTGGTAACATAACTAACATAACTACCAGGGCCGTTCCTGAGATATCTGACGCCCGTGTGCGACGATAATTTTGGCGCCCCCCCCCCCTCATATCTCCTGATTTAAATTCTCTAGAATATAACCTGCTACAGTAAATGTAGAAAATATATAGATTATTTATTTATTTTTTACATATATTATACAAATATTTGTAGTCCAGTCAAATCGTTTCCGAGGGTGCCTGTTCCAGGAAAAAAACATAGAAGTATTTTTTTCTTTCGTTCTATATGTATTTTGGGGTGCTGAATCCGAATTTCAACTTTGCTACTTCCCACGGATATGGCTTCACAACGTAAATCGCAAAAAAACTCAAAATTTTCGACTCATCTCAGTTTTTTGACGTAGACCACTATATACAAAAATAAAGTACACTAAATTTCCTATAAAAGGCACCCTCATGACTGCATATATTTTTTGGTTGAATGGTTTGGCTGCTAGACCGCGCGAAAAAAGGCCAAATTTGTCTACTTTATATAATGTGCGTGTAATTAAAACAAGCTTATATTATGATAAAACTACATTAAATTCACTGCAAATTGCACATATTAATCACTTTTTTTGGGCAGACCGTGTAGCCGCTGGTTCGGGTTTATACTTTATATCACAAAAATTGAGTAGAGACCTCAATTATCACTATTTATTTATTACAAACTATATATTACCTCCTTTTAACGAATACTTAATGTATTAAATATTTTTTTAATAAGTCTGCGACGCTTAGTGATTGAAGGGCCTGGTTTCCCTTCTGAAATATGAAAGGGAAACACAACATTGTTAGCAATGACTGCAGTAAATTTACTAGTGAATTCCTCTTTCATCTGCAACCATGATGGTGTATAGGAAACTGCATGAGAATTTTATTAAATTAATAGGCACTAGATATTTCAAATGTGTGCAGCAATGAAAATTATCTTGTATTTTCGAATTGTGTTGGGTTTGTGGTGTGTCGTTCACTTCGTCCAAATCCTAGTCATCATTAGCAACATATTTTTTCAGGTTGTTACAACATCCAACAGTATTGGCAAAGCCGGGAGCAATATAAGCCAGCCTTCTTACAACCACAATGCCTTTTGCAGTCTTTCTTGCATTTACAAAAAAAAGCAGAAGCAGTTTGTCATGTGCAGGGGGCTCGAGGGTGGTGATGGGCTAAAGACCATATCTGTTCTTCATCCACCCCAACTGTATAGGGTCTTTGCCAAACCCCAGCCATGCTTGAACTTGGATGTAGACTCTCAGTGAGTGCTAACTTGCTGCGGCGTCTGTTGGGGGGAGAATGGGGATGTTAGATATCAGTTTGGGTCTAACTCCAAGTTCAGGCGTGGCTGGGGTTCGTGAAAGTTGGAGTATACAGTTGGAGTGCTTCAGTTTATTTCTTGTAAATGCAAGAAATACTGCAAATTGCATTGTGGTTATAAAAAGGCTGGCCTATATTGCTCCCGGCCGCAATCTCCCGGCTTTGCCAATACTATGGGAGGTTGTAACAACCTTGGAACGTAATGGACGACACACCACAAACACAAAATGAAAATACAAGATAATTTTCATTGTTGCACACATTTGAAATATCTACTTCTCTAGTACCTATAAATTTAATAAAATTATCATGCAGTTTCCATCATGTTTTCTTTCATTTTAGAGATGAAGAGTCTACCCTCTAGGCCGTCACAGCGCACCAGTGAGCCTGCACCCCAAGTAGTGGTTGCAAATGAGAGAGGTATTCAATGGTGAATTCACTGCAGTCATTGCTAATAATGTTGTTTCCATTTCATATTTCAGAAGCGAAACCAGGCCCTTCAACCGCCAAGCGTCGTATAACTAAAAAAATACATAATACATTAAGTATTACTTATTTAGATTGAATCATAAATAAGTAAAGAACTCTGTAAACTTGGCTTTTCTCGCGTTCTTTAATGCAAATTCTAATATTAGATCGGATACATCTATATAGTTAAGGTGATAGTTTAACCTTTAACTACACGCGCATGAGCAACAAATAACAGCTGATCCAGTGAATTAGTTTACATATTTTTAGCAATCAAGGCGGCTTCTTTCGGCGCCCCCTTGACTTGGCGCCCGTGTGCCTCGCACCCGCTGCACCCCCGGGTCGGAACGGGCCTGATAACTACGGCCAGCAGGCGTAAGTAGTTCGACGTATTATCAACAGCATGCATAGGGCCATCAGATAATACATTGAGTTCTCGCATCAGCAGGGCCAACAGGGAGGGAGGATTCTGACCTATCTCATCATCATTCAAAGGGCCAACAGAAATAGACTCTGGGGAGTTCTGCCGCCAGCGCAAGGGGCCAGCCCGGAGACGACCCCCCACAAGTCTGTCTGGGTGGCCGGTAGACGTGGTTAAAAACTAATACGAGATTCACATACCAAACCAGTCTCGTATCGGAGGTTCAGACGAGTTCAAAAATATACAAAAGCGAGATTCTCCAAAATAAATGCCCACAAGTAAAAGTTAGACAATCAATAAAAACTTACTAACAAAATAAACATACATTTATGTATCACCAACGGGTTTCGTTACAGTATTTCGTTACACATAGGAAATCTTGGTAGACAATTTGTAGTTAATGACTGGACTAACTATGCACGTAACTAACATGTGTAGAGATGAGCGTGTATAACTCATACTCGTAACGATAAATCTACCTATCTAATGTGTATATGATACATTATAGCGATTTCTCTGCACGACTTATCATACGCATCTTTAGAGATGAGCGAAGCTACGATTGTTCATTGTTCAATCATATTGCTGACTTTAGTGCTCGATTGTTTATCGGCAAATCTGGATTTGGTAATCTCAAACTATTATCATTAATATGTATTTAATGTGATCTTATTTTTTAACTCGTTACAAATGGGTAAACGTTTTGTTGGCCAGTATTATCATTCTCGTGTTATTCTCAGGAGATTAACGTGGTTCCCGAATTGACGAACCGCAGTAAAGTACCATGGGATGACCGATTGGACCACTTCAACAAACTGATCCTCATAAAGACCCTCTGTGAAGAAAAACTGGTCTTTGCCATCACTGAATACGTCAAACTAAACCTTGGTCAGGCATTCATTGAAAGTCCCGCCGTCTCCCTGAATGTTTTGTACGTCAACCCGATGATGAATTGCCTTGAATAATAATCTATTACTGCGCGTATACTTATTTTAGGTACCTAGACACTTCTAATGTCATGCCACTTATTTTCGTCCTTAGTACAGGATCGGACCCTTTCGGTTCGTTCCAAAGGTTTGCGTTTGACATGGGCTACAAGGAAAAGATTCGCGCTATATCCTTGGGACAAGGGCAAGGTCCTGTGGCAGAGAAGTTGATAGAACAGGGTTTGATCACTGGAGATTGGATTTTCCTACAGGTAATAATGTTTGCATTTTTAGTTGCTTTGGTTTACCAACGTAAGGCTGAGGTTACAGTGCAAGCGATTTCGCGCGAATTGTGGTTCGCGCGAAATCGCACGAAATTCGCGAGAAAATAAGCGAACTGTTGTTATTAAAGCGGTTACAGTGCAAGCGATTTTGCGCGAAAACAAATTCCAGAAAATTTGCTCGATTTCGCGCAACAAAAACAAACCAATACTAATGGGTGTGAGTGGTTACAGTAGAAGCGAATTGTTGCGCGAATCGCTATTTGTCGCGTCTGAATCAAACAAGTTTGTTTTATCGCGCTATTTTTATCGATTTCTACTGACAATATCGGTAATATCTAGGCTCCAATCTGAAATAAGATAAATTTTTGAACGCTACCGTGGGTTTAGCGAATACGCGCGAAATAGCCAGAAATACTGATCCGGTGTCAACTGTCAAAGTTCAGTACTACTCAGTGCAATTAACATTTTTACGTACTTAATTGTTTGTCAGATAGCCATGGATTTTGCTGAAGAATATTATTTGGCCGACAACTCAGTACTACAGTCAACTATATTTGAAAATAAAAGTAGACAGTACTGGGTGAACGATATTTTTCTCCATCGAGAGTTGAGTGAATACAATCAACTTTTTAAAGAGTTAACACGGCAGCCGAAAAAATTTTACGAATATTATCGCATATGTCTGGATACATACAATTATGTATTGCATAATATAGAAGATGAAATAAGAAAACAGTGCAATTTTAGGGAATGTATTTCACCATCAGAAAAACTCACAATTACATTAAGGTATGTAAACAAATACTCAAAAAATAAATATGACACTAGGCTAGTATATGAAAAATGAGAAGACTTTGAAAACTAAGAATGTGGGTCATAATCTTCATCATAGTCTATTCTATTGAACTCCATAAATGATACATTTGATGTCTGTGAAGGTGATTTGGAAGGCCCCCGCCGGTGAATACATACGATTTTCTTGTTCTGGCAGGGCACTGGAAGTGTAATTGTGCGAGTTCAATTCGTCAGCTATTAGCTGCTGTATTTTACACTGCACCATGCATTTGCGCTCTGGTTTGATGGCTCTAACATGTGGCAGTAAGCCAATTAAAAAATGATAATCGTAGTCTTGTTCTTCCACCACCGATATCCGTTGTTTGAAAAAATTTAGTTTTTCTTGCTCCAGCGCCAGCAACTTTTCCTGGATTGTTTCCTGACTTTTTTTTGCTTTCTTTTTTTGCGCATGATACGGTTGTTGCTCGACCACGACCTCTGCAACCTCTTCCCGTTGTTCGACCCGCATTTTTTTTCAAGTTTGCGTTTTCAGTGACCTCTCCAGGTTGGTCGAATGGTGTCGTCCCGCTCTCCAAACGGTCATCATTGGTCATTGATGTGCCAATATTTCCTGTTGTACTTCTTGGCGTCATTTGGTCGGCCAAGAAGTACAACGTGTCGTAATGGCACCAAGATGAACTGCTCTCCTCCTCCGTTCCGGCTCCCGAAGGTTTTTTGTTTAATTCTTTAGTGTGCTGTCGCCGAAATGTGTCTTTGAGCCCCTTCCACTTGGCCTTAGCAGCATCAACTATAAACATCAAAAACCCATAAATAACAACAAAATAAAACTATCTTTATTCCATTTTTTATAGGTATCTGTCAACTGGACTTGGATTCCGTTCTTTGTCATTTTCGTTTAGAATTTCACATACTACTGTTAGAAAAATAATTTATGAAACTTGTTCTGCGATATGGAATAATTTACAGAAACGGCATCTACCATTTCCGACAGAAGATTTATTAAAGCACAATTCTGAAGAATACTATAGGAAATGGAATTTTCCAAATTGCGTCGGTAGCATTGATGGTAAACATATTCGCATCAAGTGTCCCGCTAAATCTGGTACAATGTTTTATAATTGTAAACATTACTTTTCTATTGTATTACAAGCAATCGCAGATGCTAACTGTAAGCTCGTATGCATCGATATTGGGGGCTATGGAAAACAAAGTGATGGAGGAACGTTTATGTCTTCTACTTTAAGTGATCATTTAGAACATGGAACTTTCGGAATGCCCAGAGGAAAAATATTACCAAATTCAGAAGTCAATCTGCCCCACGTTATACTAGGAGATGACGCATATCCACTAAAAACATATATAATGAAACCTTTTGCAAAGAGAAACCTTTCACGTGAGGAAGAAATATTCAATTATAGATTATCTCGTGGCCGCAGAACTGTGGAATGCGCTTTTGGTATAATGGCTGCAAAATGGAGACTGCTAAATAAATGCATCGAAACGGATCCTTCAAACGCCGATTTAGTAGTTAAATGCATTTGTGTTTTGCATAATATTATTATTGATTTAGAAGGAGTTACTTTAGCAAATTTGGGATCAGACTTCAAAGATGTAAACGTGGATAAAGGCACTAAGTCACGTGCATACAATAGAGCTGCAAATAATGCATATGAAGTACGTGATGCATTTAAAAATTATTTCAATAGCGAAGTGGGAGAAATACCACAACAGTTTTTAATTTAATATAACAACATAAAGAATAGTGCAAATGCCAGGGGAATAATACAAATTTCTTGAACTTTGTCAACGTTTATCCTACAGCGTTCGTATAGGATCGAGTATTCGATTGATAATAGCTATATAAATTGATTACGTTTTGATGGATGGAATCGACCAATTTTGTCGATATTTTTAAATTTGATAATACTCGATCCGTCAGAAAGAACGGATACTCATTGTTAGTAAAATTTATGGCCTATGTGAAGTTTAGTAAATGTGCGTTTTTGACGTTTTTTTTTTTTGGAGTGACCTTGAAACCTTCGAAAACGTGTAGTTTGAAAAGAAAATCGGCTGGGAAAACGAAAAGAAAAGCAACTTTTTTTTCATATTTTTTTTTCTTCTGTTGGTACTTTTTTTGCATATTTCGAAAGGTTTTGTGTTATTGATCGTGATACAAGACAAACAAGAACAATAGTTCTTCGAAAACGTGTAGTTTGAAAAGAAAATGGGCTGAGAAAACGAAAAGAAAATTTCTTTTTCATATTTTTTTTTCTTCTGTTGGTACTTTTCTTGCATATTTCGAAAGGTTTTGTGTTATTGATCGTGATACAAGACTCCGAAAGACAAACAAGAACAATAGTTCAACCTACTAACCAAACCCGCCTTGAAAACGAACCATCATAACCTTAAAAAACATTTTCTACGAATCCAATACCAACCAACCCCGCCTTGAAAATGTAGAAAATTGAATGACCCCTATCGATAAAAACCAAAATTTAGAAATTGTCCCTAACCCCGTAACAGATCACCCACTCTGAAAAAAAAAAAACAGGATCAAGCCCATACCAATCACTGTATACCATTTACATTAATTGAGAAGACATGTGGCATTTGTTCAATGCACCCAATGGGAATAAATTCTAAATTATATCTAAATCTTTAAATCTGGAGAGAGGGTATTAGAAAATAATTACATAAAACAATACAATATAAGAATTCCTTTATTTCTGAAGAGAATCACCAGAAAACTTGTATTTACATGCGAAGAAAACAAAGTTAACACAAGTCGGAAATTAAGAAAACAAATTAAACAAAAACAAATGAAAAAATGTGATAAATAATGCAGACTACGAATTGGTGGCGGCTTTTATGATGGCCGTGATCAAGTCGGGATCCTCTTGTTGATCGTCCACCACGTGCAGAGCACGTTCGCGACATCGGCGTATGGTGCAGGGGGTCTTACGCGTGGTGTCCAACTGATTGAACACGTTTGAACACTACTCGGCCTCATCCCCGTCCTCATCCTCTTCCTCCTCGCCCTCGGTGTGGTGTGGTAGCATGTCGGAGGGCGGTAATAACGGGTTGTAGATTTGGCCCGCTAAACGCAAAAACTCCACAGTCTGATTCACATTTAGCTCGGTACATCTTTTTTCAAACATATACCGAGCTAAGTATCTCGGAATGTGGCTCTTTTTGCGCTGACCGGTACCAAACGACGCTTTGGCAGCCCGCCACGACGACTCAATCGCGTTAGTATGTGCACCTGTGTCAGGGTCCTTGAAATTAATCGAGTGGTTGACCTTCAAGTGCACATACCCCTCGGAGGAAAGGCAATCATAGGCCCGCCAAAAATCGCTGATGATCGTTGTTCCCGGTTCAATCCATTCCTGGATGATCGGCAACAACGTATCAGCCGAACGATTGCTGACGGGTACCATGAAAACCTTTCCCGAGCCTCGCTCGTAGCCACCAAAAACCCACTGCCCTTCGACATGATGACCTCGATGGTATTTTCGCTTTCCAAATTTGGATTCATCTATTTCCACAGTTTTCCCAACCCCCCCTAATTTCTGTGGGTGCGTAATGAACTTGTGAAGAACGACCTCACGACAGAAGGATGCCCAATCTATCGCGGTCTTCATCGACAAGCCCAAATCCGCACTCACCCAAATTAAAGGAAGGTTGGAAACCCAGCAGTAAGCGAATGCCAAAATTTGGTAAAGTGAAAGATGCGAATGGTCGAACAAGGTGCCCTTACGTAACTCTACCCTCTGCTGGCACGTGGTCCGCTTGCGGTGTCCTTTCTGAACGCTATTTCCGCAGTGCCAGCGAAGTCCGTCAGGGCTATAAATAATCAAAAATACTAATTATTAAAATGAAATACAGTTATCACTGAAACTTACGCATCCTTGTGCTTCACCACTCGCATCTCTCCACCACACTTCGGGCATTTATACTCCCCCTGCTTAGGGATGAGGCCCCACTCTGTCAGAGTAGTTAATAATGTATCCTCATCTTTAACAAGTTCGCTTAAAAACGCAAAGTTAACTTCGGACGCAGCCATGGCGGACATCTTGATGTAACCTAACCTAACCACGGACCGCCAAACCACGTCAAACCTGCCAACTGCGTGGAGCTACCAACCCCCGAAAATGAAATCTCCCAATAGAACCTAACCTATTTTACGTAAACTTCCAAAGGCTTTATCAAACTTATTTATTGTCAAATTTTCTTTCCCATCTGTTTTTCTTACTCATATGATATCCATACATCACTTCATCACTGTAAGTACACGTAATTTTGTCTTATTCGCACATTGACTAAACTTCATATCACCCAAATTTATATTTAGTTACCTACCTGCAAAAAATAAAATGTTTTACTTACCTTTTACTTTTAATTCTTTTGCAACTTCTTCCCATAATTTTCGGGTTTTGTTGCGATTATGGTAGCATTTCAACCGTTGGTTCCATAGTCCCTCCCTTTCAAAAACCAGATTAATTAACTTTTCCACGTCCATTGTGAAATTTTAGAGCGTTGTTAAGCTTAGACACAAATCTGACAAAAATACATAATATAGGTAGTAACCAAGAAACGCTCTGAGTTCGCTCGAAAAACAAACTTTGAGCGAAAATTGTCAATTCGCGTCGCAAGTCGCTTCTACTGTAACCACTAACACCTATTTACATGGGTTTGTTTCGATTGCGAATATTCGCGCGATCCCAAATTCGCGCGAAATCGCTTGCACTGTAACCGCAGCCTCGGTTTTAGCAGATAAACTCATTTATTTCTTCTCTGCGCTTTCCACCGCGTAGTTTAGGAGGATTCTCATGATTTTTCACCCATCGATAGGCAGTAGGTAGAGGCAGTAGGCAGTAGGCAAGTGCCGTCCAGTCTCCATTGTTATTATAAACTGCACACAATTGCGGACGTAATTGTAGCGCATTTACTTGTTTACAATAGGGCATTATTTAATACAATTTAAACGTATGAAACAATTACATACACCGACTTACTTAAGTCGCACTTGCGTTACAATTTTATTGTGACTGTCAATTTGACATGCATTAGCAATTTGATTATTACGTACTCTATGTATTTGAAATTTGTTAAATGTTCACGTTGATTTTGTTTAAAGCCAAATTGAATTTGTTAAATTCCAAATGAACTTTATTTAATTATAAATTAAAATTGTTTGATTCCAATTTGAGACCAAATAACTCAAATTGGATTTGTTTAGTCTCAATTTAATTTTGTTTTGTACCAAACTGAAATTAATAAATCCCAATTGAAATCTCAATGTCTCAAATTCAATTTGTTAAATCTGAAATTGAAATTGATTCGTCCCAAATTGAGCGTGAAAACGTATAGATCACAAACTTTTGTAACTTTTAGTCTTCCAAGATTGATGATGTTGTGTCAAATAAGGCTAAAATCTCAATAGCTATTGGCTCGCGCATCAATCGTATTTATGAATTTTACTACGAGGACCAATTGTTGAAGATAAAGCTACTCTAGATTGTAAGATCACAACCCCAATTTTCTAAATTTATGTAATATTAATATTGCAAAGTGGAAAAAATAGTATATAGCCTCGCTACGCCCGTCGTGCCCAAAACAACTCGGGCGTCAATTTTTGTCTTATAAGACTTCTATTATAATATACTATTTGACTAGTATGATAATAAAATTAAGAACTACAACATAGCCAGTTATGATCTTCTGTCTACGGTATACTGAATATTTTACTGTATATTTTAACAAAGCTAAAGCTTATAAAATATGAAATAAAACTTATAGGAAAGCTAAAAACTAGCCTTCGAACTTGAAATACATTTGAATATAGTGGGTGATTCATTGAATATAAAATGACGCCGTAGTGAACGCAAATGTTTACATCGACAAACATGTTTACAATGTTATATATAGCCTCTGACCCTTACATACTTCTTTTTAAGAATTGCCATTTGGCCACGTCATGGATGCTGCAGATGGAGAGGATCATCTTACGAATTGCGGAAAATCCAAGCGCGTCCAATCCTACCTTTCGTCTGTTTCTAAGTTCCATGCCAAATAAAGCATTCCCGGTTTCCGTTCTTCAAAATTCTGTCAAAGTGACGAATGAACCGCCAAAAGGCTTAAGGGCAAACTTGAGAAGAGCGTATACGGATATGACTGACGATCTGTTCACTCATCGTAAGATATACCTAGCGTAATAAATTCATGTCAGAATTTTGATAACTTAGGTTCTGCATTTAGCTTTGTTGAGGAGGAAATGGAAATCAATGATTTTTGGCGTCTGCATGTTCCATGCTGTGGTGCAGGAGAGAAAGAAATTTGGTCCTTTAGGTTGGAATATCATCTACGAGTTCAATGACAGCGATAGAGAGTTTGCCTTTAACACTCTAAAGATGTACTGTGCTGAACCACCAATACCATGGGATGCTCTCATTTATATTACAGGTAAAATATTGCTGTTGATCTATCCTCATTTTATCCTCCATGATGTTGTCAGGAACACAAGTCAATTCTTTGCGCTTAAATAAATCATGTTTCAAAATTCGGTAAACATTTGGCACAGGGATTTTCGTATTTCGCTGACATAATTAAAATTTTTTTCATTGGGATTTTACTTTATTTTACGTTATGAATTATTTTGTTTAGCAGTTGTTAAAAGTTGAAAAAAGTTCCTTGGTAGTGTTTCACAATAGTTTATTATTATTCTAAGTTCAGTATTTTTATATTTTTAGGCAATGAGTATTTATAAATTTATTATAATAGGTAGGTATATTTATTATTCATGATAATGCCTTTGCTAAAGGAGAAAAGTTGCAAATTTATAAAAAAACTTCTCTAAGTTTTTATTTTCTAACCGATATATAATTATATCAAAGGATGGTTTTTATTGCAAACTCCTGTGTACATTGAAAGGAACGAAATGAAATTGATAATACAAGAGGGGGGTATTTGTTTTGAAGTTGAAAAACTTCCCGTCTGAGAGTTCAACAAAGATATAGTTCGGTCAAGACTTCTTTGCGTGTTGTCAAAAGTGACAGTCATCTGGTGCTACAACACTTGGCATTCAGCCAGTGGGGTAGGCCAATTTTCCGGGAAAGCAATGCCGGTCAAATAGTAATTCAAGATTTTTATAGAATCAATTATTAATAGTTATTTAACAACTTACCCGGGTGAGCCACGCCATAAGTACTGCTGTTTATTTTTTTATTTATGACTGGTCAAACGAAATTTTGTGCTAATACAAAGCCATTTTAAATGCCATATTTGGATTCAGCGTCATTGAAAACTCCTAAATACCATGTTTCAAGGAGTTATGACCGATACAAACGCAAACACAGGATGTTTTAGGACTTTTAGTATGTTGTTCATGGCACTAAATAGAATCTAAACACCCTTTTGCAGATTTAAGTTATATTTTTTTTTTCAGGGTTTTGGTCAAATTTGGTCTAAATGACTGGATTATTATCACCGTAGTACTGATAGCGGGATATTATTATTGTTACGCTTAGTGGCAGTTAGACGTGTTATATTAACTTTCAAATCTGCTTATTGTAGTTATTCCCAAGTTATTACGCGTTTTATTGAATTCAGGAAATGTTTTTAGTTTACAAATTTTTGTTTACTAGTTTAATTTTTCCACTCTTTAAATGTTCTATTGATGTAATTCTACCATTACTTATTTCAGCTATTTCGCAAGCGTGCATAAACTGTCATATATATTGCAATAATGGCTCGTGAACATGAGATTGTTAGACCACAAAGTGTAAAGTTGTACATACTTCTATTTAAAAAAATGTTATATTTAATTATTACAGGCATGACTTTCATCAAGTTGAGCACTTTCATCTGTCAATCAACATCAACAATCTATGATGATACATCTTTGCATACATTTTTATTAAATAAATATAAATAAAATAAATAGGTATAATTAGGTTAATGTAGGTGTAGAAGCACTTATAGAAAAATCGATTTTTTATTTAGGTGACTCGTTATCTCAGTAATAGTATATTTTAGCACTAGTGTGTACTAGTACGTTTTTGTGCAGAACGATGCGGAGAATTCAAAAAAGAATTCCATTTAAAAAACTTTCTTAGTTAACTTTCTTAGGAATAACTGTTTGCTTTATTTTGCTGCAGATTATGGCCACCCTGTACAAAATTTGGATATGATAGGTAATCACGAAAATAGAATGCTTCTTTTTTAATCATAATCTAAGCGTGCGAACTAACATTATAAACAGTTATTGAGATATACAGTTTTGCTTAGACTACTGTTTTTCCATAAAAATGCCAATAAACCAAAACGTATAAAGTTTAGTGTAGGTAAATTTATGTTTGATTGGCGTAAAATTTAGCGAGGAATTCAAAATTGTGCCCAAATATAGGATGTTCCATTTAAAAAACATAAGTTTGGGTTGGCACTACCTTATGCCACATACACGCTAGTAGTTTTAAAATGTGCGCCTCGGCGTTCTGTATGTGAGTGAAACAGTTTTAAAATATCTTCATTAACAGAGGCACAATCTGCCGAGATCGCACTGTTGAGACACTTGTATTTAATATTGTGACGATCTTAACAGCCGCGAAAACGCCAGAAGTTCTAGGTTATTCCGGAGTATTATTCCATCGAGGCAGCGAAGCGCAAGTAGCGACCGCTCTGGGCAAACGTAGAAAACTCGGGAACATTCCAGAGTATCGATCGATAGGTATATAAGAGAAACTGCCTTGCTCGCTAACCAGTATGATTCAGAGTGCAGTCGGAGCGCGGGCGCGATTATTGATCGACATAAATAGTTCGAAATAAATACAGTGAAGATAAATTTATAGTAGCTTTAAGTGACAGTTAGTTTTTAGTGTTCGTGTTTAGTGTTCGTGTTTTAATAATTAGGTAATAAGACTGTAATAGTGTTAAATAAATTAAGTGACTATTTTAATATACCGAGTGTTTTAATTCACACCTTAACGAACGAAAAACGCTACATTGGTGTCAGGTGTCGGGTGTGAATTGGACATTAGCGAAAATAAAATTGAAGTGAAATAAATCGGACTAATTAGTGTGCGTGAAAATGGCGAAACTAGCGGACTTAAAAGTTAGTGAGCTGAAAAAGGAGCTGGAGGAAAGGGACTGCGATACGACGGGGAAGAAAGCGGACTTGCAGGAGCGGCTTCGTAAAGCATTAATTGAAGAAGGCAATGACCCGGACAACTTTGTTTTTGCTAGTGCAAGTGATATCGGCCAAATGCTGCAATGTTTGGAGACTAAATTGCTAGAAAATTCCACCGACCTGGAGGCTAAATTGCTAGAAAATTCCGCCGACCTGGAGGCTAAATTGCTGGAAAATTCCGCCGACCTGGCTAAAGTGTTGGAAAATTCCGCCGACCTGGAGGCTAAATTGCTAGAAAATTCCGCCAACCTAGAGGCTAAAGTGTTAGAAAATTCCGCCGACCTAGAGGCTAAATTGCTAGAAAATTCCGCCAACCTAGAGGCAAAATTGCTAGAAAAATCCGCCGACCTGGAGGCTAAATTGCTAGAAAATTCCGCCGAACTTATTACCAGTTTAAAAAGCGAGCTTGGGGAAAAGCTAGAAGAGAATTCTGCCAAGTTAAAAAAAGAGATGTTAGAAAACAACGCCAACCTAAAAAGGGAATTACACGAAGAAATTTTAACAAAATCTTCTACACTGGAAGAGCGAATTCTTTTGATTTTGGAAGGCAAGATCCAGGAAGTTCAGAACAAAATCACAACGTTGGACGTCAACACCTTCGAGGAGTTGCCCTATCAACCTTCAGCAACGGACAACAAGAGCAAAGTTAGTGGCAATCAGGATTCCGTTGGGCTGATGCGCCTCAAACCACCGCAATTTGATGGTTCAACGTCGTGGAATGTTTATCAGCGTCAGTTTGAAGCGGCTGCAAAAGTGAACGGTTGGTCATCAAGGGAGAAGGCGACCGCCCTTACGTTGGCTTTGAGAGGAGATGCTGCTGCTATCTTGCAAAGAATGTCCCCGGAAGAGCAAGAAGTCTACGACCACCTGGTGAGACACCTGGAGACGCGTTATGGCCAGTCACACCTGGAACATGTCTACCACACTCAGCTAAGAAATCGGTGCCAGAAGTCAGGGGAGCCCTTACAGGAATTTGAGGCAGATATTGCACGTCTGGTTCGCCTGGCATATCCAGATGCCCAGGAAAAGATCATGGAACGTTTGGCGGTTCAAGTATTCCTGGACGGACTCCGTGATGGTGAAATGAAGCAAGCCTTACTACTAGCACATCCACCTAAGCTAGTTGATGCACTAACACGGGCCCTTGAATTTGAAGCTGCCAAGAACACGAACAAAGGTCAAGCTCGTGTGCGACAAGTGATTCCAGGAGAGGACGACTTCGAAGAGTCAGTCAAACGGATCGTCAGGGAGATCAATAGAGAACGTAGCCGCCAGGACCGGAAGTTGGAGTGCTGGAAATGTGGCAAGGCAGGCCACATAAGAAGACGCTGTCCAGAAGGCGTCAGTCCCACTTCCGCCAATCCGGAAAACAAAAAAAAGGTCGATGCGAGGGGGCAAACGTCGACCTGTATTCAGCAAGCCCCAGCAAATACCGCCCAGGTCTCCTCACTGCAACACCATGCCAACAGTGTTTTCGTCGACGCGTGCGTGGATGGAACCCTCCGCACTGTGCTGCTGGATACAGGTGCGACGAAGACAATCATAAGGCCGGACATAATAAAACCTGCAGCTAAGGTTCGGCAATCAAAATGGCGTCTACGCACAGCAACGGGAGACCAAGCAAAAGTGCATGGTGAAACAAACGTCATGTTTACCATCGGGAAAGCCACGTTTAACCATCCTGTGATAGTGGCTGAGATTGAGGATGAGGTAATCATCGGGACGGACATAATGGACACCAAGGGCTTCGAGTTAAGCTTTAGGCAGGGAGTTCTGCGGGTAGATGACGAGGAAGTTGTTTTACACCGACAAAAGAATTTAAGCGTTCAGGTCCTACTGCCGGAGGAGACACTGATACCAGAACGGAGCGAGATAGTTTTGGACGGCTGCATTGATGGCAAGATCACAGATGGTGAGATAGTCATGTTCGAACCCGTAATGCATGACGAGGCTGTTGGCCGAGGAATAGCGGTCGGAAAGGCCCTTGTGCGGGCTGGCAGGAGTATTCCTGTGAGGATAATGAACGTCAATAACTATCCTGTGTTATTAAAGGAGGGCACGGAGTTAGGACACTGCTCTGGAGTTTCAGCGATACTGCGACAGGTTGCGGCCGTGGAAACCAGCCGGGAAGCCATTCCGGAAGAATTAGAAGTGCTTGTGTCATCGTCAGGCACCGGTCTAAGACCAGACCAAAGAAGGAGGCTGAGACATCTGGTCCATAAGTATCAAGATGTTTTTGATACTGGGAAGAAGGGGAGGACCAATATAATCCAGCATAAAATTAATACGGAAAATGCTCGTCCCATTCGGCAGACAGCTCGAAGGCTACCGCTGGCTAAGAGAGAGGAGGCTGACAAGATTATTGAGAGTATGGTCGAGGAAGGAATCATAGAACCATCCAGCAGTCCATGGTCTTCACCGGTAGTACTGGTAAAGAAGAAAGACGGCTCGACCAGATTTTGCGTTGACTACCGGCTGCTTAATAATGTGACCAAAAAGGACAGCTATCCTCTTCCTCGCATCGATGACACTTTGGACACCCTGGCTGGATCGAAGATCTTTTCCACGCTGGATTTGAAGAGCGGGTACTGGCAAGTTGAATTGGCCCCCGAAGATCGGGAAAAGACAGCTTTCACGGTAGGTGCTGGATTATGGCAATTTAACGTGATGCCATTTGGATTGTGCAATGCTCCTGCTACTTTCGAACGACTGATGGAAACGATTTTAAGAGGACTGTCCTGGAAGACATGTCTGGTCTATCTTGACGACATTATTGTAGTAGGAAAATCGTTTGAAGACCACATACGAAACCTAGAAGAAGTGTTCCTGAGGCTACGAGGTTCAGCACTGAAATTGAGCCCAAAGAAATGTCACCTATTTCAAAGAGCTGTGCAGTACCTGGGTCACGTTGTTTCCAGTCAAGGAGTGGCGGTTGACACGGCAAAGATCCAGACTGTCAAAGATTGGCCAGTTCCCAATGACAAACATGAGCTGCGCAGCTTCTTGGGATTATGCACATACTACCGACGCTATGTGAATGGATTTGCCAACATCGCAAAACCATTAACCAGGCTCACCGAAGGAGAACGAAAATTCCAGTGGTCCCAGGAATGTCAAGAAGCTTTCGATCACCTAAAAGGGGCTCTGATAAGCGCACCTATCCTGAGCTATCCCCTACCTGAAGGAAAATTTGTACTGGACACCGACGCTAGCAATGTGGGCATAGGAGCCGTGCTGTCCCAAATTCAGGATGGGCAAGAAGAAAAAGTCATAGGCTATTTTAGTAAAACGTTGTCCAAGCCAGAGCGTAACTACTGCGTCACCCGCCGAGAGTTGCTAGCTGTTGTGAAAGCGATGGAGCACTTTTACAAGTACCTCTACGGAAGGAAGTTCCTGCTACGAACAGACCATGCAGCTTTAAAATGGCTCCTTCAGTTTAAAAGTCCAGAGGGACAAGTGGCAAGATGGATAGAGAGGCTACAGGAGTTTGACTTCGACACCGAGCACCGAGCAGGGAGAATCCATGGAAATGCAGATGCCCTATCAAGAAGACCCTGTCCACGGGACTGCAAGCCTTGCCAGCGGGCAGAGGAAAAAGACGCTGACTTGTTACGAACCACCATAGTCGACGATACTTGGCAAAATAGAGATCTTATAAAAGACCAAGAGGAAGATCCCGATATCCAGATAGTCCTAAACTGGATGAAACAGGAGAAGAAGCCAACCTGGGGAGAAGTTGCCAAGTATCCTCCTAACATCAAGTCGTATTGGGCACAATGGGACTCCCTAATTCTGGAAGATGGACTCCTGCGACGTAAAATAATTGACCACGACGGCCAAGAGGAAAGAAGGCAAATTGTTGTGCCCAAATGTCGGATTGCGGAATTGCTAGAAGAACTCCATGCTGGTGTGTCAGGAGGACATCTCGGAGTGACAAAGACGCTGGGAAGGGTGAGGGAAAGATTTTACTGGGTCAATAGCAAGGAAGACGTAAGGGACTGGTGCAGAAAATGCGTTGTATGTGCGGCAAGTAATGGGCCGCAGAGAAAGCAGAAGGCTTTGATGCGTCAGTACAACGTGGGAAGTCCCTTTGAAAGGATTGCTATTGACGTAGCCGGCCCGTTTCCCGAATCCGAAGCAGGAAATAAGTACATCGTGGTCGTGATGGACTACTTCAGCAAATGGGTTGAGGCATACGCTCTACCAAACCAGGAAGCCTCCACAATTGCCGACGCCTTGGTGAAAGAATGGATTTGCCGATTTGGCGTACCTTTGGAGCTACATTCGGACCAAGGGCGAAATTTTGAATCCAGTTTGTTCCAGAACATCTGTAAGACGCTCGGAATCAAGAAAACAAGAACTACTGCGTTACACCCGCAGTCAGATGGAATGGTGGAGCGCATGAATAGAACTATTAATCTGTATTTGGCCAAAGTGGTCTCCGACCATCAAAGAGACTGGGATGGCTTTCTTCATTTGTTCCTCCTGGCTTATCGATCGGCCGTCCACGAAAGCACGGGAGAGTCTCCGGCTCGGATAATTATGGGAAGAGAACTCCGTCTCCCATGCGATCTGAAGTTTGGTTGCCCGCCAGGAACTGATGTCGCCGGGGAGGACTACGTCAGTGAACTGCGAAGAAGAATGGATGCCATTCATAGCCAAGTTCGCATTTCCATTCAAGATGCCAGTAATCGGATGAAGGACGCATACGATGTGAATGCCAAGGACCACAGGTACAATGCCGGTGATATGGTTTGGCTTTACGACCCTAAGAGACGAAAGGGACTGTCACCAAAACTTCAAACATCCTGGGATGGACCATACAAAGTTCTGGAAGCTATCAACGACGTCCTTTACCGGATACAAAAGCCACCGCGGGGTAAAGCTCGAGTCATTCACTTCAACCGACTGGCTCCTTACTACGGAGACCACGAATACGCGGAGCTGCGGCGAATCCAACCAGAGCCGGATTTGACATTCGACCAATTCATGGCCCGTCATACTAATGGTCAAAAGAGTCGGTTCGGTGTGACCTGTGAAGAGCAGCGGGACCTGTTTACTGTTCCAGCTGGCTACGCACTGGCACATTGTGTGGCTAAGGACTTGCAAATGTCTAGAGGGATAGCCAAGGTTTTCCGCGGGAAGTTTGGAAATATTCCAGAGGTGCGTCGGTCTAATCCCAGAGTCGGACAAGCACTCAAGGCAACCGACGAAAAGACCGGCAGAAAGATCTTCCACTTGGTTACCAAAGGGACGTCCGATCAGAAGCCAACCTATAGAGATGTTTGGGACACTTTGTGTTCTCTAAAGGAAGAATTGCTAGCCGAGGACCTGAGAAGCCTGGCGATTCCCAAGCTGGCATGCGGACTCGATGGCTTGGACTGGAGGATGATTCGCAGCATGTTGGAAGCACTCTTCAGGTTGACGGGCGTACAAATTCTGGTGTGCTGTTATAGCCCTCAACGTCGTTCCCTGGAGAGAACCGTGGACTGTTACTTCCACAAGAGATCCTGCTGCAAGAAGGGAGCTTTTTGCCGATATCGACATCCACCATCTTTGGAATCATTTCGGGACGAAATGAGCTTAGGAGGGGGGCAGTGTGACGATCTTAACAGCCGCGAAAACGCCAGAAGTTCTAGGTTATTCCGGAGTATTATTCCATCGAGGCAGCGAAGCGCAAGTAGCGACCGCTCTGGGCAAACGTAGAAAACTCGGGAACATTCCAGAGTATCGATCGATAGGTATATAAGAGAAACTGCCTTGCTCGCTAACCAGTATGATTCAGAGTGCAGTCGGAGCGCGGGCGCGATTATTGATCGACATAAATAGTTCGAAATAAATACAGTGAAGATAAATTTATAGTAGCTTTAAGTGACAGTTAGTTTTTAGTGTTCGTGTTTAGTGTTCGTGTTTTAATAATTAGGTAATAAGACTGTAATAGTGTTAAATAAATTAAGTGACTATTTTAATATACCGAGTGTTTTAATTCACACCTTAACGAACGAAAAACGCTACAATATACTTAATTTTGCATCTAGAATATGAAAAATAATTGGCTAATAATAATAGTAAATTATAATTATTATTAATTCACAAGACAATTTATGTTTTCTTTTTAATCATACATACTTCAAAACTTTAGTTTTTTAATATAAGATTTTTTTGCATGGAGTAGGTACCATTTAATCTTGAAAAAAGGTTTAAACCGTTTTTTTTGAAATTTGGAATTCTAAAACCGGGTTTTTCAAAAGTTGGCTTTTATATAAACCCTATACATACTCAAATTTGTATTTTGTAGAATTCTTCCGCCATATGCTGAAATTGTCATGTTGCAAAATTTGTTAATTAATGCTTGTTCTACTTACTTCTTGTCCATTCCCTTAGGTGAGATTACTTATGGTGGTAGAGTAACTGATAATTGGGACCTTCGTTGCTTGAAAACCATCCTCCACGGATTCTTTGCCCCACACACGGTGAAGAAGAAGTACGTGTACTCACCATCAGGCACATACTACTGTCCAAATGTCGAGACGATGCAAGAGTTTCGCGAGTTCATAGACTTGTTACCTATCATGGAAGATCCGGAGATTTTCGGAATGCACGAGAATGCAAACATTGCGTTTCAGGTACCAAATCCTCAATAAAACTCAAATCCCGGTTTTTGAACACTAGTTTGTAGATCAAAGAAACTCAGTCCATCATCAGGACTATAATGGAGAGCCAACCGCGTGCTTCGACAGGCGGTGTTGGTAAATCAAGTGATGATATTGTGTTCGAGTTGAGTGAGATGGTTCTACATACCATACTGGCTGAAATATCAATGGATGAGCCATATCCCACACTTTTCAAGAGAGACGACAAAGATCGAATGCCTTCATTAACAACTGTGTTGATGCAAGAAGTTGATCGATATAATAAACTGTTGAAGCTAATATACGACTCCATGAAGAACCTGCAGAAAGCCATCAAAGGATTGGTGGTAATGTCCGAGCAATTGGAAGAAGTATTTTCAGCCTTCATCAACAACATGGTGAGTCAACACAAACTAATAATTATCTTTTCCGTTCCAAATATACTCATGTTTTCCTGCGGGTCTATAGTTTAGTTCAAGTGTTAGAGAAAGAAGATTATCAATATAGTTTTGACGAATCAAATGTGCAATCTAAAGCAGCAAACCGGACGTAAATATTATGCTAACATATTATTTTTCATCAATACAGGTGCCGAAATTGTGGTCAGCTAGATCCTACCCTTCACTCAAGAGCCTTGGTAGTTGGGTTCACGACTTGGAAATGAGATTAGACTTTATCACGGTAAGTTTTAAAGCAGATTTGCTCATTTACCACGATTGCTGCGGTCCTATACCATTAACAGTTTCTGGGTTATTATATATATTTTCAAGATATCGGGAGACGAGAATCTCCCAAAGCACTCTAGAGTGAACATTTTGAGATTAAAGTGTGACCACTGCAGAAAACTACTCATAGAGGCGGTGAGTGGCAGCAAATGCCTACGAAATTACTATCTAGCATGTCTGAAGGAGTCTGCTGTATGTGTTCCATATAAGCACCCAAAGTGAGGTCATAAACCAGAAAAGTTCTGAAGATCCATTGTTGAGGGAGAACGTGCTGCTAAAACTGCTAATAAACGAAATGGACGAGAAAAATAACATCTTAAAAGAAAAATCATATTAAGCGAGAAAATTGAATCCCTTGACTTAACCAACAAAAAGAAATAAGTGGGAACCTGATCACCAAAGCATACCAAGTCAGATGCCTGTGAAAGATACTAGACAGAGAAACAATAAGAAAATTTTACTATGGGGAAGTGCAGTCAAGAATCCTGTCTGGAATTCTACTATGGGGGTCGTGTCCAGTGCGAAAGAAAATATTTACCATACAAAAGAAAGTTATACGCATAATTCTAAGTAAGAGGAGAACAGACTCATCCCGGCCCCTATTTCGGGAGCTCAACATCTTGAACGTTGCGTGTTTGTATATTTTTGAAGCTGCATTATGTATATTCAGGGTGAAGAACTCCATTTCAGCTCATTGACATACACCCACACCACACAAGATGGAACCACCGCCTTAATGTGCCGCTCAATAGACTGGCGATTACGCATAGAAGACCAATGACCATGGGTATACAAAATTTCAACTAAATTGGCGCAGAAATAAACCTCGCCCCACCATAGTGCAGTTCCGAAACCGCCTAAAGTCACGCCGAAATGAAAAAAAAATTGCATTTACACAATACAGGATTTCTTCAACTGTGAGTGACTTGTGGAAATTAGCCTGTGCTCGGTCATATTTGTGCATTGTCCTATTTTGATCCAAATCATTTTGTTATATTAATATCAATGGATATTGCTGGACTTGTTTCTGAGATGTTATCTTCTGAAAACCAATATAATGAATAATTGATTGATTGATTGGTTGCTTTACGTTTAAGGAATCATCATCATTCTTATACAGAAATTAAGAATATGCAGAGATACTGGCCCAGTAAAAAAAAAAACCTACAAACACTAATTTTTGTGTCCATATAGACCAGGCGGCGGTGACATGGAAAGGACTTTATGGAAAGTTATAGTTTTGGAACAAAAGTTGATGATAGCTAGCTAAAGGTAATGTTGGTCGGACAAGGCTTTTTTTCCAGGAAAAGAAGTCACACAGGTTGAAAGTGGGAAAAATTAAGTTCTAAAAAAATCGAATCCAAGATATAGGTGATAGAAAAAGTAGATACCATGACATTATTTTAATCTACGAGTTTATGTTGGTTAACAACTTATAGAAAATGTTCGAGTCTATAATTCATATACATTTCCCTTTTAAATCTGCCGGGAAAAAATTCGTCTTTCAATGCCTATAACTTTTCTTCTGCCAAGATACTTGTCCAACCAACGTTATCTTTACCTTGAGATCGTTAACTTTTGCTACAAAACTAGTTTTCCAAACCTCAATGAAGTGTTACCGCGTCCTAGGCAAATAGGCTAATAACAAGCAAAGATGCAATTTTCCCGCGATCTGGCACGTGTGAGATCCATGTACGCCAGTAACATTATTTCCAGGGGATGCAAAATCAAACAAACCTTGAACTGAAGTTGGATCAATGTTCCATCATCCATAATAATAGTACGTCAATCGAACTGAAAATATTGCAATACACAGACAACAAAGTTCAGGACACCTGAGTAAATTTGTAGGTTATGTTACTGTCACAACATCCAAATTGTCACAATCGAGAGCAGGGCCGTGTTAACACAAAACTGCGCCCGGGGCGAAAACAGAGCGAACGCCCCCCCCCCCCCATTTTTGCCAAAATTACTTAAATTGCTAATTGTAATACAATCAAAAATAAAAGTCCGAATAAAGAATAAATAATATATTGAAATAGGTACATACGCTGACATACGTATCCTACCGAAAAAAATAATATATCTTTCTACACATAATAAGATATCATTAATGAATAAAAAGAACATGTTAATTAATGAAAAAACAATCTATGTGTATATTGGGTACATTCTAGTGTAACAGTTTCAAAAATGAAAAAGATTTCTTATTGCATATTTTGATTGCACAACATTTAAAGCATACACTGTACAAATTTCAGAATTTAATTCGAAAAATTAACGATTCCATCGCCAAAACTCGAGCGGCTCGCCGAGACCGATTATATCTCGATTATCGGAACCTTTTTTACCACCTCTAAAGCGTACATATTTCAATATGTATTTTTTAGACATTCTTTCCAGTAGTATATCCACATTTCTCCTCTTTAAAATGACGTATCATCTATTGTGATAAGCTTAATAGTTTTGGAGATATCAATAAAAATATGAGTGGACAAGATTAAATGTTTGGGAAAGTCACTACACGTCTACAATTAAGCACAGTTTTCACGAAACCTTGTTTTGTTGGGCGGTTGAAACAATTTCGCAAAAACTAACAGGCCGATTTAAAAAATTCTTGCGGCATTGTATTCGCGGATTGACTTGCTATCGCGCAAACTAGGATTATTAAAAATATTAATAGTTGTGGAAGTGACAGGGCCTTTTAGAAAAAAAGATACAAAAAGGGAAAAAAATGATTTTTCCAAATAAATTGGATAAAACATTTAATTATTGATGAAACCGGTGTATTCTAGGTTAATAATATGGTCATATTATTAACCTATAATATTAATTTGACAAAATATGTCTTTAAACATTTTCATCTGGTGTATTCTAGTTTGCTCGATAGCGAGTCAATCCACAAATGCAGGAATCCACGAATCATCCCGTAAGTTTTTGCGAAATTGTGTCAACCGCCCAACGAAACAAGGTTGCGAGAAACCAGCCTTCAAATTGTTGACGTGTACCGACGTTCCCGAACTTTTAATCTTGTCCACTCATTATTTTTTATCGATATCACCAAAAATTTTAAGCTTATCACTATAACTGATACGTTATTTTGGGGGGAAATGTGTATACTACAGAAAAGAATTTCTGAAAATATTGAAAGCCGTATTGTGGGTGGTTAAAAAAGGTGCCAACATCGACATAAATATGTCGATTAATATTTCGAATAAAAATTTCTCTTCCTGAAATTTTTACAGTGTATTCTTTAAATATTCCGTAATAAAATACGAAATAAAAAAATCTTTTTTGAAAATGCAAATGCAGGATGTGCCCGTATTAATATAAAATAAGGATAAATATGTACCCATGACTGTAGCTAATGCAACTTTATTTTCCTAGCCTTCAAAGCGGCAAAATGATTAATTATTTTTACATATCTCTAATAATCGAGCAACACTACATTCGATTGAAAGCAAACTTAAGTTGGCGGGCCTGTCCTGAGCCATTGTAACTCTTAAATAATTTTTTACCAATTTAAGTTTGCTGAAAGACCTTTCAGCTGATGCAGCAGTTACCGGTGTACTCAGAAATATTCGATATGCAGTTACCATGTTCTTATAATTGGCAGTTAACTCAAATTGATGAATTAATTGGAGGATTTCTATGTGTTATCATTTAAACACCGAAATAATTTTTTTGCACTTAAAATTTCACACAGAAAATGTTGCCCGTTTGAATCACTTCCATATTTCCTTCTACGTTCAGAGTATGTTTTTTAATAGTTTCTTCATCATCAGAGGCGCGTTATGCCATCATGGGGCCCTGGGCAATTTTGAATTTGGGGCCCCCCATATACAATGCTGAATTAAGAAGAACTACTTTTTTATACAAAAATAATATATACTAATAATACTGATATAAGATTTCGGAACAATTAACAAAAATCATAAATAATAGGTAAGTTATTGACCTTTTTTGCAAAAAAAAAATAATATAAGTACATACATAATTAGTAACAACAGATTAATTATTCTTAAGAGTTACAGAATAACTAATAACTAGTGGACCTATAGACCGCCTATTGGGTAGATCAGTGAATCGGTAGATCGCAGGAATCGATAGACCGCATAGACAGTGGGTATATATACAATAAAGACTTCGTTTGCAAAATCAAAATTTCAAGTTGATGTATAGAATAAAACCTTTGTGCAAAAACCTTGCAACATTTACATATATTTTTATATATTAATTATAGAATTATTAAAAGAACCTTGCAACTGGAATTTATTCATAGCAATTTTTCATTTCTAATTGCAGACATTAAATATTTCGAAGGGCGTAACATCAAAGTGAGAGAATCGATAGCAAAATTGACCAAAATAGTAAATAAATTGAAATCGGTTCCGGGAGAAATGTGTGAACTTTTAACTAATAAAGTTGACGTTATATTAGATAGAAATCCCAATCTCAGAATAGTTCAAGAATTTTGTATGACAAATAATTTTACAAATTGCGAAAAATATCAATTACATGCGCATTGCTTTACTTATGCCCCATTAATAAGCTGTGACGTTCAGAGAAGCTTTTCGACTTTTAATTGTTATTTAACCAACAAGTATATTAAAAAGAGCGATTAATGATCAAGACTGTTTAACGCTCGAGCGTTAATTGTTGAGATCATAAATAGCCGTTTATTATTCGAGTTGGCTACAAATTTTTTTCGTCGATCGCATTCTTCTAGCGTCGTCTACATAGACTTTTCTTCGCCAATGTTTCTTTTTAGATTATATGACAATTTATGTAATTTGACACTGACTGTTCTAGAGCGCAGTATGTTTTGATTGGAAGGTTTCATTTCAAATATGTTCGATTGGCCAATCAAACGTTGTCTTTACGTCGTGTGATTGGCTATAACAAATCATGCATTAATAGAAATCGTGCATTAATAGAGTTATTTAATTGCATTTCCTATTCACTTAACTGACTCATAAAATTTAACGATCTACGGAAAAGTTATTTTAACTTCTAAAAGAACATCATTGACTATCGAAAATTTGATAAAGTAGTAATAGCAAATGTTAACAGTAATATCTTGTTAAATAAATAATTATTATGAATACAAATTAGTGCTAACATTACACATACCACAGGGTATCACCGGCCCAGGCCCGACTATTTACAGAGGAATTAAGGGACAATCATATTTTATGATAAAAAATCTGATGTGGCCAGGCACATGACTTTATCATACTATATATACAATTAATAGTTTAGCTGCATCAGATACTATTTGATCGAGATCGGTCGTGTCTGCATTAAAATAAAACTTGTTAACGAGGATTTGATAGATATTTTGATACTATTGACAGTGGGTATTGTCAAAACATAAGCGTTTGACACTAGGTGACACTAGATGACAGTAGCGGTCATTAGAATGAAAATATCTGTCAAATCCTGGCTAAATAGCTTTATAATAATGCAGCCACGACCGATCTCGATCAAATAGAATTTGCTCATGTAGCTAAACTATTAATTTTACCAAAAAATTTCAATGAATTATTCAGATTTTCCTCTACTTTAATTTATTATTTAACTGTTTTGACAAAATTACAGTAATGGCGGCTCGCTTGTAAAATCGTTAAACAATGCTAAGAGTTAACATCCAATTCCTTTGGAGCATTTTGAACAAAAACCTTTTCAGTTCTAAGTTTGGTCATGAAACTTCTAAATATGAAATTTAGTCCTGATACCTTTCGTAGTTTCTCTGGAATAGTCGCCACAAAAAACGGGTACGCACACACATATACTATACACACACATACAGATTTTTTTGGTACCCTGGACGAAAATGATCAGGGTACCCGATAGGACATATTTCTACTAAAATCTCATGTTTTTCGACTCGATTACAATACTTTGTCATACTACGTATGATAAAATAGAAATCCAATAAACATGTAGTCAAAAGTTTACGGGTTCTTTCGAAGAAAAAAGTGGTATAAATATCTCCCTTGTTTTTTATAATATGTTTCCAAAACTCGTATCCTTTACTAGAAAAAGTAGTGTTTTATTTCCGCAAAAAGAAAAAAACAATTACATAAGAAACTAACCTTCGGATGGGAATATCTTGGAAATGGTCAAGTTTTAACTGCATGCTAATATTTTTCTTATAAAATAACTATCATTTTTTCCAATGACTTGGGTAGCGGAAGGTTTTACCCACCACATAAATACGTTGTTTCTCGTACGTGCTTTTAACCAGTGTGGGGCACAACTTGAGTACTTGAGTACAAATGTGAGTATTGAGTACTTGAGTACGGAGTACGTCTGTACTCTGAGTACGCTGTACTCAAACTGTTTGAGTATTGCGTACTTAGAGTACGGCGTACTCAAAACGATTTGAGTACGGCGCACTCAGAGTACGGCGTACTCAGAGTACAGCATACTCAAAACGTTTTGAGTACGGCGTACTCAGAGTACAGCGTAGGTACTCTGAGTACGGCGTACTCAAATCGTTTTGAGTACGCCGTTAAAACACTAAAAAATGAGTACTAAATTAAGAAAAAACATTCTTCCACACTGTGTTCGTTGTTGTAAAGTCCTAACGCCTTTACACCCCTTTTAGGTAAAAGTTATAATTAGTTGCTTGATTAAATGGGAACATACAGAACAAAGGATTTCATATTTCATAAACGAATTCTAAGAATTGTGCATACGTGCATCGAGCAGTTGCACTTTTTGCAGACCAAGCTTTTTGATATGCTTTGCTTCATTTTCATTGGTTAATAAAAGTCATACGATGTGTCGAGCAAAGAGTGGAACTCAAGACGAATATAGAAGTAAGTAGACGTAAGCAAGACAGTATATTATAAGATCCAGAAGAGTGCGGATACGTTTCGGAAATCAAGTGAAAGTGAAAAAGCCAATCAAGTGCACATAAAAATCAAGTGAAAGTGAAAAAGCCAATCAAGTGCACATAAAAATCAGTGAATAAAGAAGAAAGAAGAACAGAACGCCAAACAAACATCAACCAAATTTTTACCAATAAAGATATAGTTAAATTGGGAAGAAGTTGTTTTCCTTTTCCTGACACACCCCAACAAAATATGGTGTCAGGTGTGTTGGGTTTCATCGAAAGCATCTGTAAAGAAAACTCAGGTGTTTAGAACGAGCCCCTGGATTCAGCAGCCAGTAAAAATCTATTGGAGACGCTACGAGTCCAGCGTTGGGAACAAGTGAGGCGCCGAAGGAAAATTCCAATCCATACAACTATAGCTATCCGAGAAGGACGAGCCAACACCCAAAAATCCAAAAATTGAGCCACATCGCCACATCTTTATCCAGAAGCCAGCCGATCACGGACTCTACGTGATGCACAGGAACCTAGAAGCGTAAGAGCAGCCAAATCAATCGCACCAGCATCAATCCGAGACACCGCCATCATACCGAGCGCTGTTGGTGACGCCGAACCAACATTCAATCAACATTCGACGCCGACGTGAAGTGTTAGACAAAATTTTAACAAGTAAGACTCATTAATTATATGCCAGATCTTGACGAAAATCCCGATATCCCAGCAGAGATGCCTTTTCAGTTAGATGCCGCGATCAAAATGATCCCAGAATTTGATGGGAATAAAAATAATTTGCACCGTTTTATATCTTGCTGTGATATCGTGGAAAAAACCGCAACCACCGCCGCAAATCACTCTTTATTGTTAGACGTGATAAAAACTAAGTTAACCGGTCCTGCATACAATATTATTAAATACAAACAGTTTGACACTTGGAACGAATTAAAGAGAACTTTACAAGATCAGTACCTCGAAAGAGAACTATAGCTCAAATTCAATCAGAATTGATTAGCATCTTCCAATATCAAAGCGAAACCGTGCAAGAATACGCCAATCGGGTCGAACGATTATGTGCCGATCTGAATGATTCTTGTATAGCTAGCGAAGGCGCTGCAGCATCGGAAACCATCCGAAACTTAAATTCTAAACTCGCGTTACAGGCATTTGTCGAAGGTCTAAAATCACAATTCAAGTTAATCGTAAAAGCTTCACGATATGACACTCTCCAAGACGCGATTCAAGGAGCCTGTCAAGAAGAAAGGTCTGTCCTTTTTCCAAAGCATTCGAAATTTCAACCACAAAATCCAGCTAAATTTAATAAGCAACCACAAAAGTGTTATACTTGTGGGAAATTAGGTCATGTGCAAAGTCAATGTTACCAAAAACAAGCAAATCAATTTCCACGTTATCCTAGCTCAAATCCGCATCCTCAACCCCGTGTTAAACAGGAATACAATGCATCTATCAATCAAGTAACAATTACCTGTAGGTATTGTAAAAAAATAGGTCACGTAATCGAGGACTGTAGAAAACGCAAATATAATAATGAGCGCCGTGCACAACAATCCGATCCGCCGCGACAAAATTCCACGAACGCGCCGCGTCAACAATTTCCGGGAAACGAGAACCGCCCAGGCACGTCGGGCAGCGTACCCAGCGGGCGACAATGAACCTCTGCCTCAGTCAATCACATCAAAATCAATTTCCTATCTGTTTTCCAAACTCTAACAATTTTTATGACATATTTACTACAATCTCCGAAATCCCTGAAGTCTCTGAAATTGCCGAACTCTCTACAATCTCCGAAATCTCTGAACGCTCTGAAATCGCTCAAATCTCCCAAATCTCTAAAGTCTCTGAAATACACGAAATCAATAAATCTAATCAAGCTAAAGCACCCGATAATAAAAATCAAGACTGTCAAGTGTACTCTATAGGTTGCCAAAACTCTAAATCGTATTATGTAGATATTGCTTTATCTCTAGCCAAACTCCATACTGCAAGAATGTTACTCGACACCGCTTCTGACATAAGCATTTTAAAAGTAGGTCATGCATATACTGATGTACAAATTAATACCAACAACACATTAAAAATAAAGGGAATTACTAATGAAATCGTATCTTCTTTGGGTTCATGTGAAGGTAAATTCCAATTAGCTGAAAATGTATTCGTAACACATACTGTACATCTCGTATCTGACGAATTTCCATTAACTTGTTCGGGTATCCTTGGAGGAGATTTCTTAGAAAAATATTCCGCTCAAATTAGTTATAAAGATTTAACAACAACAATGATAGTTGATAATATCTACCACACTCTTCCCATGTCAAAAAATAACAGCGTAATTGTTCCTCCTAGGTCAGAATATACAGCACAATTGCCAATCGATTTCAATAATACAAAGGTCTGTTTGCAGAAACAATTAAAATCAGGTATAATGGTCGGAAATTCCAGAGCAAATCCTATCGATGGATATTGTAAAGTAAAATTGCTAAATCCTCATCAACATCCGGTAATTTTCAATGTTAATGAACTTGAATTTGATGATCTAGAAAATTATTATTGTATGAACTCGATACTACCTCATGATAACTCAAGTAGAATTGATCAATTGCTATCCGATATCGATACAACTCATTTAAACTCAGAAGAAAAAAGTTCAATTTTAGACATCGTCGCAGAATTTAATGACATATTTTATTTATCCGGAGATAAGTTAACTCACACAAACTCCATAGAACATTCGATTCCATTAACCACTACGCGTCCGATATTTGTTAAGCCATACCGATTGCCTGAAGCCCAAAAATCCGAAATTAAGCAGCAAATAGAGAAAATGCTCGATGAAGAGATTATCGAACATAGCAAATCCCCGTATAACGCACCCATCCTAATAGTACCCAAGAAACTCGATTCATCCGGAAATCGAAGATGGAGATTAGTAGTCGATTTTCGAAAATTAAATGATTCCACGGAAGCTGATGCTTATCCATTGCCTAATATCTCAGAGATATTGGACCAATTGGGTAGTTCAAAATATTTTTCGGTTATAGATTTAGCCACGGGCTTCTATCAAATTTCTTTGGATGATAAAAGCAAACCTGTGACAGCTTTTTCATTTTTCGGTGAACATTATCAATTTAAACGACTTCCAATGGGATTGAAAGGATCACCAGCCACATTCCAGCGTTTGATGAATAACGTTTTAACAGGAATGCAAGGGATCAAGTGCCTTGTATATCTCGACGACATTGTCACCTTCGGTTCATCCCTTATCGACCACAATAATAAACTAAAATGTGTTTTTACCAGACTACGCGAACATAATCTCAAATTGCAGCCGAGTAAGTGCAGTTTTCTTCGAAAGGAAATAGCATATCTTGGGCATGTCATTTCTGAAGACGGTATTAAACCCGATCCGAGAAAGACCGACGCCGTACAAAATTTCCCTATACCAAAAACGCCAAAACATGTCAAATCTTTTATGGGTCTAGCTAGCTACTATCGCAAATTTATCCCAAACTTTTCGGAAATTGCAAGTCCACTTAACAATCTACTAAAGAAGGATATTAAATTTATTTTTGATTCTCGTTGTAAAGACTCATTTGAAAAACTTAAAGGTAAATTAGTGAATCCCCCTATTTTGCAATTCCCAGACTTCTCCAAAGAATTCCTTGTGACCACTGATGCAAGTCAAAATGCAATTGGAGGTGTTCTCTCTCAGGGTACCGTAGGACAGGATCTCCCTATCGCGTATGCTTCCAGGACATTAAATAAAGCCGAGAGAAACTATTCAACTATAGAACGTGAGCTTCTCGGAATAATTTGGACTGTCCAGCATTTTAGGCCGTATCTTTTTGGCAGGAAGTTCCAAATTTTGACCGATCACAAACCATTAATTTATCTATTTTCCGTGTCCAACCCGTCATCTCGACTTATGCGATTTAGGCTAAAGCTTGAAGAGTATGAGTATGAAATTAAGTACAAACCCGGAAAGCTAAATCTAAATGCTGATGGATTGTCTCGTATGTTTGCAATTCACAATGTAGATCAAACCGCATACGACACATACTTAAAAGACATCGAAAAGAAGGTTTTTATTAATAACAACATCATCGACACAAATTCTGAACCGCCATCACCTAATATAATACATTTCGTATCTTTGGCCGATAATTCCATAAATAACACTAACTTGTCACTTACAGATTTTCATAAAACTAAACAAAACTTGAAAAATGTTTATAATATATTCATTAAGACTAAATTAACTGATAAACCCGAATATTCTGATATATTTTATAGTTTTCAAAATCTAAAAGACCATTGCATACAAAATGCCATTGACTCATTTGTTATTCCAAGCTCAGAAATCAAAGACCAACGTTTAAAGTTAGATGTAATACGTACCATGTTAAGATACATTTTTAGACAAACAAAAGTTAAAATTCACATTCAGCATAACCAGCGTAATGAAAATCTATCACCCCAGGATATAGAAAAAATACTCGCAGAATTTCACGTCACCCCTATCGGTGGGCACCAAGGCGTAAATCGCACATACAACAGAATAAAATCATATCATAAATGGCACAAAATGTATCGCGACATAAAAAGATACGTCAAAGCTTGCGAACTTTGTCAGAAGAACAAAGTATCCAAGAGAACACAAATTCCCATGGCAATCACAACAACTTCGTCACATCCTTTCGAAAAGGTCTTCTTAGACATAGTAGGTCCTCTAAGCCAAACCGAAAATTTCAACAAACATCTTCTAACATTCCAGGATGATCTATCTAAATTTTCAATCGCCATCCCCATCCCAAATCAAGAAGCACAAACAGTCGCCAGAGCATTCGTCACCAACGTAATATGTTTATACGGTGTACCAAAATATGTTGTCACTGATCAAGGTTCAAACTTTCTCAGTTCTATTTTCAAAGAAACATGCAAATTGTTAGGAATAAAGAAATTACAAACGACAGCTTTTCATCCCCAAAGTAACGGCAGCGTAGAGCGATCGCACCGAACTTTAGTTGAGTATCTTCGATGTTTCATTAACAAAGATCTCGATAACTGGGACACCTTTATGCCTTATGCAACATTTACATTTAATTCCACTCCAAGTTCTGCTACAAACTTCACACCGTTCGAACTCCTTTACGGTAGAAAACCCGACTTACCTTCATCCTTAAAGAAGGATCCTGAAGTAATATACAATTTTGATGATTACTATAACGAGTTAAGATCACGACTTCAACACAGCCACCAAATTGCAAGAGAAACTTTAATTCAAAACAAAGAGCGCGCGAAGATAAATTACGATAAAACCGCTAACAGTTTAAGTTTAAAACCCGGAGACAGAGTCCTATTAAAAAATGAAACCAGTATTGTTGGAAAGCCAAAGAAATTGCTACCACTTTACCAAGGTCCGTACGAAGTAATCTCAATCAACAGTGATCAAAATTGCACAATAAAAATAAACAATAGATCAGTTAAAGTGCACAAAAATAGGTTAAAATTATTTATCGATTAGCTTCTAATACACATGTTTTTTCAGATGGCATTGCTCCTGATCCTGTATCCGATCCTATGCTCTTTCGTCGTTAGCCAGTACTCAATTCAACATCTTAACAACACTGCTCTATATTATGAGAAAGTGGGAAATTTAAAATTAATCCACGACTACTGGAAAGTAATTACCTACCTGGATTTAAACAATTATTATTCCGAATACGAAATTATTAAGACATACCACAACCAAATTTCCATATTTTGCGATCATTCCATTATTCAAAATGTGACCTCAGAGCGATGTTCCTTACTAAATTCTACACTAGCTATCGAATTGTTCAATGTCAAATTACAGAACGATTTAATACAGCAATTATTAGGCATAAATTCAAACAAAATCAAAAAACGAGGATTAATAAACGTAGTAGGATCCTTATCCAAAACCTTGTTCGGAACTTTGGATGAGGAAGATGCTAACTATTACAACCAGCAAATTGAAACTCTGAAATCTAACCAAAGTCATTTACTATCACTTATGAAGGAGCAAACTTCTATTTTAGAGAGTACTGTTCACATACTAAATAACACAAAAGGTAATCATAATCTATATTTTAAACAAGTAGATAATAAGCTTAAAAATATTTCCAAGAAATTTGCATTTTTACTACATGGTGCTGCGACACAAACTTATAAAAATCAATTAGCTATAAAATTAGACGACTTAGTTTTAGTGTTAAATATAGTTCTAAGTTCATTTCGTTTAGCGCAAAACAATTTAATTAATGTTATATCATTAGCTGAAAGAGGAATATTACATCCTTTAGTTTTAAGTCCTCAACGTATTATCGATGATTTAACCGCCAAACAGAATTCTCTAACGAATTTAAATTTTCCATTAGCTTTAAAACTTGAAAACACCGAAATAATATATAGCACTGCAGAAATAGAAATATTTTTTATATATAATAAATTAAGTTTTATAATTCATGTACCTTTAGTCGATTCACGAATGTACGAAATTCTGAAACTGTCTAGTATTCCAAATCATTTAACGAAGTCTACGTTTTCTGTCACTGTTCCAAAATATCCATACCTTGTGAATGATAGAATGAATCAATATTATTTCTATCTGACGTCAAACGAGTTTTCTTTTTGTAGAAAAATGCCAGACATGTACATTTGTAAAAATACCAAGCCTATTTACCGATCTCATTTTAGCATTGATTGCGAAGTTAATTACTTAACATTAAACAACAAAGATTGGAAAAATTGTAACAAAAGAATTGTCAATATTAAACAAACCCTATTTATACAATTAGCGCAACCAAACTCTTGGATATTTGCTACTCCAGTAGAGGATTTTCTTCATATAAATTGCAAACTTACCGAAAAAGTAACAACGGTCACCTTATTAGGAACCGGGATTTTAAATATTACCTCGAATTGTACTGCGTATACAAAATCAGTATCATTAACTCCTCATCACGTTTTTAAAGATCGAATAACGGTAACATATATTCCATATTTAAATCTCTCTTCCAAATTTGATAAATTTGTTGAAACACAAAATATGTACATTCCGTCAATATCATCATCCATGGTACTAACCGACAATGATCAAGCCATTAATAGTTTAGGTCAACGTTTAGAAGTATTAAAAGCACACGAAGAATTAGCACAACAAACACAAATTCATTATTCTCTTATTTATACGCTTATAATAGCCATTGTCATTGTAACAATCATATATTTATGCTATCCAAAATTTTCTAAGTTCATTTCAATCCTTAAAGTTAAAGAAAATATTCAACCAGATCCGCAAATAGAGGTTGAAGAGAAAGTGAACAAAGTTGCAAGTGAAAATTGCACCAATCCTCGGTACAATTTTCAAAATTAGTGGAGAGGTGTTGTAAAGTCCTAACGCCTTTACACCCCTTTTAGGTAAAAGTTATAATTAGTTGCTTGATTAAATGGGAACATACAGAACAAAGGATTTCATATTTCATAAACGAATTCTAAGAATTGTGCATACGTGCATCGAGCAGTTGCACTTTTTGCAGACCAAGCTTTTTGATATGCTTTGCTTAATTTTCATTGGTTAATAAAAGTCATACGATGTGTCGAGCAAAGAGTGGAACTCAAGACGAATATAGAAGTAAGTAGACGTAAGCAAGACAGTACATTATAAGATCCAGAAGAGTGCGGATACGTTTCGGAAATCAAGTGAAAGTGAAAAAGCCAATCAAGTGCACATAAAAATCAAGTGAAAGTGAAAAAGCCAATCAAGTGCACATAAAAATCAGTGAATAAAGAAGAAAGAAGAACAGAACGCCAAACAAACATCAACCAAATTTTTACCAATAAAGATATAGTTAAATTGGGAAGAAGTTGTTTTCCTTTTCCTCACACACCCCAACATCGTAAAAGATAAATTTCATTATGTGCTTGTATTTCCATTTCGTAGCTTAGACTTTGTGGTGAAAGTCGCATTAGTCCCAATTGTACACTATATGTCTTAGATTTGTTTATGCACAATGGTTGATATTTTAATACAGAATATTTCTTTAATAATACACGTTACCATATTGCCTACTAATATAAATATAATAACACTATTAATTAATTATAATTTAATATAAATAAAATATTTCTATATATACTATACCATTAACATGCCTTTGTCGGAACCCTATTTTATTTAAGGTAGGAATTAAGTTGATCACTATGTGAATATCAAAATATATATGCAACCATCTCTATTAGTAGGGTTTCAATTACATCATATCGGCTGCACGATAGAAGCTGCGGTAGAGGAGCTCTAGCTGCACGATGAGAAGTTTTATTTAATCTAAATAAGGGGGCAATATAGGCGACAGCACTTTACCTGACCTGACCCTGCCTGGATCTATAGCTCTAATTTTTTGCCGTCAACAACTCTCTTTTACGATATCAAGCCATCAAGGGTCACGCCGACAATGCAATAAATCATGTTTTACATCATTGTAACCAATTCGGCATTTTCGACCGTCAATCGACAGTTAGATACATATTTATATGATGTGCCTACATATTTGAATTAGAAACAAATTCGGTATTTTCGACTTGTATAAAATTTATTTATTTTTTTTTAAGTTAAACGCTAATAATTTAAGGCAGTGTCATAAAAACACGCCCCCTTATGTACGGGGTTGTTAAACTTCCTCGAACCTTATAGAAAGAATGTACCTACCGTTCAAAATTTACATCGCTATATGTAAGGGCTAGAGCTGTTAATCATATGTTAAGCGTCAAAACTATTGCTTAAAATAGGTCACTTTATCGTTTTAGTACTCCGTCGCTTCCGTACTCAATTGCATATGAGTACAGAGTACGGCGTACTCAACACTCATTTCAAAATGAGTATTGAGTACCGTACTCAATACTCATTTTGAAATGAGTGTTGAGTACGCCGTACTCAATACTCATTTTGAAAATGAGTATTGAGTACCGCGTACTCAATACTCAAATTTGAAATTGAGTATTGAGTACGGCGTACTCAATACTCACTTTGAAAATGAGTATTGAGTACGGCGTACTCAATACTCATTTCTTTTTGAGTATTGAGTACGGTACTCATACTCATACTCAAGAGTACGATATGCCCCACACTGCTTTTAACGTGTTTCGACACGTATCAGACGTATTACAACATATCTAAATCAATATATCATAGTATTACAAGTTTAATTAGAATTAAAAGATCGAGAAATGTTGATGATTGTCGGCCGATTAATAGAAATCGAGATGTTGTTCAAAACCCCAATTCGGTCATCTTTGATTGAATGCATCGCGACGCATTCACGCATACACGACTTCGACAGGTACTTTTTGCACTTTTCTTGTAATGTCCAACCAAAGGTGTATTAAAAACCCAGTTTTAAATGAATCCTAATTTGAGTGGACTAAAGAGGCAAAGCAGATGTCAAAAAAACAGAAAATAAAAAGAAAACAGCAGAGGATACTATGAGGAAAGTATAAGAAACGCAAAGAAGAAATTCAGAAGCCGGAATAAGGAGAAAATATGTCTGAAAAAAAACTATAAGCTTGCACAGAAGAGGCAAGAAAAAGAGAACACGAATAGCAAGAAGAGGAGAGGGAAAGAGTTATTTTAGTTCTGAGTTGTGGGTCTTAGTTAAGTTTGGAGTTTAATAAGATGCCAGGGACAAGACCCCTGGTATCATTACCTGATACTGAAGTGGACCTTTGCGATTGATGGAGCAGGCTGATCGAACCTTCAGTCGAGACTCAGCGTTGTTACAACTACTCGTGTACTACACAATTACCAGATTATTTTCTTAAATAAAACAAGTTTATAGTAATGTGTAAATTTTTGTCAATGCCCCTAGTCTATAACATGCATATTTGTCAAAAATACACGAAGTTTCTAATACTTAAATTATTAGGGTGGAAACAATGGCTTCCGGTGTAATAATAGTCGAATTTTAGGTATGGATTAGGTCTGGTCATCCTACGTCTTACTGGATATCTGGTTTCTACTTTCCGCAAGGTTTCCTAACTGGGACACTGCAAACACACGCGAGAAAGTACAATTTACCAATTGATCAGCTGAGATTCGAGTTTGACATCACCAAGAAAATCTTAGATCAGGAAGATCTTCTTGCAGCTCACGTTGAGAGTGATGGAAAAGAGGTATATATTGTGCTTTTGTTTTAAAATAAGTACGAACTTTTGTATACAACTGCAAATTTTATTTGTGCGGCGTCTTTATTTTTCAATGCGGTATCTGCTATAATCGAGTGAGGTATTTGTTTGTTAAATAGAAACTTTCGAGCAACTCAAATTTTGTAACACTGCATAGTGGTCTGAACTCGTGAAAAGTTGGCCAAAATTCTGAAAGTTGGTATATAGAATATAGGGATTTTGAGGTCGCTGATTACGAATCTAAACTCTAAATCGCTAAAAACGAAGGCGGATCCAATATGGCAGACGACTACATTAAAATATGCGCTGATTTAATTGAAACGTGGCTGTTTGGGGTTTTGAGGTAGGTGATTATGAATCTGAAGTCGCAATTTTCAATAACAAAATGGCGTATCCAATATGGCGGCCGACTACATTAAGAGATGTTTTCCTGCGAAACTTGCCGTTTTATTGAAAAATGTCCTATACTAAGGTGTAGATAACAAAAAAATCTACAACTTTCATACCGGTCACATATTACTATGACCTCAATATTTCCGAGAATAATAGTAAGTAGAAGTAATTCCAATTAAAAAACAAATTTTCTGTTTTTTTTTTATTTTTCGTTATTGCAGCATTAATTCAATTTTAATGAAATTTTGTGAAAGCGTGCCTTTTTATGTCTTTAATAAGCATAGTTTTTTGTTATATGCAACAAACAAGAAGTTTTTGAAATATTTAGGTTTCCCAAATCAGCTTTTTTAAAAAAAAATTGTGAAATATCATCGTACAGAGTTCTTCTGGTGCTCATTTTTGCTGATATTACATGTACTTATTGATACAATAATAAAAAAAATATTTGTCCCTATGTACCAACAAATTGAAAAACTAAAAAAAATCTTTTACAACAATAATGTTTTAAATAAATTTAAATTTTTAAGAAAATTGTAAAACTGGTTCCGCCATTCAATTGTACGGAAATAATACAAAAGAAACTGTGTTTCATTTCTACACTAATGCTATAGCCATTAAATTAGAATAATAAAGCTTCATATAAGTAAGCAAAATATTCAGTTTTTGTCTTAGAATCAAAAAGTATCCAATTCATAACATAACCTCACCAAAAATATTTTACGGTGGAGGGTATTTTACGTAAGGCCTAGCTGAAAATAATTTTCTTACTATATTTATATTAGTATTGTTTGTTGAAGAATATACCTACATGTTGAATTATAAATTGAATAAAAAATATGACAAACTTTAGCGTTTTTGCTTTTTTAAGAAAGGAGGTCGAACTTGAAAGGGTACTAAATTATACAAAGATATAACAGAGGTTTCCTATGAACGTGTTTAAAATTTTGCAAAATAACTAGATTTTATAAATTTGTTTTTCCCGTCAAAATTGCTGTAAGTACCTACATCAGAATTTGGCAAATGTAGCTTGATGTTAATGTCAGACCTGTTGGCCTTGTTTACTACTAATTCTTCCTAATGCTTCCAGAACATGGTGTTATTGGTCTTTAGCTATTATTATAGGTCACAAAAAGAAGTTTATGCGTATTTTCCCCAAGTAGCAATGTAAACAATCAAATGTTTCACTTTCATATTTCTCCCTATGCGCGAACCTTTGGCTTCGGCTAAAGCTTTGGCCTAATTTTGGCCGAAGCCGATATTTTGCCGAAGGTGTATTTTTTAACTTCGACTCGGCTGAAGATAATATTCTTACTAGCTTTTTATTGTACGTGCATAAAATACCAAGCTAGTCCTACCGCACTCTACCCTAATCCTCACAGTTTTTGAGTTTTTAAGAAACAAATTATATATCTACACTATATCTTTAGCTACTAGAAATTTGTTCCATGTTATGTATGATAAAATTCTATTTAGAATGGATCAATTTCAAGACACACGACAAGCACTTTGCATACAGCGTGTTCATAATATTGGCCCCCTTCATGCAATAAACATTTTGTTTCTTGCATGAAGAGGGGCAATATATGTTATATTTAAATAGTTCAAAATATGTTGTATTATATTCAAATGGTAAGATTAAAATGGTCCATTCGGTATATATCATACTAATACTAAAAAAAATTTAGTATTAAAATTCAGAAATGTAATTTAAAAAACATAAAATCGAAGTGCATAATTACATATATTGATTTTGCCTCAAAAATATCGTCACCTGGTTTAGGTCGTTCTTTTGGAAAACCTTTTTTTTCAATACCCTGTTTTTGTAGAACCTACTTGTTACCTGTGACCTCGACTCATTGAGTAAATATTATAAATCTTACTTCATGTCTCGACTTAACTTAAAAGACTGGACTATTAAGGAAAATGAGTGAAAAGGTGGTTTTCAAAATAAATAGATACTGAAAATTAATTATACATAAAACTTTAATCTACGTACTTATTTAACGCCTACGTACTTATTTTACTTCAGACGTTAACTGCAACTACAAAGTATTATAATAAATAAAACTAATAATGGATGAAAAATAAATGGATTAGCATAAATCGACCACGGCTACACAGTTTCAAAGTAGTTATTTAAGCATTCAATATAAGACGGCAACAATGCTACAGGTGATTCCCGTTTTAATATCTTTAACCTATTATCATTCGAAATTCCGGTTATTTCCGTATAATCCTTTGGGAATCCAAGTGTAGTTTCTATCTCTTGAATATTTGTAGTTGTGCTCGAGTCTTCTTCTAAATAGAAAATACCATCATTAAAATAAAATCGTTAATAGGACGAATAACTTCAAAGATGTTTGTGGCGGTCTATTGGTCCAACTAATTTAAGATTGAATTATCAACCCTATGTTTAGCAAGAAATGCTAAAAAATTTGGGGGGGGGGGATTTCATATGTAAAGGTAGACATTTCCTTAGCAACGCAGGTCTAATTGTATACAACAGCCTACCAGTTTAAAAATTCAAATGTCACATCGATTGACTTTAATATATCGGGTGATTCAATTTTGAAGCTCACCAAGGGGTACTCGCTTATTAGTGGAGATAGAGCCTATGTTTAAATTTGGCAAAGTTTCGTATTTTTGTGCTGATCAATTATCTGAAAAGAAATTGAAGCTATCATTTTTCATTTTGAAGATATCTGCAAAAAACTGAAATATTAAGATATCGTTTTTATTTTTTTATTCAAAACCACATGTAGCTGGACGTTTGAAACAAAAACTTCTACAGCAACTTTTTAACAATGCAGTCTTCTTTTAATTGGAACTACCATCAAAGATGGCGGAATAACCATGGCCAAATTATGTTTTTCTTATGGGCGCCATGTTGAATTTTGGCGTTTTTCGATAGTCGGGTTAAACATTAGTTTATAGAATTAATTAATGATTATACCCACCATTCTTGTATGAATTAAAACTCTTTCTCTTTTCTCGTCGAAATTCTTCGAGACTGTGGTAGGTTACATAGAAACTTGGAAGATTACTCCAAAGCAGACTTGAATATTTCCAGAAACTGGTAGTAGTATGTAATAATTTCGGCTCATAAAGCAAAAATCTGAAAGCAACATTATAAAGGTAGGTAATATTTAACAGGTTATAAAATTTTTAATAAAGTCTCATAATTGAAAATACATTGTTTCTAGGATTTATTTCTACAAACTTGCCATCATTTTATTTTTTTGTAATGATGTTTTTAAAAGTAAAGTCTTAGGGCGGGTTTTGCAATTGTGGTTTATCGGAGTTTAAGTAAAGTATCGTTAGGCTCCATATAGAGCAGCACTCCATATGGATACAGCACTCATATCGAGCCTAACGATCGTTTAAGTTAAAATCTGCTAAACCGCAGATTGAAAAACACATTCTAAGAAAAGTAATTTTTCACTACGAACCATATGCTTTCCACAATCCCACAAGATATACATTGTAGTAAAATGTTTAAATTGCATATACAAATCTAGAATATTAACTTTTTATGATTTAGAAAATAAACTGCTTCCGGGTTATGCCGTGTGTCAAGATTTGTTAATGCTGACGTTTCGCGAACCATGTTGCTCGCTTCTTCAAAGCTAATTGAATACTGACGACCTACCAAGACAATCTCCCTTATATACCTAAGTTTACACCTCACTGCGCACATCTGGAGAACCGCTCCCATGTGCTTCTCCACCCGACCGCGTTAGGATCGATTTCCAGACCCTACTAATGTCAGTACCGTCTTCGCGAACGCTAAATCGCACCACCATCCCCAACAGAAGAGAAGTGTTATTAATACTCTGTTCAACAGAGCCGAGAAGGTGTGCGACGCCAGCAGCTTGGACGACGAACGGAAACACTTGGAGTGGGCTCTGCGTCAGAATGGATACACCAAGTCTGACATACGGGGTGTCACACAGAGAAAACCGCAAGTCTCAGAGGAGCGGCAAGAGTCAAAGGGGTTCGCTTGTTTGCCATACGTAAGTGGGGTATCGGAAAGAATCGGTAGAATACTGAAGAAATCGGGTATCACGGTAAGGTACAGAGCGCCAGCAAAGGTAAAAGATCTTTTGCCTAACCCAAAGGATATCACACCACTCCTGAAGAACGAAGGAGTATACAAGATAACATGTGAGTGTGGAACATGCTATGTAGGACAGACAGGACGAAGTATCGAATGTAGAGTCAAGGAGCACAGTAGAGACACCCGGCTACGCAAGATTCAACAGTCCGCTGTTGCTCAACACTGCCACGAGTCGGGACACACAATGAATTTCGATGACGCGAAGATGTTGGCAAGGGTAGGTAATTATCATCGAAGGCTTATTAGAGAAGCAATCGAAATCTACAAACATCCTGACAACATCAATCGCGAAGACGGTACTGACATTAGTAGGGTCTGGAAATCGATCCTAACGCGGTCGGGTGGAGAAGCACATGGGAGCGGTTCTCCAGATGTGCGCAGTGAGGTGTAAACTTAGGTATATAAGGGAGATTGTCTTGGTAGGTCGTCAGTATTCAATTAGCTTTGAAGAAGCGAGCACATGGTTCGCGAAACGTCAGCATTAACAAATCTTGACACACGGCATAACCCGGAAGCAGTTTATTTTCTAAATGATTCTGGCCGTGAAAGCCTACGTACTTATTGTTATGATTGTTATACCAATGTTAGATATCAATCAATCTCATTGGTTTTATTTTTTATATGATTGATGATTCACAGATAATTATTTTGCATTTTTTTGTGTGCGCTGTCCTGACAGCAAAATAAATGAAAAAATCCTATTAGGGTATTTTTTTAATAATTCAGAATTATCCCTAAACTCTAAATATAAAGTTTTATGAAATATAAAATAATAGGTACTATGAACAATTTTAATACGCAATTAGCTTATAAGCTTGACTACACCTTCACATTTGATGTTTAATTTAAAACAATTAGGTACTACCGTTAATGCCAAATCCCCATTAAAAAATAAAAGTTTAAATTTTTATTAATTGAATTTTTATTTTGCAACGTTTTGCATTTGGTTTTTGGGCAATTCTGAACAGCCATTACTAGTATCTTTTTCAGATAAAAACTAAAACAAGACTGAAAAGGGCTCTTCAGTGAAATGTACTGGACATTTATAAAGAAAGAAAAGTACAAAGTTTAAGCCTACACGCCCATTAGCGAATTAAGAATTAGCGAGAACACGCGGGCCACTCAGCGAGGTATTGGACGTAGTTGTTTAAAAATTTTCTATCTACCGTAACAACAACTAACAACTATAAAATACTAAACAATTTTTAATGTTTTAAAATACCTTGTAATCATTGATTTATTTTGTAGTGTTGTCACTGTCGGCTGGCTATTAAACAACCAAAAGAATTTCCGTCCATTGTACAACTGCAAAATTCGCATGACACGAAAGAACTCCAAAAAAACAATTTCAATATAGCTATCATCTGAAAAATTAATTAAATTGTCAAATAAACAAACACGAAAAATTTATAAGATTTGTTATTATTTATTACCAAGTTCACTAGTTTTGTGGATCTTTAATAACTCTACATTAGGATTTCCAAAAAGAATAAAATCTATAGGAACGATAGATTTAATATCATCTTCAGTTAGTTTGAAAATATCACCCAAAAACGTTACTTGTGAAGAATGATGTTGCGTCACGATCTTGATGCAATCTTCGTCTATTTCGCAAGAAAAATACTTATCGATTGTGTTTTGCTTGAGTATGGATAACAGTCCTAAAATTCTTTAATTACTGCCACTATAAGTGCAAAATCAAGTCTCGTACCACCACCTATGCCATCATATATGCTAAGAATTCTCATTGGTTTTTTTGATACAAGTGCCATTGGTATACCTAACCCCTCGGGATTTTCCAATAAAAACTTTAACTGCAATAAAAGAACAAAATAATTTAATTATTTCAAGTTGCTTTGCATATCTTACATGACTACGCCATGTTGGTTTTACCGATAAGAGTCCCTTTATATTCATATTGTCATCACAAGTGAAACATAGCCATCCGTTTTCCTTCTGTATTATTAGAAAAGCGCCAGGTTCGCAAAAATCTTTTATGCATGTGGAACAGTAGACACTAATATAATACCAATGTTGAAATGCCATTAATAATATCAATCAACCATACTTACAAACTACAGCTATTACTTTGACAATACACCATATCTCCGTTACATCCACATATCGTACATCGCAACTATAAAACCATTAATAATAAGAAGTAAAAACTCATAACAATAATAAATTCATCACTGTTCTTACCTTTACACCTTCTTCCACGTCATCAAACGTATTTAGAAAGTTATCCTAACAATAAATAGAACAGAAAAAATATTTTCAAAACGACAATCCAACAACATTATTTAAAGTGTTGTTTATTAATAATATTTATACCTTGCAATCCCTACAGAAATATCCGTGAAATATGGGATGTTCATCAGCAAGTAAAAGGGAATAACAGCCTAGACAACGCATAAATTTTGGAACTATGCCTTTCTTATAATTCGATATATGTTCGCGAGCATCATAATCAACACCCATCTTGCAGCTTAAATATTTGATGTCCTTTTCGTCGTTTAATAAATCTAATTTTTCTCTTATAAATGCCGTTAAACCTGAAATTTCAGTTTAAAATGTACATATTAAAAAAAATTGCGAAATATAGAGATATAGCTACAATAGCTATACATGTTTAACAGACTTATTAACACACGTCTCTCATCCGATAAAAGGAAGACAGAATACAGCACCATCATGCACATAGGTGCAAATAACGAATATAGCGTACATGAAATTCACTCAGCACAAAAAAAAGTGATGTCGACCAACAATATGAAATATGTATATACCGGGTGATTCAATTTCGAGCCTCACCATAGGGATCTGGCTTATTAGTGGAGATAGAGCCTATGTTTAAATTTGGCAAAGTTTCGTATTTTTGTGCTAATCAATTACCTGAAAAGAAATTTAAGCTATCAATTTTCATTTTGAACATGTCCACAAAAAACTGAAATATTAAGATATAGTTTTTAATTTTTTATTCAAAACCAAGCTAGACATTTGAAACAAAACCATTCTACAGGTACCTTTTAACAAGGAATGCAGTGTCATTTTTTAATTTGAAATAACATCAAAGATGGCAGCGTAACCATGGCCAACTTGTGTTTTTCTTATGGGCGCCATGTTGAATTATTTAACACATTTATCTCTGCGCTTGTAGAGCAAGGACCAAAGGCCAACTCGGACAAGAATTTTGCCGATATTTTTAATATCACTCTATCAAAGTTTTAACCCGAATATATGGAATGAATATAACACCTATTTTGTTGTAAAAACGTATGGTAAACCATAGGGAAAAGAGAGAGAGAGAGGGCAAGAGAGAGAGAGAGCAGATTAGCGAGGACATTGTTAAGTTACAATGTTAGAAATTAGCAGCAAATTAATTTGCACAAAGTTGTTTTAAATTTGGCTCATGTTACCACATACTCTTAGCATGTACATCCAAATTGTTAACAAAAAAAAATTATAAATAAAAAATCTGTCTCTCTGGAAGTGATATAAGTACGGGCTCGTCAAAATTAACCAATTTCAATTAAACAAGTTGTTGACCAAACAACAAAATAATCAAACATGTCAATTTAAAAAAAGCAGTGACACGTAGTGAGAGTTTGAATACATGGAACGTTAGTAGGAACTTGCTGTGTTTTTGCTTAAATACCGCTTAGAATACTATATTCACAAATCCATCAAACCTAGCATTCAGGTCACAGGTTAGTTGTTGAATTGGAATACATGTTTCTTGGTTCTTATCATAAACTATGTCAATGATCCTAGACTTTACAAAACCTATTGGGACCATTGGGTTCAGTATTAAGACATACAGTGACCGCCTATAGATCCACAGGCGGATAAAAGACACTTCAAAAAAGCCGATCTTCGTAAAAGGTTGACGTATCGTCAAAATCAAAATAAAACCACCAATGTGTACAAATACCGGACAGCTTCCTTATTACAGGAAACATTAATAGTATAGTGGTAAACTGAACAAGTGTGTTCAAATTGGAAACCGGAAGTTTACAGATGGGTTACCAATCCCCTGAGGGTTCGCTCTAAAAACACAAGTACGACACAGAAGGCGTTGGGATACAACTAAAAAGGACTCTCATAGTAAGTACAAAAGCTGGCTAGCTTGAACGGTCTAAAATCTTCTGTGAACAATGCGATTTTCTTATTTACCATTCTTCTAAGAATTGAAAATATATGTGCGATAGTTTCCATTACGAAAATGAACAGTATTTAATACAAATATTGAAATATCCAAGTACTTGCTTCTAACAAAAAATAAAATAAATAAATAAATAAAATAAAATAAAATCAAGGAAAAATCAATAGCTGATTCATAATAGTCATATACTGCAACTATTGAAAATTGCTTCAGTATTATGTAGTAAAAGATACGAAGACATATATACCTCTAATTTGTTAGATGTCACGATAAGGATCTTGTTACTAGCGAAGTAAACAGAAAATGCACCTACGTGATTAGAAAGCCCCAGACTTTAGAATCGTCAGTGATGATGCTTTTATACCGAAGTAAGCAAGGCATTTCCAAACTGGCCATAATCCCTACAAACGGACGAACGAATATATAATTTAATGTAATTGTTAATATCTATACTTCGCGTTTCGGTATATTGTGGCTTCAATATTCCTAAGGATATTAAAGCAATATGTTGCGATGAATCTTATACTGATAATAAAGTTGACCGCATAACTAGGTACTAATTAGAATGCGTCATTAATTTTTATAGAATCTAGTAAATAGCAGTTTAGATAGATCATTAACCGCATAAAAAATCAGCTTTCATACAGACTATTAATTTTTTTTAAGTGATGAGTACAATTTTCAGAAGTTTCTGAAGGGTATATGTTTCATTTAAACCTAACCAAATAATTTATATGCTGGATGGCGGTATTTACAATAGATTCGTTTTTAGAACAGCTTACCTATAAATTATTAATGCCCATTAGCATTATCAGAAACTCGATTGCACAAATAAACTCAGAAGTATTCTATTCTATAATTACTTAATTAGGTAAGCAATATTTAACTATGTATATCCAAAGACCACGTTAAATAAAACCGCTCAGGGAAAACTCGCAGCTTAGAATATCGTATTGGAATATTAGCATGTTAGGCAGACAATAAGTTTTATATTTGTATAGGTACTTATTCCGAAAAAAAAAATGCAATTCCGCCTAGTGTACATTCTATACCTCACTATTGCTGCAGAAGCGGCTCTAGATTTGCTAAATATTTATTTAAAGTAAATTAACTTTACTTGATACACATTTTATAGACGTCTCTACCCACCGATTGAACTAATATGGTCTATTTTAAATACCTTAAGGGTAACGCCCATGGTTATTGATAGTATTGCTACTAGGTACGTATCAGGATGATACTATTGTGATACATATATCTTTCTTACATATCAAATGTTAAAAGAATATTGCTTTGAATGCTAATCTATTAGATCATCAACTAAATACAAAGACAATGATAACATAATTAAATAATTATAGTTATAAATTTGTTTTATCTTGAATGTTCATAGATCGTAGTTTTTCTTTAAACATCTACAGGGTGTAAAATGTGAGGAATGTTAGCGAAGGATAATTAACAGATTGGACGACTTACCTGTAAGGAAGGACAATCGTAATTATCCGAGCTAACATTCCGAACATTTTACAACCCACCCTAGGTTCCCAACCCTATACGATCTATTCACTTATTAGACCAGTGCTGATGCCTGAAAAGTTGTAGGTAATAAAAAGATCTACAACTTTTGTATTTACACTTTTTTCACAGAACCTCAAAATTTATGTGAAAAATTGATAATATAACACTGAATCAATTCAGATTTCGAAAATATCAATTGGCAAAAATTAAATCATCTTTCATATTGGCAAATCTCCCACCCACAGAAGGTGCAGCAGAACAACATTGTTACAGGGCATATTATCAGCTGAAACTTGGCTGGGTAACGAACTGACAGCAACGGATTGGGGCTGGAAGCAACATCAACGTGACATTATGCCCAAATTTACAGAAAAGGAATTAATTCCGGAACTATTGCTTAAAACGATTTGCTGCAGCTGTGCAACTGGATGTAGAAGTTTAAAATGTGCCTGCCGAAAACATGGTTTCAAATGTACAAATTTATGCTCAAATTGTCATTGTTTTGAAAAATGCTCCAATGTAGAAGAAAAAAGCTATGAAGAACTTAGTGATTCAGATGAAATTGTGGATGAAGAACCAATGCAGACTGGAAATAATATTGGAGGCGAAGACGGTGATGGTCCTGAAGACTTCGAAGATCTACTCGAATCTAACGATGAAGACATGCCATCAAAGAGACAAAAAGAAATGGATACTAACATGTGTAAATAGAATTTAATAAATTAACTTTTTTACTGAAAAAAGAGCAGCAGTCACACTTTTTAGATGAAGTACCCTTTAAATCCTAGTTTTAATTATATTTAGAACAACTATTTTCGCATATTTTTTGCAATCTTCGTGTTTTATGGAGTTGTAATTTTTCTGTTTATCAATGTAACATGGAATCTTACGTTTATCGAGTAATTAAAGTATAAATTTTAATAAATAGCCTAACATTATACACAACGATTTAAAAAAATCGGATTCGAATCTTTTCCATTTCTTTGCATCTTTTGTAGAACATTTTTGTAGAACATTGTACTGTATACTTTTTTTACACCATCAAAAAGTAGAGATTTCAACGAACAAAAAGCCCACCGACTTCATTAAAAAAGAAGATGTTTTGACATGAGAATTTTCGTTTGAAAATTAGGCTGCTTTTTCGATATTAAGTCAAAATAAGATGAAAAAATAAATATTTTAAATTTTTTTTTGTAAAAGATACAAATAAAAAACCAAAAACTTGGTTATTTGAATTTTTCACATAAATTTTGAGGTTATGAGAACAAACTGTAAATACAAAAGTTGTAGATCATTTTATTACCCACAACTTTGCCATTTAACTTTTTTCCACAGGACTTGTAGTTTTGCCGGAAATCGAGATAAACCGTTTCTTACCCTTAAAAACGCACCCTCTCCCACTTCCCGACCTCAGATCGCCCGTAAATTATTTTTCCTTTCATTTTTGTTATATTCTCTTCCTTCTCCAATGGGTTTCATTCTACTTTTATTCTTTTTGGTTTCAAAAATTATCGACCCTGGTCTATATTGAGCACGCGGCAATATAATGAGTACGGTCCTAGCCTTAGAGGTGATATATACTGGTGTAATAGAGGAAAAGTTGTTTCTTTCTTTAAAATTGTGAGTCACGACACAACGGCCATATATACTACAGGGTGTAAAATGTTCGGAATGTTAGCTCGGATAATTATGATTGTCCTTCCTTACAGGTAAGTCGTCCAATCTGTTAATTATCCTTCGCTAACATTCCTCACATTTTACACCCTGTAGATGTTTAAAGAAAAACTACGATCTATGAACATTCAAGATAAAACAAATTTATAACTATAATTATTTAATTATGTTATCATTGTCTTTGTATTTAGTTGATGATCTAATAGATTAGCATTCAAAGCAATATTCTTAATAACGAAAATATAATATAATAACGAAAACCGTGATATAATAAGGGTTTATTATTGTTCTCTTAGAAATGTCGCATCGTACAATATTCCTAACATTGGACGGAAATTTAGCGGACCATGGATCGTTTAGTAAACCCTGCAATTATTATAACCCTCATGGAAATGTTGAAACTGATCAAAGAGGTATTTTAGAAATAGTAAACGTTAAATTACCATAATTTGCAATGCTTCAACTACTGGTTCTTAGATAAATGACAATCCTCGGATTTCTAAGCGGGCAGTAGCCCTTAATTTGGAATTTCCGCAAACACGTGTTTGCAGACCATTGCAAACAAAGAAATTGAACCCGTACAACACCCACACAAGTCAAACTTTGCAATTGTATGAAATTATTGAAATCAACAATTTCCAAATCGCTGGATTGGTAATGGTGGAGTGGTGGATCCCCTGATTTAAGTCCTCTGGAGTATTTTCTTTGGGGAACTGTGAACGACGAAATTTATCACAATACTCGCAGAAATATCGACGATCTGCGGGATCGAATAACAAATGCGGTCAATGCTATTCCGGGAAGAACAGTTAGAAGAGCATAACAACATGTAGAAAAGCGGGCAAGCTTTTATGCCTACAAGAAAATAGTGGCCAATTTGAACATTTACAGTCTGGCGCCGGCGGTGTGTAACCAAGCCGCAGTTGGTTACTTGATAAGCACGACAAACAACAAGAAAAGGAAGAACGTGTTTTTTTTTATTATTAAACCACTGTTTTAAAAAATAATGCCAACATTTCGAAAATGGGAAAAGACACGCCTGTCGGAAAATGTCAAAATTCAATTAAACTCTTAACTATATCACGCTTTTCGTTATTGGTAAACGGCATTTTACATCCACAATCAACCAGAATGAAGGTTTACTTGGTTAAATGGCGAACCTAACGCTGAGGGCACCCCTTGATCCAAGTGCATTTTGTTGGCGTTGCTTGACAACGACTCCGGCGGTCTGTAACCAAGCTCCAGTTGGGTACCTGAAGGGTTTTTGATTATTACACCATTATTTTAAAAAAGAATGGTAACATGTTATACATTGCGGAAATGAGAAAAACACGTCTATCGGAAAATGCCAAAATTCAAAATGGCGCCCATAAGAAAAACAAAAGTTGGTCATGGTTACGCCGCCATCTTTGATGTTACTTCAAATTAAGAAATGACACTGCATTCCTTGTTAAAAAGTACTTGTAGAATGTTTTTGTTTCAAATGTCTAGCTACATTTGGTTTTGAATAAAAAATTGAAAACGATATCTTAACATTTCAGTTTTTTGTGGAAATCTTCAAAATGAAAAATGATAGCTTAAATTCTTTTTCAGATAATTGATTAGCACAAAAATACGAAACTTAAACTAATCTAAGCCTGGTAAATACAACAAGGAATACAATAGAAAAATCATTAGTCAACAACAAACTGCATTGCAATATAATTTCAAAGAATTGTGTTTATAAAATAAAATGTGGGGATTGAGATGCAATATATATATATATATATATATATATATATATATATATATATATATATATATATATAAATAGTAGAAGATTAATAAATAAAATTAAAAGATTAATTAATAAACATGATGTAACATTATGTTTCATAATGTTATATAGTTTATAGTGATATTTCCGAGCTCTGATGAAGGATGCAAATTCATCCGAAATATTGGCAAAGAAAAAAATAAAGAAAATATAAGTACAGACTGGTTTCCCATTAATCTTCTACTATTTTAATAAAGTACAGTCATTATAATTTCTATATATATATATATATATATATATATATATATTTAAGATGTCTTTCGATAAGGGGAATTCGACGGGAGATAATAATACAAGATACTACTCTTTTCTCATTTAGCCAAGCTTTCGACGTATTTTATTTACCGCCTTCATCAGGGCACTAAAAATAGTACATACAAACAAATTAAAACAAAGTCCAGTTATAAAATGGTGTGTAAACACTTACATGATGGTGAGGTATAATTAATTGTGGATCTTCCCAACCAAACTAACATTTCACACTACTACAATAATTAACACACATTTAGCACTCCTGTTGAGCTCTCCACAACAATTCAGATATAGAACGTAGAACCACAAACTCCATTTTATGACATTGATAGTGTATACCCGTTTTTTAATTTTCTCACAACGTGTTACCAATACTCCCTCCCCGTCCTTTCATTGCTTTCAAATTTTAATCTTTTAAAATGTTATTGCGTCCTCAAATAAACTGTCGCTACCGTCTCTATTGTTGTTTTTATGTTCCAGAAGAAAAGTAAATAGTGCTTAAATTTTGTATGTCTGATTTTTTGTTTATTGAATCCTTTCTTCTGTGTATGTGACACATTTCTAAAAATGATCGTTTGTGATAGTTCGGTTCTATGCTTAATATATTAATAAATAAATATTAAATAAATTAAATAAATAATATATTATATATGCTTAATACGAATTCTGCCTTAAAACCTCCTCCAATCTTTTTATATTTTTTGTCCTATATTCTTCATTACTAATTACTGTTATTCTCTTCTTCATTTGCTTAACAGTAATTAGTAATGAAGAATATAGGACAAAAAATATAAAAAGATTGGAGGAGGTTTTAAGGCAGAATTCGTACCCAGGAGCGCTAATCACTAATCTGTTATACAGAACGTCAAATCACGAAAACGGAGGAGATGGGAACACTCACTTACCACGGACTATAAATACATTAGACAACAAAAAATACCATTCAATGTTAGACATTGCAAATTTGACAAATAAAATTATAAAAATCTTTCAACAGGAAAACATTATAATAGCGAAACGAAGTATAAAACCTATTAACAATATCTTTAGTAGACTGAAAGATAAGACACCAACTCTTATGCAATCTAATGTAATTTATGAATTAAAATGTCTTGATTGCCAAAAATATTACATAGGCCAAACAGGTCAATTATTGAAAAACAGAATTGCTGGACATAAAAGTGACACCAAAAACAACCTACAGAGATGCACTTTAGCAATATATGTAAATGAGAACCAGCACAAAATAGACTTTAATGAAGCAAAAGTATTAAGCATAGAACCGAACTATCACAAACGATCATTTTTAGAAATGTGTCACATACACAGAAGAAAGGATTCAATAAACAAAAAATCAGACATACAAAATTTAAGCACTATTTACTCTTTTCTTCTGGAACATAAAAACAACAATAGAGACGGTAGCGACAGTTTATTTGAGGACGCAATAACATTTTAAAAGATTAAAATTTGAAAGTAATGAAAGGACGGGGAGGGAGTATTGGTAACACGTTGTGAGAAAATAAAAAAACGGGTATACACTATCAATGTCATAAAATGGAGTTTGTGGTTCTACGTTCTATATCTGAATTGTTGTGGAGAGCTCAACAGGAGTGCTAAATGTGTGTTAATTATTGTAGTAGTGTGAAATGTTAGTTTGGTTGGGAAGATGCACAATTAATTATACCTCAACATCATGTAAGTGTTTACACACCATTTTATAACTGGACTTTGTTTTAATTTGTTTGTATGTACTATTTTTAGTGCCCTGATGAAGGCGGTAAATAAAATACGTCGAAAGCTTGGCTAAATGAGAAAAGAGTAGTATCTTGTATTATTATATCCCGTCGAATTCCCCTTATCGAAAGACATCTTAAATATTAACGGACGACAGTGAATATATATATAAAATTGATTGGTTAAGGGGAATTTACATTAAAAGCGACTGTGTATATATATATATATATATATATATATATATATAAGTGAAACTGGCAGAGCTATAGAAACCAGATTCAAAGAACATATTAGAAACAATACCACCCCGGCCTTTGGCAGACACCTATTTCTTGAGGGCCACAAAACCACTATAGAAAGTCTTTCACTTTTACATAACTGCCCAAAATCTCGAAAACTCTCAATCAAAAAGAAAAAAGAATATACTATTAACGACATAACATTTTTTCCTGAAAATCATATTTGTAAAGCTTTTATATAATGGACTAATACCCCCCCCCCCCTTCCTCTGTCCAGTTGTCTTGGCTAATAATGTTAAATATTCTTTTTTCCGCCACGTTATCAAGGTGACACACGAATAAAAAAATACACAAAAGTGACCTCTCCCCACCATTTTTACATGCAGACAAAGGGGAACCAGCAAGGGCAATATTACCACAATAATACCACATGCTATGAACTATTATTGCATTAATCTAGATTTATCTGACGGTGAGCTCCTTACAATTTACTTCTTCAATTTACTTAAGTCAAAAATAACTTAAAATTCATGCTGTGATGGATATTAATGGATATGCTGTGGTATCAGTGTCCAGAGTTTGACCTACCCATTTTATATGTTTTTATTTTATACAGAATATATTTGAACACTTTCTTTATATTCTAAATGTTTTTAGTTTTACGCCTGAGGATGGCATTAAGACGAAATCGATCGCGTACAAATATAATTAATTAAATTTAGTCCACAATAGAACGATCCTGTTTTATTAATTCCTGCAACTATACATACATACGGGTCAAATGACTTCACAACTAGTGCTTGCAGCAGGCACAGAGTTGATATTTGGCTAATTGTATATTAATAATAGTAACATTGACGCTAGAAAAAGTAATTCAGGGAATATTTTATTCAATAAAAATTAAAATTATCAGAAAAATTACTTCTATTGTTACTTCTCTCCAAGTAACAATAAGAATTTCAGTATGAAAAAAAAAAAAAACAACCCCAGATGGACGATTGTGTACATTCCTGCTTGGTTGCTTATCATGAAAGTCCTCATCCATATCGTGTCCGTGTCACGAGTGAGGCTACGGACACATTATTCTAAACACGAGTTAGCTCGTCACGTGTGAATGTGCCGTGACGTGTTAACACGAATTAACACGCACGTGCGAATATGACCTGACGTGTTAACAGGAATTAACATGTCACGTGTGAATAATATGTCCGTAGCGTTATTCACGGTCAAAAGTGGCCGAATTTTCTTCATTTGTGATATGGTGGTCGGATGGCAATGAAAGTAATATTGAAAATTGCAGATGTTTTAATTCTCTGTTCAAAAAAGACGTATACTTCGCTTGTGTGCGAGTTAAGCTAAGGACACATTATTCACACGTGTTAACACGTATTAACTCGTGTTAACACGTTTTAACTCGTGTTAACACGTTTTAACTCGTGTTAACACGTCACATCATTTTTTTCACGTCATGTTAACACGATGTTACATGTCACGTGTGAATATACTGGCCGTAATTATTGTGTTGTGACGTGACGTATAAACGAGTTAACACGTCACGGATGAATATGACGTGGCGTATTAACACGAATTAACACAAGTTAACATGTCTGCGGCTTTAACGTTTTCACGTTATATACAGTGTCATTATAAATATTGTAGCCAAAGTAGGCCATGTCCATGTTAATAACTTTTTGTCGCAAACAACTGTCAAACTTGAAATAGGTTATTCAAAAAGATTTAATTGTTGCGTGGAAAACTTTGTCATTCAATACAAATAGAGCGGTAACCAGAAATATTTACATTTAATATCATTGTCGCCAAATGTACGCCAGAAACTAATTTAGAAAAAATCTTCTATAAGAGAGCTACGCAATAAACATCTTACTAAAAATGACTAATCAGTAAACATTTTTTGGAAAACATTTCCCGTATTCTATAAATAAGATAGGTATTTATATAAAACACTTTTTTCTTTTACATAACGGACCAAAACAGTGCAATTAAGGAGAGTTGAGTTTTTCATAGGTTGACAAATACTGTCAAAGTTAATGTTAAACAACTAAAATGGTAGCGAATAATAATAATAATAATAACTTATACTTCTATTGAATACGGCCATACACGCAAGGAACTCGTCAAAAAAGGGGAAAAATATTAAATAGGAGTGTCTAATTTAATTTTATGTGTACTCGCTTTTATGATCGCTACATCAACATACCTCGTTTCTGTTTCTGTTGTTGTAATTTAGAATAAGCCCAGTCAACCAATTGCTGGTCCGTAATTGCACTTGTTTCAGGCAATCCAAATTCCTTTGTGGTATCAATAGTATGAAATAAAACAACGTATTAGTAAAAGTAGAAAATTAATCACTATTACAGAATTTCAGCTAATTTCGTTTTCTATTTAATACCAATATACTACACACACGCGTATATGATAGTCATTTTTCTTTTGACAAGTTATACAATCAGTCAATAATAACCCTGCATTTAAATAGACAGTAATAAATTAAAACATCTTACCCGTATGGCTTCTAGTGTACATTTCCTCCATTCTGTACTACTGCAGTTTTCCGAATATACTGTCTCAAAATTTATCACAAAATCTTCAATTAAAGTATCCTTTATCTGACAGAAAATAACAGATTATTATTATCAATACCGTTAAAAGATAATATACAACCACTACCTTAGATACTCTATGATCACCAAACCAAAATACCCAGGAATAAAATGGACTTGGCGGGTGAACGTTGATATCGTCCTTTGATATTACAATGGCTAAAATCATAATTAATTGTAAAAAACATATGTAATAGTATATTATATGACGAGCACACAATTAAGGATATAAATCGCGAGCATGAAGTTTACACGCGAACCGTAGGCAAGCGTGTAATTATGCGAATTATGCAAAATATTTTAAATGTATTTGTCAATGATGGCGAGGCGAATTGTCAAATAACTGTCATCCACGTAGGTTTTGATATACTTTGACACTAGCGTTGTATAATGATGACAGTTCGTTCAAATAATGAGGTCATTATTTGAACGAACTGTCCTTATTATACAACGCTAATGTCATTATAATCATTGGCGCCTATAATGATGGGGATTATATAGTCATAGATACGTAGGCAATGAACTTTTATATGTGAGTCGTAGATAAACAATGTCCCCAACTGCGAAATTGATTTTTGAGCACGTCTTATACTCAATGATTTTTTTTTGTCTTTTGGGATATGTTCAACTTGCTCCGATTTTTAAGATTATTTTGTATGTTTAAAATTTTAATAATATTCATATTCATAAAGAATCGTATAACCATTTGTTACGTAATCTATAATAATAATATTAATACAGCGTAGCCGCCTTTATTAGCATGAAACAGAAAACTAAATATAATAGTACATGTTACACTAATGAGGCTAATTGTAATTGAAGGAGGGTGATCCAGTCACTGCACTTAAGCCCCAGGTGGGTCCCTTGTGCTTCCTCCTTAGGTGCCCCATCTGAGTTATACTATCTCCCAGCCTATTCTTTTGAATAGGTTGGTGAAATTGCCTAGTTGTATATCCTTTATGCTGTTGCTTCATTTGGTTCACCACATACCCCAAACATTCCCGATAAACAATCAGTTTTCAAAATCAACGTTATAATAATAATGTACAAGCAACAGAAATATTAAATGAGCACTATTTATTATTCGCTAGATTTGACGCAGCGGATAAATTCTCGCAGCCACGCGCCTAGCCACGATACTTGCCGATCGGCTGAGCGCTAGACGGAGAGAGCATGTTATTTCATGGTTTGTTTACATTCTACACAGGCTTCGTTAGTCTCCATACGTTGTGCCGTAAGTTCCTTCTATTGTCTGTTCGATAATTTGGCAATATTTTTCACAAATTTCCCGATTACGGTGTACTTACAGGGATGCAAGTGACACTTTCAAAACTTTTCGAATAGTTTTTGAGGTATATCGAACGGTTCAATACCGAAACCGATTTGTTCTGAATCATTTGCGGAGATAAAAGTAATTTTTCCATTACGTCTGGGAGATCCCAGCTTATTCCTTGGAAATTGAAGTTTTCTTTTATGCCAACGTTTAATGTTAGCCTAGTATCAAAATATTCCGTTGAGAAAATGTTTCGTTACAACCTATTTTCGGAGATATCAAAATCAAATCAAATCAAACCAATCAAAATCAAATTTATTTCATATATGTGTAAATGTCACAAAAAACTCAATAACTCAATACAACAAAATGAAATTCCGTCACAATAATACCACATGATAACAAACAACACTTAATTACAATAACACAGCTAGTTAAAGTAATCGTCCAGACTATATGGTTCGAGGTCCATCGACAAATCCTTAGCTTTCATTTTAAATGAGTTAAAGTTCTCTATTCTTTTTATGCTTTCAGGAAGATTATTAAAGACCCTTATACACATATAGTTTGGATTCTTTTCAGTAACAGTCTGTGGATCGGATATTGATAATCACAAGTTCTTGTGCTGTAGGTGTTATTGTCGTTTAAAGGAACAAACACCCGTTTATGTTTGTGTATGTGCAGAAGACACTCCAGTATAAAAATTCCGTAGAAAGTCAATATTAACTGTTCTTTAAATTTCCCTCTACAACTTTCCTTGTACTTCAAACCCAATATTATGCTCAGTACTCTCTTCTGCATAGTGAAGATAGCACTAGCACCTGAGCTCCCCCCGTAGAAAATTATACCGTATCTTAAAAGAGCCTCAAAGTTGGCAAAGTTTTTTTGGCATCCGGTTCGAGATAGCAATTTGTGACTCGCATCGCGTAGCAAATTTTATTAAGTTTTTTTCTTAAGTATTCCCGGTGACCATCCCATTTCAATGCATCATCTATAACGACTCCTAAGAATTTGGTCCTCTTCAGAGGAGATATAAGCAATTCTCCGGATAGTGCTGGGAAATCCCGGCTTATTGTTTGCGAAATACGGTTATTATCCATGTGAACTTATGTTAGTAATACTGAATTATTCCGTAGAGGTGAAGTTTGGTCCTCTTCAGTTCGTGAGATTTAGGCGCTTTTAGCTGAGGAGGGGCTTTAGAAATAGCGGATTCTCACACTCTAAATTGATGTTTTTTGTGCCTATGTTTTGTGTTAGCTTTATGTTGTTTAGATTCGTTGAGAAAAAGTTTTGTTCGACGTATTTTCCGAGATTTAAACTATTTTCCGAGGGGAGGCCAGACACGCTTTTTGGATATTTAAAATTTTCTTGCCAAAGTTTTGTTTTAGCTTTATATCATTTTGTTCCGTTGATAAAAAGTTTTGTTCCGACCTACTTCCGGAGACATAAGCAATTTTCATAACAAAATCTATCAATACGTAAGAACAATTCATATTTGAGTAATAACTTAATATTTCTAAACAAAAATAATACATAACAAGCGAATTTAAAGTCAAAGCACAACAATTATGTAACACTAAAGTCAAAAGTACCGTTTTCATTATCAAAAATTATAATATGCGTTTCTGTGCAACAATGAAACTGGTCAAGTTGATCGCTGATTTTGAGCTGAAGTCTCCTATATTAATATTAAGTAAAAGCTGGCAACCCTAGGCTGACACTTGATAGAAAACTGGCCCGAACCGAACCAAAATCGAACGTATTTCACTAATACGCTATTATATATTACACGCTAGAATACGTGACCGGGAAAATTCTAAGAGCACACATATTTATTACCAAAGAAAGTTATGCATTATTTTTTATTTCATTTAGAACAGGTTATTTTTGTCATGAAAAGATTTTGAATAAACAACTAATATCAAACTAATTAATAATGATAAAAACAATAAAAACACAAATAAAAATTGCCGCCCCTAAAAGGTTGGCGCTCCGGGGCTATAGCCATTTAGCCCCGGAGCGCTCTACAACTTAACTATATCTCGTAATAACTATAATTCCTTTTTTTTTGTAACACAGTGATATTAAATGAAGTACCTACTACTATATACAGTGCATATATTTTATGCTTACCTGGCCATAATTTCCTGTCCATTTTTGCCCAAACAAATCTTCCCGGTGGAAATTTCTCCTTGATGGTAGAAGGTGGTGGTAATGTGCAAGTTCTTTTTGCTGGAAACATCATAAAAGAAGAAAACACTTTGGTCGAGCTGACAAACACTTGTTGCGTAGTGCGGGACGTCTGCGTTTGTGTTGATCGCTCGAAGGGCACGTGCTTCGATATGTACTCCTCCCCCTTCCGTCGCACACGCGCCCTTTCTGTACTGGTATATTAAATAGAGTCAATCAAGAATAAAAAACGATCTGAAGTTATATTTAACGGTGTGCAATGCCACATGCATTATTCTAACGTGTAGCTGGACACAAAATGTGCAGTGGGAATCTCACATTTGTGCAGTAATTAGGTGTTCGATATTTGTAAACAATTATTTCTTGGTCTATAAACAACTCTTGTATTGAAATGCAAAAGTAACCCTATGTAAAACAGTATATGCATTTATCGAAATTTATACCGGATGAACCCAGTGTGTTAAAGTTTGTAAACAGTACTTCATATTACCTTACATCTCATTTGCATTAAGCTCAAAAATAATCAAAAACACCTACGTTTCCATACACAAGCCCCATGCTGCCGCCTTATCAAAATTATTCTAATTGTCAAGTGACTTTTTCTCGAATATGATTTTATGAATATATTTTAAAAAATCTGATGTTGCCAGGCTCATGACTTTATCATACTATATGTATATAAAATTAATAGGCATCTGCTTGTGATTCTATTTGATCGAGATCGGTCGTGTATGCATTAAAATAAAACTAGTTAGCCAGGATTTGGCAGATATTTTTATTCTAATGACAGTAGGTATTGTCAAAAAGTCGGTGTTTGACACTACCTACTGTCATTAGAATTAAAATATCTGTCAAATCCTGGCTAACTAGTTTTAAATAGCTAAAAAAATTATCAAATTATTGCTTTTTGGTCATTTATTAACTAATTAGCAATTGCTTAAACAATTACCATTTGTTTAAACAAAAATATACGTGGGGTTACGCATTTTTCAAATTTTGCAAAAATTATTAGGTTATTGGTAGTTTTTGTCATTTTTAACTAATTTGCAATTGTTTAAACACAACCATTTGTTTAAATCAATATAATTTTCTATATTTTTTGCATAACTCATTATTAGGTTATTGGCAGTTTTATTACATTTATTAACTAATTTGTAATTGTTCAAACAACTACTATTTGTTTAAACAAATATATACATTGCTACTGACATATTTTTTATATTTATTGTAGAAACTATTATTAAATTATTGGTATTTTTTGTCATTTTCCATTTTTTAAACAAATCTTTTTTTTGTTTTTCCTTTTGTAGGAATTATTATTGTTACATTGTTGGAATGTTTTTTGTAATTAGTTACTTAATGTGCAATCGTTTGAACAAATATAATTGTTTAAACAATAATATACAAAATTATTATAGGATTTGTCGTATTTTTTTTAAATTTTGGAGGTTTTACGATGTCGGTCAAACAAGTATTGTGCTTGCAACACTAATTATTATTATAGGTTATAATTGAAAAGGAGTTAACAAATTTGGCAAGAAAAAAAACAGAAATACAATAATAATTTTTGCAAAAAAAAAATGTCCATTGTATATTTTTGTTTAAACAAATGGTAGTTATTTAAACAGTTGCAAACTAGTTAATTAATGACAGACAATGCCGACAATCTAATAATAATTCCTCAAGAAAAAAAGAAAAATATGTCCGTAACATTGCATATTTTTGTAAACAAATGGTATTTGTTTAAACAATTGCAAATTGGTTTATCTCGAGAAATATGTTAAATAAACTTGTAGGACGCAAAGGGGGAAATGAGATGGCAATAACAGTTTAGGAATACCCAACTTTTTTATCAAATTATGAGTTTACGCTAAATAAGAACAATATTTTGTCTGACGCTTTTTCATATTAAGTAACAAATTACAAAAAAAAATGCCAACAATGTACCAATAATAATTTCTAGAAAACAAAAAGACCAAAAAAATTGTTAAAAAATGGAAAATAATTAAAGGATTGCAAATTCGTTAATAAATAACAAAAAATGACAATAATTTAATAATAGTTTCCACAATAAATAAAAAAAAATATGTCCGTAACAATGTATATATTTGTTTAAACAATTACAAAATAAATGACATAAAACTGACAATAATCTAATAATAATTTATGCAAGAAGTATAGAAAATTATGTTCATTACAATGTAAATTTTTATTTAAACAAATGGTTTTTAAATTAGTTAATAAATGACGAAATAAAAGCCAATAATTTAATAATTTCTGCAAAAAATAGAAAACTGTTCGTACCATCCTATATTTTGGTTTAAACAAATGCTAACTGTTTAAATAATTTCAAATTAGTTAATAAATGACAAAAAAATATGTCAATAATCCAATAATAATCACTTATGCCAAAAACAATAATAAAACACCTAACATTGTAACATTGTAAATTTGGGGAAACTTTTGTCTCATATTTAGGGTACTATGGCGACCACAGGGCGTGGTGAACAAAAAAATAGTGGTTAAATTTTTATTGTATATCGTATATTATAAATCTTTACCCGCCAAGTAGTTAATTCACTGGCGGGTAAGTATATATCATAATCTTTTTAATTTAATCGTCGGATAACCGTCCACGGCGTAAGGCACAGTATTTTAATTTGTTATGTAGAATACATTAATTTGTATTGGTTATAATTTTAATTAATCAACATATTTTCAAGTTCAAGTTCTGTCAAAAACAATAATAAAACACCTAACATTGTAACATTGTAAATTTGGGGAAACTTTTGTCTCATATTTAGGGTACTATGGCGAGCATAGGGCGTGGTGAACAAAAAAATGGTGGTTGTGGATATGTTCCTTAGGGAGTTCTGAACTATTTCTGATAATCGCGCGCAACTTTTTGCTAAATCCGAAACGTGAAGAAAAGGAAAAAAATTCATTTTTGCAATGTATTTTAAATGGGAAATTTGAGGAAGTCGGTGGCACGTGTAACGTTAACCGATTTTTCTCAAATTGGGGGGAATTTTTTTTTCTGGATAGGGAAACGATTGGTGGGGATCGTTGCCCTCTAACAAAAAGTCCGTTTTTGGACCACCCTAGTGTCCATTTTCGAGAATACACTGGAATCGCATTTACTTAAAGATATTCAGGAACGGTAACAGGAATAAAGACAAAGTTATGTATTCCTATGCAAATCAATTTCCGAAAGTTATTTCAAACAAGAATAAGCTATCTTTTTACTTTATCATACGCAGTATGTATAGTATTGTAATCACGCCGAAAAAAAAAATTGAGATTTTAGCGGAAATAGGTCTTTATGGGTCCCCTGAACATTTTTGACCAAGGTACAAAAAAATGTCTGTGTGTGTGTGTGTGTGTGTGTGTGTGTGTGTGTGCGTGTGTAAACGATTTTTGTGACGACGATTCCGGAGAAACTACTAAAGGTATCGGGACGAAAGTTTATATTTAGAAGTTTTATGACCAAACTTAGAGCTGAAAAGCTTTTGGTTCAAAAGGGTCGAAAGGAACTGGTAGTTTATTCTAAGCCTTTTTCAATGATTTTGCAAATGACCCGCTATTTCTGTAATTTCGACAAAATAGTTAAATAATAAATTAAAGTAGAGGAAATTTTGAATAATTTATGACTATGACTTTTTTTGGTAAAATTAATAGCTTAGCTTCAAGAGCAAATTCTATTTGATCGAGATCGACCGCATCTGCATTAATATGAAATTACATAGTAGTCAGGATTTGACAAATATTTTTTTATGCTGTCACACTCGAAAACAGCTGATTTCATCAGAGGTTGGAGAACCGCTATGGAACGTTGCCGCTCTAATGCGACAAAGTACAAAATTCAAATTTCAAATAAGATAAGATCACCAATTTGATTGTTTGTTGATAAGAAATATCAAACCGTTGTTATATCTAATTCTAAACCCGATAAATTGAGACAATTGTAAATAAAGTATAGCGATGAGTGTAGTTTTATTTTTGTATGTTGGTAGGGATGTATCATGAACAAATATAAATCTCAGAATTTGAATTAGCTTTTTAAGGTGCGTTTTCATTAGTGATAATGACAGTGGTAGCAGACGCCATTATAGTATTTCCAATAGAAAATTGCTAGTGACTCATGTTTATGGACATGCAAACTAATATGTGTCACTATCACCATAAGTAAGAAATACTATAATTTCGTATTCTACCACCGCCATTAGCTACCATTACCTACCAATCGGAACGCACCTTTAAACTTGACGTTTCGTCAAAGTGGTACCAACCTAACATTTCCTATACAGAATTTTTTTAATTATTTTTTTTAAATACGTGTTTCTCAAAAAGCAACGCAATAAACGTTTATGTGCTCGTGCCAAAAACTAGAAAGCGCGACTCCCTCACATGCGACGGCGACAGTCCGCCTTCGGTGACGCGCCGCATCACCGCTCGTCGCGCTATTCCGTACTTTCGGCATTTGTGACATAAATAACTATTATTCTAATGACGTAGTGTAGGTAGTGTCAAATGCTGATGCGTTGACAATACCTACGATTTATCTCAATAGAATAGATTCTCATACAGCTAAACTATTAATTTTATATATTGTATGATAAAGTCATGTGCCTGGCCACATCAGATTTTTTAGTTTTGGAGATATACACCTAATTTTAAATTTTGAGTGTTTTTTAATTTTTGCTTAACAACTAATGGAATTAGTAATTTGTTATTTTAACATTGTGAACAACCACATTACAATAAACCGAATAGCGCAAAAGGATTTACACAACTTTAAAGATGGCAAAGAAACCATAGCCAACTCGTTTTTTCTTTAAAGGAATTTATGTAAACTATACTTTTCCAAAACATTTATTTTATCGAGTTTGGCTTTCTGTTCAAAACAGTGCGTAAAAGTATTTTAATAATACAGTTCATAATATTTAAAAAAATATTTATTAAAAAATAATATTATGCCAACAGTAAATGAACATGATTATAACATTTAACAAATATTATTTTACTAGAGAAATAAAATCTTTATTATTTTCGTTTAATATTTTCCTTGATAATTTTCCTAACAGTGTATAGATCTGAAGAAATTAACAAATATTTAAAAAGATCTGTGTTTGTTCGAAGGCGAGTTGTTTTGCATGTGTTGCCAAGTCGTACTTTTCTTATTTCTTTATTTTTTGCTACTGATGATTCCTCTGGCAATTGTCCAATTGATATTATGGATGTTTTTATAATTTCTGTGCCATGAAAAAGACCTTTATGCCATGTTGGAGGCATAATAAACCAATTATACAAATGTAGATACAAAAACCTTGTCTTATGGCTAAATTTTTGAAGTTTTGTCTGTTCAATTTCATATCCTGAGGAAAGTACTCTTAGTAAAATGCTGAGACGGTAAATAAGAGTGTTGTCAAGACCTGTAATAGATGCTGTAGCACGATGGTCTGTGAAAAATAGTCTAGCCAGGGGCGTTGCTACGGGGAGCAGTGGGAGCAAACTTCTCCAGGCGGGCGAGGGTGCGCAAAATTCAAAGAGAAATAACAAAACTTTTGTGTAAAAAAACGCCAGAATTTCTAAATAAGATTCTAAGTAGTGATGGGCGCATTCGGATTACATAATCGATAAAATACACGTACGTATTGTCAATTCAGTATTCAATTAGCTTTGAAGAAGCGTACCACATGGTTCGCGAAATGTCAGCATTTACAAATCTTGACACACGGCATAATCCGGAATAGTGATAAAATAATATATAAATAGTAAAATTATCGGTAATTTAAAAAATGGTTATATTACCGGTAATTTTACCGGTAATATTACCGTGACGATAAATTGCCCGTAATTTAATAGCTTGGAATACTACCTACCGATAAAGTTACCGGTAATATTACCCACAGGTCATATCCTGTGAGGGATAATAATATTAATATTTTGCAGCTTGACCCGAGGATGGTACTTGAAGTACCAAAATCGATCGTCACATGAATAGAAAACAAACAGTTTTTTACTGCATATTTTTTTATACTATATTCCCTCAATACTTTGTAGGTATGTGAAAAAATCATCCCTTTGTATTAATTATCCTCAAATTAATTAATACATTTACGACTACGACTCATTACAATCAATAATATAAAATAATAATTATTATACATATATTATATATTTAAGGTATACACTGCGTTTGGAGAATTGAAATATCCGAAAGATGGCGTTATTGTCCATGGACTCTACTTGGACGCTGGAAGATGGGACATGAAAACAATGAAACTAGTCGATCCAAACCCAGGTAAAACCGTAAATATTGCATTCTTGCCAGTTTACTCAACAATTTTCGTATATCTTTGCATATTAGGTGAAATTAATCCTCCGTTGCCAGCTGTCAAGTTAGAACCTGTTGTCACCAAAGTAGCCGAAGATGATCCCAGATACCTTTGCCCGTTATATAAGACGTCAGTTAGGGCTGGAGTTCTGTCAACAACTGGCCACAGCACAAACTTTGTGTTAGCTCTCTTACTGCCCTCTGCCGAAGAAAGCAACTACTGGATATTGAAAGGGACCGCTTGTTTGACACAATTAACCAATTAGGTTAAATTAACAATTATATTTGTGCATTTGCAATTTTAATTTAAAATGTCCATGTCATTTTTTTACATGTTCAAAACAGATTTGAGATTTTTAATGTTTTTATTAAAGGACAAAAAAGTTTTAATGTCATATCACAGTTTTGTCAATTCGGTGTATAAAAAGAAATTAAATTGTGATTGTGCTTAACAATAAAACTTTCTGATGTGGATAAACCATTTTACATAAAAAAATAATTGTTTTTATACTTATCTGCACATTTAAATTTTAATGTATCGTAATTTCTATGAAAATAAAACAGCAGTTATTTTAACAAAGACTTTATTAAAAAATAACTCATTTCTTCCTAAGCATATCACATTATAATAACAATAAACATACATAATAGAATCAACCAAATCTAAGAAAAACAATTAACAGCTGAATAAGTTATGCTATAAAAATATATATACAGTTCAGGAAAAAAGTATAATAAATATGATAAATTTCATTTAGAACTAAAACTACACTATAATAACCAATTGCGGCTAAATTCAAAATTGTCATACTCGCCCATCTCTTTCGCAGGTCCCGTCTAACAATTTATAAGCGGGTAAGTATTCTTCGTGACCAATAGATGGCGCATATAGCAATTTCGGATTCTTAATAGTATTATTAATGCTACCTAAAGATGTATAACCTTCACTGTACAAACTGCAGTAGGGCACTTGAAAATATAAAAGATAATCCCAGACTTCAGAATAGTGCCAATCTAACAACGGAGATACACGCATTACTTGTGGCCAACTTGGATCAGTCATCTAAAAATAAAAAACTAATAGTTAATAATAAAATACACATTCAAATCGACAAAAAGTCTTAAAAAAAAAATCAAATTTTTAGCAAAACACCACAGGTGGGTGGCTGGCTAGTTTTTTTTTACTTTTTGGAGCAATAGAAGAATTTTACATAATTCAAAAAATCATTATATTTTTGTTTAAAGGCATAAAATAAAATGTACAAAAACAAATTCATTTTAGTGTTTTGGGGCTAGGCAAAATCGAACTATCGTTCGTACGATTGTCTTACTTGAAAGATCGATCAGATCAATCAGATCGATAAAAAAATCGAAATATTATGTCAATTCCAAATTGATTACTTGTTTGATTAAATTTAAGTTAAAATTTGTCCTACTGTAAAATTGTTTAAAATATACATACTTGGATCCCTATGGTTCTCGGGTTGCGCATTATACAACATTTCATCCAAATCAGGGTTGGTGAGGTAAAAAACTGTGTTGATTTGATATTGAACTACTCTTCCACTAATTTGTAGTATAAAATAAGTCATTACGTTTAGTTTTTGGTTCACAACAAAGTTGTTAATCATAAAGTGATTAACAACCTCGTTTTGGCTTGTTCGTTTTTTTTTTTATATACAGCCGGTAGTGTGAGTTTTGTTAATATTTCCTCTACGTTTATTACAATGCCTACTTGAGTATAAAGTAGATTTGTATTTTATTTTTGAATGTTGGTTAGTTACAATACAGTTTTTGATTATTTAGAAAGAATATTAGTCTAAGTGGAATAACCTATGTTGACAATGTTACTGCAGTATCTTTAATTTTATTATTGCAAAAATATGAAATAAAATAGTCTAATAAAAAAACACGTTTTTAATCCTCCTCTCAAATAGATGCAGGGCATTACGAATAATGCCCGGACAATCTATTATTATTATTATACAAGGTTAGCCAAAATTACCGGAACACCTAAATAACTCTCCAACGGTAAGAAATTTCAAAAAAAAATCAGACAAATGTTTCGTTCAAATATATTTTTAATATACAGGGTGTTCATTTTATTATAGAAATTTAGTAAACTTTCTTTTTTCAAATGGAACACCCTGTATATTTTAACATTTTGTGATTTTAAGACTAATTCCAAACATGTTTTATTAAAATAATCTTTTTATAAAATGCACCATTTTTGAATTTTAAGCCATTAATTAAAATTGGTCAGAATTACCAGAACAGCTACATGTCCTACATAACTCTCCAAAAGCAAAAAATTTCAAATAAACATTCAAGCAAAAGTTTTTTGACTTTAAACAAGCTATCGTTCAAATATATTTCTAGTATTCATTTTATTATGGAAATTTCGTAAACATTTTTAAAAAATGGAACACCTTGCATATTTTTACATTTTGTAATTCAAAGACTAATTCAAAACATTTTTTATTAATATAATTTTCTTGTAGAATGTATTATTTTTGAGTTGTAAGCAATTAATTAAAATTAGTCACAATTACCGGAACACCTACATAGTTCTCCAACCGTAAAAAACATATTTTTAAACAAGCTCTGCTTAAATATACTTTTAATATAGGGGGTGTTTATTTTATTATGGCAGTATGGAACATCCTGTACATCGCATCATCAGCATCATTTTTTAGTTATAAGCAATTAATTAAAACTCCAAAACATGTATTTTGACCGAACGGATAAATAATAACAAATTCAAGAAAAAGAAACAAAGTAATTAAATTAAATTTTCAAACAGCCATCCCTGAGCGGCTTGACAATGCCGCAACCTATCAACAAATTCCCGTAAACAGTTTTCTAAATGTTCGACAGTAATACTTTGAACTTCGTCCACTATCCGCTGCTTCAACGCATCAATATTATGCGGCCTATTGGTGTAAACCTTGGACTTTAGGTGTCCCCAAATAAAAAATACAATATTTGCAAACCCGGCAACCTAGGTGGCCATTCAATGGATCCTCTCCTTCCAATCCACCGCTGCGGAAAAATTGAATTTAAATACTTTCGCACTTGGACACCGTACTGCGGCGGGGCACCATCTTGTTGAAATCAAATGTTATTTGGTTCTAAAGCAGTTTCCAGTAGTTTCCAAAACAGCGTTCTGCTAAAATCAATTTATTGAAAGCAGTTTTTGGTAACTTTAAGTTTTGTCGAGTGGCGATATCGCTTGCAAAATAAGCAAATATCAAGCAAAAATACATAACCACAATGTGGCTACAGTAGACACTTGAGTAGACACCAACTGTCGCAGGCAAACATTGTCTAATACGTGATGTAACATGTCCAAAGTTTCTAAATTTAATAAAATTAATGTATCAAACGAGAAAAAATAGTTTATCCGTTTGATTAAGATAAATTGGTATGTATGTGAGAAAATATTCTTAATTTGAAGTTCAGGAGTTTTGATTAATTGCTTATAACTAAAAAATTATGAAACTTATACAAAAATGATTCCAATAAAAATGTTTAGAATTAGTCTTAGCATTATAAATGTAAAGATGTACAGGGTTTTCCATTTGAAAATGAAAAGGTTACCAAATTTTCATAATAAAATGAACATCTGTACATTAAAATCATATTTTAATAATAACTTGTTTAATGTCAAAAAGCGTTTGTTTGAATGTTTTTTGAAATTTTTTACGGTTGGGGAGTTATGTAGGTGTTCTGGTAAATAATCAGTCATGAGACTGATTTTAATGAATTGCTTAAAACTCAAAAATGATGCATTTTATAAAAATATTATTTTAATAAAAGATGTTTAGAATTAGTCCTAAAATCACAAAATGTAAAAATATACAGCGTGTTCCATTTGAAAAAAAAAAGTTTACGAAATTTCTATAATAAAATGAACACCCTGTATATTAAAAATATATTTGAACGATGGATTGTTTAAAGTCAAAAAACTTTTGTCTGAATTTCATTTTGAAATTTCTTGCCGTTGGAGAGTTATTTAGGTGTTCCGGTAATTTTGGCTAACCCTGTATAACATGGTGTGTAAATCAAAGGATTTACAAATCACCTAGTATCTCCAAATTATTTGCGACACAAACATTTGTATTTTAACTAGAAAGGAATACAGACATCCAGTATCATACGGACTTACCGTAATAATGTAATTAATCAAAGTATACAGGTGAGGCGAGATGTAAATTTTAAATAAATTAAAAATTACAGCCACATCCTGGATTTGAACCAGGGACCTTTGTGTCGCTAGCACAATGCTCTATCCAACTGAGCTATTGCGGCCTATGACATGTGTTAGGTTTTGGTAGTGTTGGACAGATGTCAATAGCTCAGTTGCATAGAATTGTGCTAGCGACACAAAGGTCCCTGGTACAAATCCAGGTTATGGCTGTAATTTTTACATTATTTAATATTTACATCCCGCTTGTATATCACCTGTATACTTTGATTAATTTGTTTTTTAACCGATTATATCATGACATCATTTAGCTCGGTGGAAGAAATAAGCAATACTTGCCTGATTGATATTCAGATGCTCCGAATATGGATCGGTACGTCTTGTGCCCATCAGGCAAGCAGTCATGTTCGGTCTATCATGCAAAAAGGTCTCCAGGCCATCTTTGACTCCCTTGGTGATCGTCACAATGTCGACGTTGTAGTAATCCCGGAGCATATCAATGAACCGGTTCACTTCCGGAAATGGATTCAAACTCTGGATATACATACAGATCAAACGTCCAGTGTATTCAGGAAAGCGTTCCCGCAAGACACCCAGGACAAGATGGAGCAAGACTGTGCAATCCTTACCGCCGTTGAAACTGAGGAATATGTTGGAGGGGCCATACTGTCGCAGAGCATTTTCAACACACTGAAAAAAATAATTCAAAAGATTATTATCAGTTAGTTAAACAGATTAGGTTTTATTCTAATTATTTTAGTAATACAAATATGTAATAAACATAATGGCTGGTTCAAATTTTAGACTGACAGTCCCTATATTTTCCAATGATCAATAGTCTGAAGAAAATTTTCGCTTCCATTTAGCTATTAAGATATATACAGAGTGAACTAAAATGACGGACAGGTTGAATTTCCCACCAAATTGAATAATTGTGATATTCTTACATGAAAAAATTAAAATGGTCAACCAAAATAACCGACCAGAAAATGAAAGTGAAGGAATGTTCGCCCAAATCAAGTTTAGCATTTTTACCATTCAAAATGGCTATAAGTAAATAATAGGCTTTTCACGCGCAATCATCAGTTGATTCTAAATTTGATACACCTACATACATACATACATTTCGAGTATTTCACGAAGAAATATAAAATAATTTTTATGGAAAACTCCGCCCGCAAACCCCCTCGATCATGACACAGCGCACAGTGGTTGAAAATGAGAATCTAGCCCTTCAAAATAATTTTAACGCTATGGTCCAATTTAATCCAAAGTGACATGAACATGTTCTTAGATAATGTACAGTAAGGGGCTAAGGTTACATCGGCCCTTAGCTTAATTTTGTTTAAGTGATATTATCAGAGGATGAGCCATGATTTTATATTAAATATTCATTAATAAAAATTTGGAAATTTAATTAAGCTTACAGTTTTATGCAATAACTAGAAGCAAATTTTGCAATATTTCCCTGATTGCTTACTTAGTTACATGACCACGTAGATATGATTGTCATAATATATCATATTTGCTTTAAATATTTTTTAGTGTCTACTGATGGAATCGTTTATTGGGGGTTACTAGGTTCGTCAACATAAACATATATGATTTTTTCTTGGTTATATGACGTCTCAGAGACAGAGAAACTAATTTATGTAACATAAAGTACCTGATGGATCTGACAGTTTTGATTTCCACAGTATATCGAAAGTAGTGATAACTGCATAGGCTGGAATTTATAAACAGGACGTAGTGCGTGTGTAGTATCATTGGATAAATATTTTAATAAGACACAATATTTGGTTGAAAACATTGTTTATAAATACAGCTTACGAAAGAAACCATAAACAGTTATGGCATAGCTGCTTAGACTGTAAACATGACGATAATTACAGGTAATAGTTTTGTATTTAGTTAGTAAAAAAGGCAAGTGATATAATATCCATAGTCAATGATTTAGCGAATCTGTTGATGGCGATTGTAAGCCCTTTAAGTCAGTTTTGGACAGTCAACTGTAAAAAAAGATTTATTTAAAAAAATCGGTATCATATGTTTTTTGCGTAAACCATATTATTGAGTAAGATTTCTTTCCAACGAAAGGTGTGTAATCATTAAATATCTATTCAATGATACCACACAGGACCTAGGATTTATTTTGAAATTCTTAAACTTAGTGCAGCTATGACTACTTCCGGTACGATCCGAAAATGCAAATTGTTATAATTCAAGTCTTCAGGATGGTTTATTTTATGTTAGTTTCTTCCCAAATCTCTGACGTCACATACCAGGAAATAACCCTTGGATAAAACTGGCTATATTTAAACTCAATTACAACCCTGTCAAAAAGAACCCCATTGTTACTGAGATTTTTTAACTATTTTTCGTACATTCATAGGTGTAGTATTATTATACTCACTAGGTTTCAGAACTTTAAAACTAAATTTGTTTCTAAACCACTCCCAAAACCCACCCCATAAGTGCTAGATTTTTTACTATTTTTCTTGTATTTGCAGTTATAAAATTATCATTACTCACAAGATTTCAGAATGTTCACTCCAAATATATGTTTCAACCCCCTTAAAACATCCCCTGTACGGCTAAGATTTTTTCACTATTTTTCCGCGTATCTAACAACTATTTGAAGCTCATTTACAAAAAAAAATATATATATATATTTCAGCTAAAAGTGCATAATAGACCACTGAGCAGCGCGGAGATCCGCTGTCTCTGGATGGCTTGGTTTCTCCACTCTAGGTGGTCTGAAGTCTAAATGTCGAATTCCGTTAAATTCTAGACATAAGTAGTTATCGCTTGATGAACAATAAATTAAAATATTTATATTTGATCAAATTGTGACTTGTCAAATTATCGATTTAGCTCACATTTTTTTTCAATGTTTTTGCTTTTAAATAAGGATGCTCAATATGAAAGCTTCGTGTTCATCAAGCGATAAAGCAATATTTGTTGAACATATAGTAAACATTTCTAGTTGCTCGCACCGATAGTTTCTCATATATCATGCTCACCAGCTGCAAAAATTTTGAAAAAAACGCGTAACTATTGGTTATACTCATAACTCTTTCATGTCATTTAGAGGTTTGGATTTACGCTGAATCTGAATACAAAATTTAAATGGAAAAATTAATTAATTCTTTGATTGTCATTTACTGCAATTTAGGCTCCAATATTTCGACCTTAGTGTCAGATTTGCTTTTGGGGTCTTTAATCATGAGTAAAAATCCAAAATTTTCCAGAAAATTTCTATTATTATAATTTGTATATAATTTTCTGATCCGTGTTGGTTTATGAAATGTTTATGCCAGATTTTGATTCAGCGGTCATAAAACATATAAAAATGCTTATAATAGTTATTTATGTACCAAGGGCATTACACGGATGTTTATGCCCCGAGGGTGACCGATAGGCCCGAGAGCTTTTTAAGTCGCCCGAGGGTATAAACATCAAGTAATGCCCGAGGCGCATAAAAAAATTTATGTCCTACAATGGGTTTGTTCTTCTGTTTGAATAATATTAATAAATATTTTGACGTTATCAAGTGACATGCGTATCTACGGGGCTGAATAACAATACAAACGATTCGGAGTTGAGTCACAATCCAGACAATTAATTGTCAAACTTATAACCTTAATCGCCAATAATTGACATTGCCGAGTGACAGTACAGACAATTAATTACCAAACTTATAACCTTAATCGCCAGTAATTGACATTGATGACTTAAAATTTACAATTTGAATGACAAATATTTGACATATAACCATGGCAACCATTAACGCCCGCGCGGACATTAAGAATCAGTTTTTACCCCGGAATCTAAGATATAAAATGTGACTTTATGATCATGTAGGACATAAACTAGATTTCGCCAAAAATTCACATAATTTTCATTTATGGTCCGCCATCTTGTTTCGGCCAATTTAAATTTTATAATTGAAAACCTATATTTCGATACAGCGTGTAGTAACCGTGTTCCATCATTTTCAGTTAGTTGAAAATAGTGCTTTACAAAGTAATTATACCTGCTAAAATTTACGCATACATAGGTACTAGTTTTGATTAAAAATAAAATACATATAACATTAAAAGAAAATCTCATTTCAACATATTGCATCATGTAGTACAATGAAAGATATATTTTTTTACTATTGATATAATTTTGATTATTTTGAGTTGTCAAGCATGTATTAGACCTCCTGACCTCATGAACCCCATGACATCATGTAAAGTAAATATGCACAAAGAAGCATTTTTTTATCCTTTACACGAGAATGTTATTTATATCCTACATGATCATAACGTGACATTTTACATCTTCGATACGGGCGGCGAAAACTTCTACTTCATGCCCTTGCGGGCATTAACAATTCTTAATGCCCGTGCGGCCATTAAGTGTTGCCATGGTTTATTGGTCGATACATCAAATATTTGATGACCCCAATAAACGATAAACTAACAATGTTTTTAAATTCCAAGACAAGTTATTCAGTTTGACAATTCATTGTCTGTATCAGTCTGTAATGTCACTAATGTCACTGTATTGTTTGTGTTGTTGCTCAACTCCTTAGAGACGCATGTCACTTAATTACGTCAAAATATTTATTAATATTATTCAAACTGGAGGAACAAAACCATTGTAGGACATACAATTTTGTATGCACCACGGGCATTATTTGATCATTGATGTTTATACTCTCGGCCATTAACATCCATCCGTTCTTGGTACATAAATAACTATTTATGGTCATATGTGTTTCTAATTTAAAAATATCAAATATCAGTAAAATATTGAATTAATAAATGTTTACCAACAAATGGACCTTTCTCCAACATGTTTTGAACAAGGAAAACTCCTTAAACTGCCTTAGAATGTTATAGCTCGGAAACAGCACATTTTTTCTGTTTCTTTTTGTTATAAAGCTGTCAGCCATATTAATATTCGGGACGGGCAACAACACACCCAGTATTTCAGGCATTATTACAACGTGCAACTGAACAGAAAATATGCATTGAGAATTTTAAAATCACCATTGAGAATCTCATATTTGTGCAGTAATAAGTTCAGTTTTAACCATCAAAACAAAAAAGTAAATCTGGAAATTAGTAAATACCTTCTGGTTTAGTGACCTGAACAACCTACTAAACGTCCTAAAAATCCTGAGTCTGCAAACCTAACATGTCTGAAATCGCTCATAACTCCTTCAACATGGCATTTAGAGGTTTTGAATGGCACTATATCGGAGTATATAATATACATATTTCCAAATTTATATTGGGCGGTACAAGATGGCGGGCCAGAAAATGGAAACTATAGGAATTTTCCGTTTTAAGACAACTGAATCCAAATCAGGCATAAACATTGGAGAATTCAAAATGGCGGATCAGACAATTATAATTAACGGTAATTCTCAGAAATGTTTGATTCTTAATGGTCTGTTAGGGAGGCCAAATTCAAATCTAACACTTAAGTTAAAAATTCCAAATACTGGAAACAAAATTGAAGTAAAATATAATTAAATAATTAATTATTTAGATTTGGGATGTATTTATATTTTATTCCGCACAGCTATTGTTTCCCTTACTGTATAGGAGCAACATTATTTTTAAGAACACGACGCGACGGCACAAACAGATTGTGCGTGAGCACTCAAAATGTTAGAATATATCAGTCGTATTTACTGCAGTGCAACAGTGCAAAATTATCGTAGGTATAAAAAAGTATACGAATTTTTTTGTTGCTTTGCGTATAATTTAAAATTACAAGTCACTTAAAACGTCAGTATCTGATAACAAAGAAGCAGCAGTACAGTAGCAGTCGTAATTATATTATTAACAAATAACTTAATAAAATCCAGAATGATACGTGACCAGGGACCCTATTCTCGTCATCTTTTTGAAGCGAATGCGTCTTTTCGAATAGAGTAGGGATATCACCGGTTGCCCTCTGGTTCGTATCTAGGTTGTTGCTAAGAACAATAACGCACGCGCCACGCCCATACTTTTCAATCAAACGTATGGGAACGTATGGGCGTGGCGCGTGTGTTATTGTTCTTAGCAACAAGCAAACTTGCTCATAGATACGGGCAACCGGTGATATCCCTACTCCATTCGATAAGTCACGATTCGCTTCAAAAAGATGACGAGAATAGGGTCCCAGGGTTGTTAAAAAATGAACGTTTTTTTAAATAAAATGGTGCTTTTTTTCTAACGAACAATGTTTTTAAACACTTCACAAAAAACATCTTTTAAACATGTGATAAAACATGCTTTACATCACACACACACAAAAAAAATGTTTTAAACAGCGAATAAAACTTGTTTCAAACATGTTTTATATTATACGCAATTATTGTATTTGTATGTGTCGTAGGCAAATGGTTATTTCTGGCAAAAGGGTTTTGCCTAGGCAAAACCTATTTGCCATGGCAAATTGATATTGAGGCTTCATTTATATGTTTAAAGCTATTTGCCTAGGCAAATGCATTTGCCAAAGTCGTTGTTACGCAAATAGCGTTTTATTTAGAAAGTCCGTAGCATCATCAATTAATGGGGGTCTCTCTTTCTTCGTCTCTGTCGGTTATCCTCATTTGTATAACAAAAACTCTTTGATGACAAGCATTGCCATACAAATAAAAAAATTTGATTCATACGGAGAATAAGTGATGACGTAAGCGAATGGTTTTAGTGAACAGAGTGTAACCCCAATCGCAAGCGACCGTGAAATATGAGCGTTTAGACGAATTTCAAATTATGTGAGGTAATTTAACTGTTGACAGTCTGTGGTTAACAGCGCTATTAGTTATTAATTTCAACTCCGTTCCTTATCACAACAACTTGGTTCGGCCGTGTGTTTGGAACATCACAGTACCGCAGCATATCAGTGAACCATTATGAAGACAAGTCTAACGTTTCAGCACACCAAATCAAAGTTCACTGAGTTGTAGGTACATTTGTTCGGCATGGGTTTTCGTGTGCAAAATAGTTAGGTGATACGAACTCAGAAATTTACTGTTTTTCAGTATAGTATAACTTTTTTCCTAGTAAAAGGGAACCAAAACATTCGTAACCTAAAAGTCTTGTTTTGGTGGAATAAATTCCATATTGATCCATATAAAATAGTATCTCTGCACTCATGAGTGTTGACGCTTGTCACAACAAATCAGGCATAACTTCATTAAAACCATGATGATTAGAATACGATATATTTCTCAGAAGTAATCAACGAATAAATATAATTATGACGTATTTGAGAACAATCATTAACGGATTGCACATAACGTTACATAATTTTAAAACAAACGCGATTGAAAACAAAATGCAATTTGCCTAATAACGGTTTTGGCAAATACATTTGCCTAGGCAATTAGATGATTAGAATACGATATATTTCTCAGAAGTAATCAACGAATAAATATAATTATGACGTATTTGAGAACCATCATTAACGGATTGCACATAACGTTACATAATTTTAAAACAAACGCGATTGAAAACAAAATGCAATTTGCCTAATAACGGTTTTGGCAAATACATTTGCCTAGGCAAATAGCTTTAAAACTATAAATAAACTTGTACTATCTATTTGCCCAGGCAAATAGCTTTTGCCTAGGCAAAAGCCTTTTGCCTAAATAACCATTTGCCTACGACATATGCATTTTAATCGACGTCATTTGATTCCTTATTTTCTTGCTACCACTGATACTGTATTACTATATTTTATGAAAACCAATAAAAACTGTTAAAATTTGGGTAGTTTAAAACACAACATTTAATACAAACTGTTTAAAACATGTTTAAAAAAATAATTTATAACAAAATATTTGTTTTAAAACATGTTTAAAACACTGGTTTTAAATAGTTTTAAACATAACAACCTTGCACGTGACTCGTAGGTAACAATTTCATTGTTATTCATTTCACAGATTTCTAATCTAATCCGCATTACCATTACTTATATGTACAAAAATGAGACAATGAAATGATGATTCTATGGTTGATAAGTATACCAATAGCCAGAGTACATACTCACTGTTGTTTATCGCATTTTGTTTAGTTAATGTAAATACAAAGTACTGAAATTTGCTCTATTTATGCTGTAAAAATTATAGTTATAAAAATACCCGTCAAAATGTAATTTAACACAATCAGACACCGAATAACTTTTGAAGATTATTTGCACAAAAACAGACTGCAAAGATACTGTTTCGATAGTAAATTTTGCTACCTATAATTTTCGTAAAACCTATTTTTTTTTTTTTAATTTGGCGACTAATAATTGAGAAAAACACAGCATCATTTGAATGAATTGAAATTCAAACAATTGGAAAATTGTTGTTCGATTGTGTTTTACAATAGAACAGTTGTTCGATTGTGTTTTTATTGTATTTGACATTGTGATGCTTGCGATCGTTGTCATTGTGAATTCGTTTTGTAGATATGGTCCGAAGATGAAACTGTCGTTTCGAAATCGATCACCATGCAAATAGAGATTTTTCTTAATTAAAACTGATGCTAAACAACACACACATGCGTTTAAATTCCTTTAAAACCTCATGCACATGGAGAACTTCATAACCAAAACATAAAATGGACCGTCAACAACTTCTTGCCCTGTTGTTATACCGTCGAAGAAAGAAGAGGCAAACAAAAAGTCGTCTTATTTGGATTAATCCAATAAATCTAAGAAGGAAAGAAGTTGGAGCATTTTATACATTGTTTGAAGATTTGACGAATGATGACGCGAAGTTTTTCAATTATTTTCGAACGTCCATTGAGTCATTTGATGAATTACTGGGATATTTGAAAGATGGCATACAAAAAAATATACCCTACATACTTTTAGTTACTCCTAAATTATTAAACCTAAAACCTCAATATACATAATTGCAAATAATGTAAATGTAAAGAGTAATATAAATACATATGAACTGATCTTTACTTTTTGTGCGAATGGTGGGGTATACCATAGAATTTAGTTTATAATAAATACCTTTATACAAGTTTATTCACCAAATGCATCATACTGCGTATGATAAAGTATTGTTATCGCGCCGATATTTTTTTTATTTTAGCGGAAATTGGTCGTTTTGGGTCCCCTGAACATTTTTGACCAAGGTACAAAAAATGTCTGTGTGTGTGTGTGTGTGTGTGTGTCTGTGTATGTGTGTACCCGATTTTTGTGGCGACGATTCCGGAGAAACTACTAAAGGTATCAGGACGAAAGTTCATATTTAGGAGTTTTATTACCAAACTTAGAGCAGTTTTTGGTAAAATTAAGGGGGTCTTCCGCTTTGTTGGCCGCTTTTAAGGCCTATTTTAAGGAATTGATAATGAAAGAACCACACAATATTTATAGACAAACTTTTTTTTATTCTTTTGTGTTACTATCGATGTATAAAACTACCAATTTGAAAATTATTGGAATGATCTCGGTGACGTTGCAGATTACTTTGTGCGCGCTTTGGTGCAAATATTAATGTGTAACGGTAACCACGATTACACGAGTTCAGGTCGTCTGATACAAACAAGAGAAACCATTTCTTAATTTAATTAGAAGAAAAGAAACCTCTTTTGATTTGCAAGATATTTATTTCTTATTTATATAGGAGACATGTTTCGGCAGTTACGCCATTATCAATCCTAAATTGTCGTGGGGGAGATTTAGAAGTTGATGTATTTGCAAGATATCATAGGTGGAATTCGCAATACATATATACTGAGTATATATGAAAAATTGATTTTTTAAAACCAACAAAGCGGAAGACCCCCTTAATAGTTTAGCTGTATGAGCAAATTCTATTTGATCGAGATCGTGTCTGCATTAAAACTAATTACCCAGGATTTCACAATTATTTTCATTCTAATGAGAGTAGGTAGTGTCAAACGCTGATTTTTTGACAATACCTACTGTCAATATTGCGTAGTGTTGTGGTGCAGTAGTGTGTGTTAACAATGTATAGTATTCTATTATGAGCACTGTACGTATTAGAACGAATTATGATTATTATTATTTGACAATTATTTTCACAGTAGGTAGTGGCTAACGCTGATTTTTTGACAATACTTACTGTTAATATTATTAAAATATCTCTCAAATCCTGGATAACTTGTTTTATTTTAATGCAGACACGATCGATCTAGATCAAATAGAATTTCATGCAGATAAACTGTTAATTTTGTATATTGTATGATTAAGTCATGTGCCTGGCCACATCAGATTTGTTCTTTGTCGTCCAGTTCATCAAAGTCATTTGTCATTTCAAGGCACACTTATCTCCACGCATTTCTGGTAACAAATCTATCTTTGAAAATATCTTAAGTTTTATTCCACAACGCTGGTCTTGATTCAACCAAATATATTAGTAAGTCATTATTAATCAACACCTACTCGATTTTGCTAATTATCAGCTCTACAGGTTAATTGATGTATACATTCTCACATCAACCACGGCAACTATAGACCGGTAAAAAAACGTCGAATGTGTAGACGCTCATTTGATCACGTACACCACTATGTGAAAAGGAACGACAAAATTACCGCCGGGCTAGTGGCAGCAGGCGGCTGCACAGCGACCGTTATCGGCAAGACGGCCGTGCATCATTTATGCCGCTCAGTGTGAAAGCTCCTATTCAATTCTATACACTACTGCCGGAACGACGGCAACGGCAAATTTGTACCGGCGAACGCTGGTTACACATTGGGCGGTTTTTGCCGTGGCGGCAAATTTGCCGTTGCTGTCGTTCCGGCAGTAGTGTATAGAATTGAATGGAAGCTTTCACACTGAGCGACATAAATGACGCGCGGCCGTCTTGACGGTCGCTGTGCAGCCGCCTGATGCCACTAGACCGGCGGTAATTTTGTCGTTTCTTTTCACATAGTGGTGTACGTAATCAAATGAGAGTCTACACATTCGGCGGTTGTTTAACTTTCTATAGTTGCCGTGGTTGATGTCACAGAGTATACATTAATTAACCTGTAAAGCTGATAATTAGCAAAAGGAGGAGGTGTTGATTTATAATGACTTACTAATATCTTTGGTTCAATCAAGACCAGTGTTGTGGGATAAAAATTTAGATATTTTCAAGGATAGAAATGCTACCAGAAATTCGTGGAGATAAGTGTGCCTTGAAATGAAAAACGACTTTGATGAAGTGGACGACAAAGGAAAAAATCTGATGTGGTCTGGCACATGACTTTATCATACAATATATAAAATATTAGTTTAGCTGCATGAGATTCCATTTGATCGAGATCGATCGTGTCTGCATTAAAATAAAACAAGTTAGCTAGGATTAGACAGATATTTTGATAATATTGACAGTAGGTGTCAAATAATCAGCGTTTGGCACTATCTACTGTCATAAGACTGAAAATAATTGTCAAATCCCGGCTAACTATGTAGTTTTAATGCAGACACGATCTCGATCAAATAGAATATGCTCATACAGCTAAACTATTAACTTTACCAAAAAAATGACATAAATAAATTATACAAAATTTCCTCTACTTACATTTATTGTTTAACTATTTTGACGAAATTACAGAAATGGCAGCGCATTTGTAAAATCTTTGAAAAATGCTTAGAGGAAACACCCAGTTTTATTGGACTCTTTAGAACAAAAAGCTATTCAGCTCTAAGTTTGGTCATAAAACTTCTAAATGTCAAAGTTTCGTCCCGATACCTTTAGTAGTTTCTCCGGAATCGTCACCACAAAAATCGGGTACACAGATACACACAACACACACACACAGACTTTTTTTGTACCTTGGTCAAAAATGTTCAGGGGACTTTAAAGTAAAAATGCATTTGGTGAATAAGCTTGGTAATTTTGCAGTTGAAGGTCGGCGCCGGCGGTCAAGCCGCTAAATGTGTAAACCTACGAATTTTCTTACGCGGCGACGACACATTTGCCGCCACGGCAAAAACCGCCCAATGTGTAACCGGCGTAAGCTACACTCCTATTTCCTATTACTGCCTCTAATGACTGGACCAACGTCGCCGCCGACATCAAACCGATGTGTGTGGCATCAGTGAAGAGTGGGGCACTACTTGAATAGATTTAATAAATTTGAGTATATAGTACCTACGTGAGTACTGAGTAAAAGTAATACTCTTGAGTACTCTACTGAAACCGATTTGAGTAATTTACTGAGAGTATGCGTCTACTCAAATCGATTTGAGTATTTTACTCAGAGTACTAGATCTACTCAAAATGGTTTACTCAGAGTACGCATCTACTCAAAACGAATGCATACTGCACTGCGTGAATGCATACGTAACACATACTTTGGCGTGTGCTTCGTAAGAAACCGTTTAAACGCAATTTTCGTATAGTTCTCGTAAGCGTCCACAAACCAAGCAAAACTAACCGATTTACTTGTTCTTTTCATTCGTGCGTTCCAAAACATAGTAACTATGTTTGTCGTATAAAAGTATTTTAAACCAAGATTTATAATTATTTACAAATTTCTATCTAATATCAATTATAAGTTTCTTTAAATCATTAATATTTTCAATCAAAATATAACCCCGGTCTTCTTTGTACGTAGATTTCCAGTCCAGGTAATACCCAATATTGGTGCACTCCTAACGGTATGGACGCACACATATCAGTCATATTGGAACAAAACACGTTTAGACAAATCAAAACATTTTGCGTGTCTCTCCCACTCACAGGTCCAGTATATCGCTATCACACTTTGTTTTGTCTAAACGTGTTTTGTTCCACCATGACTGATATGTGTGCGTCCAGCCTTATACGGCAATAATGCGATTTATACAAGGCCACTTCTTTGCGGCTGTGTACTTGCTATAAATCATATTGATTGACGAGTGTAATGTTCCGCAGCGACCCATCTTGTCCACTCGGCATGCTTCCCTAGTGCCGCGGTACAAATATTGTTATGTTGCCGTATGGCGCATAAGTTCAAGACGGTTCCGGCTTATGCACTCTGCACGCATCAACTAGGTCGCACTAGAACCCCATTTCTCCAATACGAGTACTCTAATCATTTCATGTTGATACTGACAATACTCAGTACTGATATAAATTAATATGAGTATTGAGTAGAGTACTTGATACTCGCCGATTTTTTTGTTGAGTATCTACTCAATACTAATTTTTCTTTGAGCATTGAGTATCTACTCAATACTCAAGTTTTTAAATCTTGACTACTGAGTAGATACCCAACCTGAGTATCTAGTCAGCGCCGAAAATTTAAAAAAATGAGAATTGAGTAATCTACTCAATACTCTACTCATGAATAGAATTTTCCCCACTGTGCATCACTCATAAGGTCATAAAACCTTATTCTAGTGCCAGTTTTTCAAAAATCCATCACGGGGGCTTGGATTTTTGAATGGGGCTCATGATCAGAAAGCTTTGAATTTGAAGACAGTAAACGCTTATTTTTGTTATAAGTACATCATTAGAGGATTTTTTAATGACTGATTTAAAAATATATATTAAATTGGAAAAAACCAAAGATATGGATCTTATGTTTCCTTAAAATTCGGTAAGTTTGAAAGAGAAATTCTGAATACTCCGCAAACAGGCAAATAACAGCACAATTTTAAGAACACTGATCACATCTCTATTCTGTAAAACACTGAAAACATTTTTCATACAGTTGTCATTTATAAATTGCCCTCGTTGCTGTTTGAACAAAGATATGTGTGAATTAACCAGGGTTTGAAAAACCCCGTTTTTTAAACCCAACCCACGTGCCCACAGGCCCAAGTGGGGGTTTTCGGGCTTTTTCGGGTAAAAGTGGGCAATAGTAAATATTAACTAAACACATACTACCGTAACTGACTTTTTTTATGATGTAAAACCCGTAACCGTAACCAAACCAAAATATGTATAACATACTGAAACTGAAATGTCAACCTTTGCTAAAATATTCAAAACCTTGGTAAAACCCGAAACGGTTCTATTGAAAATTTATGTTTCACGTAAATTTTATGTTAAATTTTATGTAACACGGGAAAATTAATGTGTTCGAGATCAAAGTCAAAACCGGAACTGAAAATGTTTTAGTAAGTGTATAACCAAGATAACAAAACCCAAAATAACAACCCAAACCGTTTCCAGGTCGAAAAGCAGTTAAATTGGTGCAAGTGTATTGGGAGGGTGCGTGATGCAAGCGCCTCTCCCAGTGTAGGCGAGTACTATGTCCACGAGGCGTAAATGGAGCATTTCGCAGTGGTCCAATCAAACTTGTATTATTATATTGTTTTTGGAAAATAACTGTTAATAGTGAACTTCATTAACTTAATTTCATTGAACTTAATTTAATTTACAATATATTATAAAATATAATTAATTATAAACAACTATTAGGTAAGGTTATGTTTCATGTACAATTAGTTCAGGTTAAGTTATTGTTTTTTGATTAATAAACTAGCAAGGCTGTGCTGTAGGGTCGGAGATCTAGCTCATATTCGCACAGTCACTTTCAATTAGCCCGCAAAACACGTGCACAACACAAAATGAGGTTAGTTTATGTTTTGAGACTTTTAGGTTATATTGTAATTATATAGAACACGTGCACAACACAAAATGAGTGTACTTTATGTTTTGGGACTTTTAGATTATATTTTAACTTTCTTATAAAACAAGCAATCGAACTAGACAAACCCTTTTACTCAAACTTAATAATAAGATTATATTGCTGAATTCTGAATGTAATTTGAAAATAAATTTCTTTTTTAGCTCGACATGAGTGTAATAATCTGGAAATCTAAGAAATTTGCATTTCTTGTTCTTTCTCCTTTTATTCGTACATTTGTCAATACAACACTTATACTGTCCCCCCATTACGAAGTTATCGATGAACGATCTGTTGCTGTGAACCACAGAAATGTATACGTTTGAGTTATGACAGCTAGGCATCAACATAATGCGCCGCAAACTACTGAACCTTGAAACTACTGCACATCTGTAGGCCGATATTTCTCCGTTTCTCCGCTACGGGCGCCTAAACCGATTTTCGTCTCCCTTCCACGGGGCATGCACGGTGCCAATAGATATTTACTTGACATGGGCACCACTAACCGTGTCGACTGGTGAACTAAATGTGTTTGTGGTGGTTCGTGTTTTGTTTTTTTTTCTTGATGCACTTATTCACAAGACTGAGTGAATAAGAATACAACTTCAGTTTTGTTCTGAATTGTGAACTGAAAAACTGTATTAACATTTGAAATTTAGTTTTGCCCGTAACGAGTTTTCAATAAACACTTTTGTTTATTTCAAGCCAGCCCAACTCAAAAAAAAAACTCCAAATTATTTAAAAATGGTGCGCTCCGAAAAAAGGAGGGATTTTTTCAAGTGGGCCCAACCCGAAAAAAACCGGTGAGTTTTTTCATGTCGGGCCTATTCGGGCAAACCCTGGCATTAACTAACTCCAACATTATTTAAATTCACTTTACGGAAAAATGTTTGTATTTAGACACATTGTACTTCCTTTTTTATTTCAACAAAATACCATATAGTTATTTTAAAAAGTTGGAAACATTTTACAATTAAAATAACGTAACAAAATATGCTACTATGCCACGGTTAAACAGAGAATTTCAAATGTGTATGCTTTACATTTCTAGTATTCCAAATTACTGCATTAACAACAATTAAAACAATAAAAAACACGAAATTGTAAGAACAGCGCTGTAGTAATAAAATCTTGCGCCTGGGGTCAAATATCTAACTTGCGCCCCTTTGAGCAAATGGGTGGTTCTTTCTTTTAGAAAATATTGGCATGGCGTCAGGGACGTCGTTTCCAGGGGGTTAGATGGCGGAGGGGCTGGTTTTTGTTTAATAAATGGTGCCATAGTAGTAATAACGTCTTGTGTTATTTGTTATAAATGACATAGATAAGACTGTAAGAGTATAAGAGACAGAGAGTCCATATTATTTAGTACATATTACTATTCTAAAATGCGTCATAACAAGCATGGCAATAAAAAAGGATATAAATAAGTAAAAAGTAGCCCATATTGTTCGTTAAATTCAAATTCTATCATACTAAAAAATCTCGCTTTTATGGTACATTGTTACACATTTGTTTTTAGCCACGGTCGCGCTCCTGATCCGCCGGTCGATATCTCGCGTTAATAAGCTAGACACAACGTATGATATTAAGGCTCCGTTGTAAAAACATCGCCACTACGAAACAAAATGTTTAGATTCGATGTTTTTCTGTCGGGATCCATGTCTATGCCGTGGTTTACGTATCGATTGGAGCTTCTGGTGTCTGCGATGAGCTGGCCATACGTAACAGCCGAAATATGGCCATTGTTTACATATCTGACAATTATCGCATTTTTCGGTTAGCGGAAAATTTATGATTGGGCCGAAATTGTACCTAGATAAAAAATCTATCATTGTATTGTGACTTTGGCGAGGGGTATTATGTTTGAAAAAAAGAAAGATGTAGATGTAAAATTCGAATTTATCTTAGCACAAAATTATTTTTGGCCTAGCCAAACTACTTATTGATCTAAGATTAGACAATGAAAATTTCATCAATTTTGAACCATAAATAACGCCGGCAATAGAAAACGCGATTTAGCACAGGTAGAACTGGGTCTTAAGAGACATAGTAATTTTGCCACATTACTATCGTTTGTGTAATTAATAATGTTTGTTAATAATTGTTTGTAATTATATTTTATTTAGGAATCATTGACCTCTTTTCCTAGAATTTAAGATAGTCTAATTTTCCACTGATATTGTAGCCTTTTGATTACTTATTGATATGCTAGGAGTACTTGTTGTTAATTTTCTATAAGAATTTCTAACTCGTATTCATTGAGCAAGCCCCAATGTATAATTTACAATTGTCACCTTTCAATAAACACAATTGTAGACTTTTCAATGTTGTCCATTTTCTCTTAATTCTCGGTTTTAAACATTATCCGTCAATTACACGAGTGAATGCTAACTAATGTTGTTGCCCTTCTGCTATTCTCGATATACAGGACCCAACAATTATTATAGCAAATTAATAAACGAGTGATGTGCGACGATGCGAGTACATAATTCACTCAGTTGTCAAGAGATTGTTGCCGAAAATACAGGCACAACATGGATCAAATTGATAATTTTATAATAGTATCAATCGGGCATCGGATAAAAAGTCTTTATACTAAATTTATAAACAATAAAAAGGTTCCAATATTATTTTTAAAATTTGCCGCGTTGGCGAGAAACAATGACAAAACATAGACAAAATCTGATTGTGCCAGATAAGATAACTAACCTATCACTAGACAAGTTCTAGGCTTCTATGACGAAAGTTATGTCGGTCCCAGTAATAAAAAATCAATAAATATACAGAGTGATTTGCAATTATAGACGAAAAGTACTTTTGACATTGAAACAAATTTAAAAGTGCTTCACATATTTTTATTTATTATTTGGTAAGTTTTTGAATGTATGTTTCACCTCGAGTTATAAATTACCTTGTATCAGTTCGGTTTTCAACATTGTGTAATGTTAATGTATGACCAAGCCATTTCTTATTTGAGAAAATATAGAGATCATCTGTTAGAGATAAAATTAGTGTGTAATCTTCTACTTGGGTGTTAATTCCCACATTTTTTTCTCACAACGTAATTATTGTTCCGACTAAAATATTTCATTAGGCTTATTTACTTTTCAATACCTTAAAAAATAACAAAATATTAATCAAACAGTATTGTCAATGGCTCAAACTTCTTAAGGAATATCTTGTTATCAATAGGTTCATATAGAACTCTTTACTCAGTATAATTGTTTCGAATTTTTTTTTTATTTTGATCAAGTTTTTTTTTAATTTTTTAGTAAATTTATTAATTTAATTATTTGAAAAAGTACTTTTCATATTCTGTTTTCGCATTGTTTGATTTGCATTTTCTTCTTTCTTCCTTTGGTAATACTTGAAGGAACTAAAATGAACAAATAAGTTTATACCTAAAGAGAAAGATTTAGATTTAGGCTGATGATGATCTAACGATCGAAACCGGTACCTAAGAAAATAAAAATTATTCAAAGGATCAATGAGGTTTTTAATTCCACCATTGACTATAGAGAGAAATATCTGCAGTGTTACAGAAGAAAATCAATGTACATAATAAACTACCAAAAAAGCTGTAAAAGAAGAATTAACTGTAACATCGCTGGTTATTGGATACCAGCTAAATTTCTGTGTTGCTTTTAGAGAATTCACATATTCCACGAACATATATGTACCTGTGCAATTAGAACAGTCTCACCTAATTTTACAGGGCATTTTTTAAATTTTACGGGAAAAATATTTTAATTTCACAGTAGTAAGTAATATTCAATCATTGAACTGCGTTTCTTTACAGACTAGTATCTGGTTACTTGAAATACGTTACAGGTTTTTATGTATGCAAAAAATACTCGAAATGCCTTGCAAAGGACATTGTATATTTTTTGTTGGGGTTCCACCAGGTTCCAACCCTATTTAAAGAGTTCTGCAGGAGTACAAAGTTTGGAAAACGCTGGTTTAGAGAGTATACAGACCATACAGGGTATAGTAGACCAACTTTTGAAGGAACTCATATTGTTTGAACGCTGAAGAGAGTCCAATTGGTACCAATTTTACAAAGAGCATAGGAAAGGTAGTGTCATATATCATTAGATGGCGCTCTTAAAACCTAATAACCTAATAAGTACAATTAAATGAAAGCTCAAACAATCATCATGGTCATTTTGGAAATAACCTAGGCATAACGCCACCACATGTAACGGCGCCCCTACGATTAAGCGCCAGGAGCCGTTGCCACCTTCGCCCCACCTACCCTCACTGCAGCGCTGTGTAAGATTGTGCATTTTACAAATGAGATAGTCATATATTGCTACCTAATTTTAGTTAACTTTTATACAAATGATAAATATTTAAAAAAACATTACCTTTATTGCTTTTTGTATATGCTCGAAGGAATTTCGACAGTAGATGCTTTCCATAAAATACTCGCCGTCATTCAATAAAAACTGGCCGTACTTTGCTTCTATCTTCCTCTGATATTCAACAACATGCACCAACTCTGAAGAACAAAGATCGACAATTGATAAATCTCCTTTTCTCTCACAAGAAAAGTGTAAACATTCATATTTTTTCTGGTACTCGGAAATATCAATACTACACCCTTTAAAACTCAATCTCTTCAAAAAAGATGTTTGATTGTTGAATTTCTTTAAGTAGACCTTTAGTATGTGATCAAAGGAGGATTTAATATTGGCATCTCTCACTATGAAAAGGCGACCCATGTACAAGACGGGAGATAATTTTATCGCATTATCGTACTCGATGAATTTGGATATTTTTGGTATCATTAGATCGCCTAAAGTAGTTTTGTGTTGTTGTACAGCATGAGCTACAACTAAATCTGTGTTGAAAACATCGCAGGCTGATGTGAGAGTTACTTTCAAATTCCATTTGTCGATTAAAATAACGAAGTCATTTTGTTTCAACGAATGCTCCAATTCAAATCTTATTGTTTGAGCATCGCTTTCCAATACTGTTACTTTTTTTATTGTGTATTGCAAGTCTGTCAATTGAGATATTATGTATTTAATTCCAGATTCTAAGGTGTCCTCCTGGATGTTGCTTTCATTCACTATTAAAATAGAGACAAACTTGCACATGTTTCTCCTTAATTTGCACATCAGCTTTTTTGGAATTTGGATCATTTAAGTATTGTTTATTTGCACTTTGCACGATGACATTATAACCTAAAATAATGTATTTGATTAAATTCTGGTAAAACGTGATATTTCAACGGGGTTCTTACTTTTTTCCTAACTGTATGATTTTTTTTTTCTAATAATGTACGGTTAAAACATTGTTGAACGCTTAACGTACCTCTCAACGACATACGATTTCCAAACTGACGTAAATTTTCCTAGTACCTTCAATTTATAGGTAATTGCACGATCCACTTATCACCAGCTCACTGGTCTGCTTACGCGCATCGGCCACGCCTACCACTGCCTACAACCACAGTATAGAGAAACGCTATGCTAGCGTAGCGTTTCTCTATACTGTGCTACAACTGACTTCTCAGTTGCAGTCACAGTATAGATATACTGTGCTTCAGTGCGAGAACGAAGCGGAAGTAGCATTAATATGAATATCATAAGTAGTTTCCATGGTTGCCTATGATATTTATACGTTAACGTCATTGCGAGATTTAGCGTTCGTTGCGATGCCACATACGGCATTTGGCCGTATTTAGGAAGACAAAACAGAAAATTATTTGTTGTTTGAATATGAATAATATGCATGCTTTTGTTTACTCTAAACCCTAGCACAACTGACAGTAACTACGCAACGTCAAAACAAGTCATATTAGCGCTGTCAGAAATGTCAAAAGACGATTCTACTCTTCATTGCTAGTTTGCGTGCGCTACAATTTATTATCTGTAGCTGAATCGTGATTATGGAGGACCAGCCTTCAGGTATATTCTTTTATATCATATATTTAACAATCTGTGTACACTATGCTAATGTCATAAAACACATTTTCCATAGTCTAATTTTGCATCTATCTTGTTCATGTTTTTTTTTACAATGTGAGGGCTAAGTCTGTAAGACTATCCGCGCCTTTCACATACTTTATCTTAAAATATAGTGTTACACTTCATCTTCAAGTTTAAACACTAACTAGCTGCTACTTTTTGCTACTTTTCAAAATAATGGAGTTTTTATTCCAGGTAGTGTCACCGCGCACTTAAGTATATCCAGAAAGGACCTGTTCAAAGTGCTGCAAAGCGAGAAAATTGCTATGACTTCTCCTTCTAAGTGCGCAGAACACCTATTTAGTTTTATTGTGGACAAATTTGAATTAGTTAGTGCGTGTAGTTTAAGTGAACAATTTAGAAACAATCTCACACAAGCACTATGTGTATTTGTTAAAAATTTAAAAGAGCGCTGGTCTGCAAGCCGACGAATTAAGGCCAGATTTATAGGCAAAAATTCCCGATGGCTTCAGCGTAATTTTAATTTACCGACTCTATCGCCTAATCAAGACAGTGATACCCATGGAAGATCCACGAAGCCATTCCCCCAATGCTCAAATAAAACAAAAAGTAGAGACGCTTTGGTTGCACACATTCTAGCTTCCTCGGACAATGAGAGACTAGCATATGCCACACAAAAATCTCTTCACGCTGCAGGAAAAAGGAAAGCAGCAGAAGTGTTGCATTTAGCCACTGTTGCTTCCCCAAAAAGCTTAAAACGCATGAAAGATGCATATAGTCCCCCAATGCAAACTCTGAAGCCTTACACACCGGTGGAGTCGCTAGCTCTTATGGTAGACTTAAATTTAAGCAAGGAGCAGTACATTAAAATGCAGATGGGTGCAAAAGAAAGAGGGGCAGATATCTATGCCGCATACTCCGCCATAGCAAAGTTAAAAAATCTGATGTGGCCAGGCACATGACTTTATCATACAATATATACAATTAATAGTTTAGCTGCATGAGAATCTATTCTATTGAGATAAATCGTAGGTATTGTCAAAGCATCAGCATTTGACACTACCTACACTACGTCATTAGAATAATAGTTATTTATGTCACAAATGCCGAAAGTACGGAATAGCGCGACGAGCGGTGAAGCGGCGCGTCACCGAAGGCGGAGTGTCGCCGTCGCATATGAGCGAGTCTGCTATCTAATTTTTGGCAGGAGCGATATCAACGTTTATTGTGTTGCTTTTTAAGAAATACGTATTAAAAAAAATAAATGATTTCTGTATAGTAAATGCTAGGTTGGTACAACTTTGACGAAACGTCAAGTTTAAAGGTGCGTTCCGATTGGTAGGTAATGGTAGCTAATGGCGGTGGTAGAATACCAAATTATAGTATTTCTTACATATCGTGATAATGACACATATTAGTTTGCTTGTACATAAACATGAGTCACTATCAATTTACTATTGGAAATAGTATAACGGCGTCTGCTACACTGCCATTATCACTAATGAAAACGCACCTTAAAAAGGTAATTCAAATTCTGACATATTAAGATTTGTTCATGACACATCCCTACCAACATACTAAAATAAAACTACATTTATCGCTATACTTTATTTATAATTTTCTCAATGTATCGTTTTTAGAATTAGATATAAAAACGGGTTGATATTTCTTATCAACAAACAATCAAATTGGTGATCTTACTTTATTTGAAATTTGTATTTTATAATTTGCCGCACTACAGCGGCAACGTTCCATAGTGGTTCTCCAACCTCTGATGAGATCAGCTGTTTTCGAATGTGACAACACAAAAAAATATTTGTCAAAATCCTGGCTACTATGTAATTTCATATCAATGCAGATGCGACCGATCTCGATCGAATAGAATTTGCTCTTGAAGCTAAACTATTAATTTTACCAAAAAGTTTCATAGGCATTAATTATTCAAAATTTCCTCTACTTTAATTTATTAATTAACTATTTTGTCGAAATTACAGAAATGGCGGCTCAGTTCCAAAATCCTTCAAAAAGGCTTAGAATAACCTAAAAAGCTAAACTATTAATTTTACCAAAAAATGTCATAGGCAGAAAATATTCAAAATTTCCTCTACTTTAATTTATTATTTGACTATTTTGACGAAATTACAGAAATGGCGGCTCATTTGCAAAATCCTTGAAAAAGGCTTAGAATAAACTACCAGTTTCTTTGGACCCTCTTGAACCAAAAGCTTTTCAGCTCTAAGTTAGGTCATGAAACTTCTAAATATGAACTTTCGTCCCGATACCTTTAGTAGTTTCTCCGGAATCGTCTCCACAAAAATCGTTTACACACACACGCACACACACACACACACACACACACAGACATTTTTTTGTACCTTGGTCAAAAATGTTCAGGGGACCCAAAAAGACCTATTTCCGCTAAAATCTCAATTTTTTTTTTCGGCATGATTACAATACTTTATCTTACTGCGTATGATAAAGTAAAAACGAATGTAGTCTAGACAGAGAAGCAGTTGACGTCTCTGAAACGGGAGCCAAAGTAAATCTACAAATATTACTGGACCACACCACAAATCGACTGGCCATCCTTCAGAAATCTGCTCTAGAACGCATTCCAGAAGCTATAACCAGGTTGGTTTTTTATCACAAATGGGGATTAGACGGAAGCGGTGGCCATAGTGTTTACAAACAAAATTTCTCAGATCCCAATATATGTCACGCTGACTCTAACATAGTTTTTTCAAATCTTGTGCCATTAGAGTTGTCGGGAACTTCCTCAACTTCTGGTGAAAAGATGATTTACTGGAAAAACAGCAAGCCATCATCGACGAGATACTGCAGGCCTATCAAGTTTCAGCTCCAAAAAGAAACCAAGGAGAACGTGTTGCTTCACTATACTGAAATAAAAGCCGAAATTGATAATCTCCAGCCAACACAAATTTCAGTACATGCGAGACACATACATGTTGAACACATCGTATTGGGTACGATGTTCGATGGCAAAATTGTCAATATTGTGACAAACAACGCAAACAGCCAAAGGTGTTATATTTGTAAAGCCATGCCAAAAGATATGAACGATTTGAAGCGAATTGGAGAAATGGAATGCATTGAAAGTCACTACGAGTTTGGTCTCTCGTGCTTGCACGCCTATATCAGGACCTTCGAATTTCTTCTTCATGTCGCATACAAACTAGAACTACAACAATGGCAAGCTCGAGGGCCCGAGGCACAAAATATGGTTAAATCACGAAAAAAAGATATAACAAGAAAATTTTATGAAGAAATGGGTCTCGTAGTAGATTTTCCCAAGCAAGGAGGAGGAAACACAAACGATGGTAATACCGCTCGTAGATTTTTTTTACATCCAGAAAAAGTTGCTGAAATCATAGGTCTAAATGCCAATCTAATTCACAGATTTTCTATAATTCTGTCAACTCTAGCAAGCGGTCATAGCATAGATGTACCTAAATTTAAACAGTACTGCCTTGATACTGCAATTTTGTATGTAGATCTTTATAAATGGTATCCTATGACAGCACCTGTTCATAAAATTTTAATTCACAGTGCTGCAATTATCGATAGAATGGTATTGCCGATCGGTCAGTTATCTGAAGATGTTCAAGAATCTCGACAGAAAGACTGGAAAACAATAAGGCTGCAGCATACACGAAAATCATCACGAATATATACTAATACAGACATCATGAACTACCTCCTTATAACATCAGATCCAATAATATCCGATTATAGAACACGACGAAATAAAAAATCTCCTCCTTTCGCGCAAGAAGTTTTGCAGCTACTGAAGGCGCCTTCATTACCATCTATCGAGGTGGAAGATATCACATGAACTGTTTGAGTAGATAAGTTGCATTGTTACTGGTTCTTAGTTGTAAAATTGTTGACAATATCTTAAGTCGCTTGTATCCGCCACTTCGAATAATGAATATAGTTATTTTGTCTTTGTTATTTGATTATTAAAAACGGCGAATAAGAAGTACCCTAAAACATTTTAATAAGAAAATACCAGAAAACAAAGAAAGCTTTTAATGTTTGTGTTCACACCAAAACCATCGTGTATATACAGGGTCTCCCACGACGAGCTGCCATTAGAAGTATATGGAGAACCAAATGAAATGACAGATTGAAGATTTGTGGACTTAAATTGTTGGACACGATCATCTCAACTAAAATATTTTGAGTTTTGGGTTACTTCCGGTTACACCGGAAATGATGTCATCTTTTATATTTCAAATGGAACACCCTGTATTTTATCGCATTTTTAAAATCTTCATTAAATTTTAGATCAATTTTATGTTACAATCCCTATACCTAACATGTGTCAATTTTGAGAAATTAATTATTTTCATTAAAAAATGACAGCTGCACGGCTACTTTCAACTACTTATAAATTATCTCCTTTGACCGTTGGAAAAAAGTCGTCCGGCGAAATTGTTGTGAAGGTAACGTATTATCGACACATCGGTAGAACTCTTCTAAAAGTTATACAGGGTGTTCAAATTATAAGATCAAAGTTGAATTCGAGAAAAGTACTAGAAGTCGATTTTTTCAAATGGCAACCCTAACATATTAATACATTTCTCAATTCTATGGAAAATTTTAGATCAACTTTGTGTACAATGTCCTATACCTAAAATGTACTTGTACCTACTGAAATCTATTTTTAAACATCACAGTAGAAATTGCAAGAATCGCCAAATCTAGATTGCGTTGAAAACAACTGAACAAGTTGGAATAAACACAACTTTATTAAACACGTTTCTAGGTAATTTTTCATTATAATTAATTTAGTAATTATAAAATGATAAGCCTACAATTAAACACAATGTTAAAAATAAAACATAATCGTAAGGTAATAAAAAATGCTTAATTCAATGTCAGTAACTGTTCAAAAACGTTGCCGTTTTCCGCTAAACATGCTTTAATTCTTTTAACGCATTATTGTTGGTGGCGTCCCTGATTGCGTTTGCACATAACTCATTGCAAGCAGCTGGAACTCTATCTTTCATGTTCTCCTTATCAATTATTGGGTTCTCATAAACTACGTCTTTAATAGCTCCCGAAATTAATAAATCCATTGGCGTCAAGTCGGGCGAATGCGATGGATATTTGTATGGCCTATTAAGCGCATTCAACCGATCGCCGATTATCGCTCGTTAAGCAAACCTCTTATAGCAACTGCTATCTGCGCTGGAGCACCGTCCATTTGAAACCAGCCTATAATGGAGGACCCAATAACTAATAAGGAGAACATGAAAGATAAAGTTCCAGCTCCTTTCAATGGGTTATGTGCTAACTCTATCATGGACGCTACCAACAATAATATGGTAAAAGGAATAGTAGCATGTTTAGCAAAAAACGGCAACATTTTTTAACAGTTACTGAAATAGAATTAAGCGGTTTTTTAAAATTTTCTTAACGTTTTGTTTTATTTTTAATATTGTGTTTCATTGTAGGCTTATAATTTTATAAATACTAAACCAATGATAAAAAAGCTTGTTTTATTAAAAAGTTCTGTTTATTCCAACTTGTTCAGTTGTTTTCAACGCAATCTAGATTTGGCAATCTGTGCAATTTCTACGGTGATGTTTAAAAATCGATTCAGTAGGTACAAGTACATTTTAGGTATAGGACATCGTACACAAAGTTGATCTAAAATTTTCCATTGAATTGAGAATTGTATTAATATGTTAGGGTTGCCATTTGAAAAAATCGAGTTTTAGTACTTTTCTCGAATTCAACTTTGATCTTATAATTTGAACACCCTGTATAACTTTTAGAAGAGTTCTACCGATGTGTCGATAATACGTTACCTTCACAACAATTTCGCCGGACGACTTTTTTCCAACGGTCAAAGGAGATAATTTATAAGTAGTTGAAAGTAGCCGTGCAGCTGTCATTTTTTAATGAAAATAATTAATTTCTCAAAAATGACACACGTTAGGTATAGGGAATGTAACATAAAATTGATCTAAAATTTAATGAAGATTTCAAAAATGCGTTAAAATACAGGGTGTTCCATTTGAAATATAAAAGATGACATCATTTCCGGTGTAACCGGAAGTAACCGAAAACTCAAAATATTTTAGTTGAGCCGATCGTGTCCAACAATATAAGTCCACAAATTTTCAATCTGTCATTTCATTTGGTTCTCCATATTCTTCTAATGGCAGCTCGTCGTGGGAGACCCTGTATAGTGTGTCTGGGAAAGTTCGCACCATATTATGGGAAAAAAATTTTCTATTTTTCTTAGTGTACATATAAATTTTGGTTTTGTAAGGGTCAGCTTTAGTATGTTATGTGCTGTTGATTTACTGCATTGGTTGTGATAAGCAATTTGTCGAACCGAGGATCGTTCTCTGCTCGACTACTTCTTGCAATACTGGTAAACTTGCTTCCTCATTTTCAGCAACATATTTTTTGTGTTTTTTTGTTTGTCTGGATATCTTTCAATTGAAAATATCAACATTAAGAGAATCGCTAGCTGTAGATGGATAATTAATATCAGAAGCATATCCAAAGTCATTAATATTGAAGAATATGAAAATGAGTAATTTTGCGCTAGTTCTAAATAAAAGTCAGTTATACCAAAATAACAAAAATATTCAAATTTCTAAAAAATATATTAAAAAGAACCTTTTGGTATCACTGGCATTTACTAATATTTGTCACAAAAGTAATAATTATTACAAAAAGAAAACAAACAAAAAACTGTTTTCAAGATAGGTGGCTGTGACTTTATATTTGAATATAAATTTTACTTCTAAACTCCATTTCCGAATAAAGTTTATCTATTATAATGAAAATAACGGTACTTTACTCTTATCACAAATTTATATATTCTGAATCGCCCGGTATACGGTACGCAAATTTACAAATTTGACAGTTGCCGTTTTAGTTTCATACGAGCCGCAAACTTTTATAGAGAATAAAATTTTCTGAGAAACGGATAATATTTTTTTTGTATGGTGCGGACTTTCCTGGACACACTGTATATATTGTCTGACACAACTTAAAATGGTAAATTTGAGAATGATACACATGTACCGACTCAACAAAGAAACATATAAATAATCAAATTTAGAAAATAGTTTTGTCCTCCTAAATCTGGCCAAATGCCGTATGTGCGATGATAGCTTATAATGTTTTTCTACTTTGCGTTCGTTATAAACTCATAACGAAACCGTTTTCGGTGTCGTTATGAAAACACTAGATCACAAACTTTTAGTAACTTTTATTTTTCCAAGATTGATGAAATTGACGTCAAGTATCAAATAAAGGTGCGTTCCGATTGGTGGTAATGGTGGTGGTAGAAGATGAAATTATTTCTCACCAGACGTGATAGTGACACATATTAGTTTGCATGTACATAAACATGAGTCATTAGCAACTTTCCATTAGAAATACTATAATGGCGTCTACTACCACTGCCATTGCCACTAATGGAAACGCACCAGCGTTGACATATGCCTGACATGGTTGCACCTTTGATGTCGGTTTATGCTCGGATTGGGCCAGTTCGAACCGAGTATGTGCAAAAAGTGTATAACTCGAAAACGCTATATATTGTGAATGTAACCCATGGCTGAATCCCCTAGATGGCGCTACTGCAGAAGGGGCAAATTTATACACTGACAGGAAAGTGTAAAAGCCTTTGCTGCTGTCCGTCACTACTACACAATCTGACCATCAAATAACGAATAAAGTAATAAACTAGCGCCGCGCTGCGGGAAAACAGATAAAGACGGCCAATGTTTCCAAATAATTTCTAACGGCGGGAAAAGTCGAGTGTCGTAATCATGTCGTAACATATCTCATCGCTGGCTAGGTTTTCATTCAAGCGTTTTTCGTTCGCGTTATGGCCACAGCTGCAATAGTAATTTTGTTCGTAGTTTTGCTATGCTCTCGTGTGTAATGTAGTAAGTTGGAGATTTGAATATGCACGCTGGTGTATTTTGTTTTAAGACGGAATCGAGGATGGTATTCAGTGGCGGACTGGGTCCAAAAATATTGGTTGCCAGGAACCTAGGGGGGGCCCACTTTTTTTGTTCATGCTGACGGTATATACATATACAGGTGTCCACTTTTTTGCCCGCACAATTATTTTTAGAAAGCAAATGTCATTCTAAATAAGTTTTGTATAAGGGCGTATTTGTTTTCTCAATTCCTCGAAAAACAGCCGTTTGAACACACCCACTACACGTTACAACGATAGAAAGAAAATTAATTTAATGAAAAATATTTAAAACATAATCAACAAATTGAATAAGTAAATGAACAAAATAATTCATATGAAGTTTTTATTAATTTCTTTTCTAGAAAATAGTTAAAGTCATTTGGAGGAAAAAGTGTCATTTGTGGACTTTTTGGTTTTGTCAATTGCTTAAGAAGTTTGAGCCGGTTGAAATGCGGTTTTGTTAATAACTCAAACGGTTGTAACTTTGTTCTAAATTGAAAACATAATAGGTCTATATGAAGCGTTATACTCTGTGTGTCATTTACTATACTGGATAAAAATTGCGGGAAAAAAAGTGAAAAAGGCAAGACTTAGAAAGAAAAATTAACAAAAATATTATGAAATAGAATGCTCGAATAAATATTAAAAATAAGTGTTTTTGGTGTAAACAAATTTTAATAGAAAAAATGCCGTTTACCAATAACGAAAGGTGTAATATGTTAAGGGTTTATTATTGTTCTCACAGAAATGCCCCATCGTACAATATTCCTAACATTGGACAGAAATGTAGCGGAGCATGGATCGTTTAGTAAACCCCGCAATCCTTATAATCCTCATGGAAATGTTGAAAACGATAAAGGTTAGATCACCATAATTTGCAATGCTTCAACTACTGGTTTTTAGATAAATTTAGAAGATCTTCGGATTTTTACGCGGGAAGTACCCTCTAATTTAGAGTTGTCGCAAACACGTGTTTGGATATCATTATATTTAACCATATTTAGGTATATACAAATGGTCACGGTTATCGAGATATTGACAACTTTATGTTCAATGCATCTTGTATGTTGTAAATGCCGTTATATACGTATATTTTTCCGTTTTGGATCATGTATAGCAAACAACCCCGATGACCTAGACTCTGAAACATCATCCGAAAAAACCTTAAACTATGTACTTGTATATGCATTTCTTGGAAATTGGTTGCTTGAAGCCAATCGGATTCATATTCAAGGCAAGAAGATACATCGAAACCACCTACACGCATACACAGTTCACTGGTTTAAATTGGATTCTTGTTGAGGAGAGACAATGGTAAGTTTGTGAATAGAAACTGGTTAGGCGTTTTCGATAAATGTGCTTATGCGGAATGCGAATGCGGGCTCAAAACATGCGTATTAGGGTCATAGCACTAAAAAACAACCGTATCAGCTAGAAGTATGATCAAATTTCGAAAGTTTTCATGGAAACAATAAGTATAAATATTAGACAATTTTGAAATAATACTAAAAATAATAGATTTTATAGTGATAAATATGGCAAAATAGGTTCTTAATTGCCTCTACTATCACGTCTTAAAAAGAATGCATCGAACGGAAAACAGCATGTACCGTTTCAATACACAATATCGACTGGTGTAAAATTTAATTTTCTTCCTCTACCACAGGTCTTTAAAAATAAAACTTTTTTCAGGATTTTCTTACAACATAACACAACCAAACATGTTATCTCATATAACTCAAAAACGACATATATTGTTCAATTTTAAATCCGTATATGCCGCGTATTTAAACTGGACATGCCATATATTATTTTATGAATTTGGCACGGTAAAACATAATAGAAATAAAATCACAAAAAAATATCGATGACAAAATGTTGTAGCAGTAATTAATTTACAATAGGTGTAGTGCAGTGAAGAACAATTTTCAATACAGTTTGCGTTTTCCTATTTTGTACTGTTTTATTGTGTTTATTAAGTTATTGGATATCATTGAACAAAGAAATTGAAACCGTACAAACCCCACACAAGTCATACTTTGTATCGTCAGAATAACATCAGACGTGCGGAATTTTGCATCTGGCTACTAAATAAAATAGACCAAGGACAAAATTTCTTAAATCACATCATTTGGTCAGATGGGTCGAAATTTATAAATTTAAATGTTTAATCGAAACAAGGAGCATTATTGAGCGACAGAAAATCCTAGGCACAGACCAATGAGGACATGTACAAAAACGGGTACGGTTTTATCCCTTTAAGAAAATGGTGACCTTTTGAACATTTACTTATTTTACAATCTGAATGTTCTTAATCCAAAGCACTCTTGTTCAGTCCGGCGGTCTGTAATCAAGCTCCGGTTGGGTACTTGATAACCACGACAAACAACAAGAAAAAGAAGAAAGCTTTTTTTATGATTAAACAATTGTTTAAAAAAATAATGCCAACATGTTATACATTGCGGAAATGAGAAAACACACGACTATTGGATAATGCCAAAACTCAATATGGCGCCCATAAGAAAACGAAAGTTGGCCATGGTTACGCCGCCATTTTTTATGTTATTTCAAATCAAAAAACAACACTCTTTGTTAAAAAGTCGCTAAAAGGAATGTTTGTGTTTCAAATGTCTAGCTCCATTTGGTTTTGAATAAAAAAATTAAGAACGATATCTTAACATTTCAGATTTTTGCGGATATCTTAAAAATGATAGCTTAAATTTCTTTACAGATAATTGATCAGCTCAAAAATACGAATCATTGCCAAATTTAAACATAGGCTCTATCTCCACTAATAAGCGAGATCTCCATGGGAAGCCGCCAAATTGAATCACCAGGTATATAAGATCGATAAATCAGTTTTACTAAAATGTCTAACTCGGTGGTTCTATTATTTGTCTCTATTTATTTTTGTTCATAGACATTTAAGTCTTTGTCAGAAGTCTATAAAATTTTGGTAACTGCAATAAAATATGTTTTGCTATTTCTATAAATAAGTGGAACAATAACTTACTAAAATTATTTGATTCAAACTATAAACAGTGGCTTTATAAGCGAGTTTGGTCAACTAAACAGTTTGGCACTTCTAAAAGCGACCAATCTCTTCTTTTGTCATTTTCAGTTTTTTTATACTCTCTCCAAAGTGTTCTGCAGTTTACGTTACAGTTTTCCTTATTTTTTTTTCTCCTTATATAAAAAGCAATTAAACGTAAATCTTAAATACTGGATGGTCGGTTTTTGGTCGTTTATTTGAAGAGATACAAGAGTTAAATTCGAGCAAACGCATTTTTTGCTGACCAAAGCAATTTCCACATATAACAATAAAAAGGATTTTAAATTTTCGTTATTAATTTTGTGTATACATGAATATTGTTGAATGTACGTTTGTCTACAAATGCATGAAAAGTCGCTAGTTCCCAAACATGGGTTTTACATATTATTTTATTTTCTTTACGAAAGTTTTAAGAATTATATTCATTGACATCATGTGAATTCCCCAAAATATATAAAAGCCTGCTCTTTGTCACATTAAAAATAAAGCGTTTGGTACATTGCGGTGCGGTTTTGAGAATACTCGACATTTTCGAGCATTTTTGTGTCTCGCAAGGAAAAACAGATCATTACGATAGTTTATTTTAGATTTTAGCAAAAAATCTCAAAAATTGTATCAAATATCAGAAAACTCATTTTTTGGCACTGCATTCTTTAGGTAGCCTGAAATGTAATCTTGAATTTTGGAACTTCAATGCAAAGGAGATGGCATTCACTGACTAAATTCACTACAGTGTTATTTCATTACTGTTAAACGAGCGACCAAAAATGCTCCCTGTCTTATTAGAAAATTTGGCATGCACAAATTAACGGAATTCTATCAAGCGCAATTATTTTTTTGGGGAAGTTATTCTAAACTTATTTTTTTTAATATTTAATTTCCTTTTTTCAAAAATGTCATGTTACGGAGGTTCGTCTACTAAAGACATTGGAAAAATAATCCACGAAAAAAAAAAAACTACCGAAATCATGCATAGAAGTCCGCCGATTTATTTATTATACAATTAGTGGGCCCTAGCCTCTACAGTATTTAAGTCGAATGGGGCCGCTTACGGGCCCCTCTTTCGCCGGGCCCTAGGCACATGCCTATTGTGCCTACTGGTAAACGCGGCCCTTGCCTTAAGAATGATTTTCGGAAAATGCCAATCATTTCACAATATCTCAGAAACAGTTCATAATAGCCTAAAACAAGTTGATGTCAAAACATTTAGGTTAAAAATCTTCATTTAAAATTGCAATAATATACCTAGTGTTCCTATAAATAAACATAAGTTTGTTGGTACGTTGTTGTGGGACAGCCTGTAGGTAAGCATGAAAATATTTTCTGGCTGTAGGGCGAATGATTATCTATAACTTTTATAGCACCCTGTACATCGATTTTATATCTTCGAAAGTGAAATCAATTATCACTATCACTTTTATATCATTGATAAACACAAAACTGCGCAACTTTGTTTCGAATATTATTTGTATTTTCATGTTTTTTTTTAGATTATTTTGTTTTAAATTACACATTTTAATTTATAAATAAATTTTATTTAATTTTGATTGCATTATGTATAAAGAACATTCTGTATAAGTGATTCATTTTGGTACCCAAGTAAAATTTTATTCATTTTACACAATGTTTTCCTGTATATCAATTATTCGCTTTAAGCTTTAAACTTAATTGTTCATCATAGCATTCGACTTTTTTTATTTTTCTTGGTAAAAAACTACCACGTGATACCATAACAATTCTGTACTTTGTGACGTATTGGTATTGCAATTACGGACGAATAATATTTTTGCCAGAACCTGGTCAATCAAACTGAAACAGTAAAAAATTCTTTCCCGGCAGGAACGGCGCGACGCGCGAGATGCCACCGCACCGGCACCAATAGCGTGCCAAGGGTTTGTTTTTAGTCTGTGTATATCTGTTAATATGCAGACATGAATTTATTGCAAAAAGGTGGGGGCCCCTCTTTTTGCCTGATATTTTTTCGTGCGGCGCTCCCGTGCCAGTTGCAGTATAAATAAATATATTAATAATATTTTCAACATGTTGTCTTCAGGGGGGCCCACTCAAGGGGGGGCCCACTTGCCATCGGGCAACCTGGCACCACCTGGCCAGTCCGCCACTGATGGTATTTCCAAGCGTCTGTAGCTTTTTGGGCGCGAACTGTACGAGGATGAAAGAGGGAACACAACCATTCATTCTCTTGTGTATCGGTTTTTGAGCGAGGCGGACGTGTGTCGACGTCCGCCTCAAAGCCCCAATATGAAGGCTGTTTTGTAAGAATTGTGCTGTCTTGTGTTTCTAGTTCCCAGCTACTTTAACGCGTAAGTTATACTATTTATATTGTGACCATCTCTGCCAAAAGATTATTATCATTGTTTAGGGTTAACGTTTATATCCTTTGTAAGCGGTTCTGCATTGTTCATGTTATTTGTTAATAGACATTAAGTGTTGTTTTGGATTTGCGTTTTATTAGATAGAATAATATAAATCAGTCCATTTTGTGGAGAAGCATTTTTGGCTTCTATAAAAAGGGTTAAGTAATTTGTGGTTCATCTTTCTCTGATAAAGTCTCAGAGAAAGAACCTACAGTCTTTAAGCCTCCGGAAGAGAGATATTTAATTCACGCTACCATAAGAATTAAAGTAAGTAAAGTTTGTATATTTAAAAAGGCGGGAAGCGTCCCCTTCAGTAGAGTCAGTATTAGGGCTAATAATAATAAGTGAGTGGGCCCCCCTTACAATTTGTTGGCTAGCGGTTGGGATTATTTAAGACATTTCAAGTGATTATTCGAATAGATTATGAAGAAAGCACTCCAGTTAGATTTGTTGTGAATTTTAGAAGCAAATTGTGTGACGCATTTTAAGAATGCATTGTTGTGGCTATATAGTTGAAGCGAAGTAAGGCAAACAAGAAACCCTTTAAGAGAAAAAGGTATAGGGTCTGGTTTAGGCACCCATGTTGGGAATAGCGCGTTGGCATTCCAAGAATTTGTTTGTTGCTTTTGAGGTGGACATTGTGTGTGATACATGTCGATATAGATAAATATAGTCGTGAATTTGTGTTAGGAAATGTACTGCTGGTGGCAGCATAATAAATAAATATTTGCAGTATAATTTCTTTTGAGTGTTGGAATTGTTTTTGAAAGAAATGTCTTAATTCTCGAGACCGTTCGTTGGAGAAAGTTTGAACCAAATTGTGTTAGACAGGACTTGAGTTAGGATTTATAGCGATAGGCAGAACAGGCAGTTTGAAATTGAATTCTGAGGAATTTTATTTTATTGAGTGAAAAAATGGCAGAGTAGAGATGGCAACAGTAAACAATAAACAGAAAAAAAAAATCGTACCATCACTGGTCGATTTAGTGAAAGTAAAGGATAGGATATAAACAAAGCGCAAGTTCTTTGTTTAGTAAATTTTGAGGAACTTAAATTGAATTAGAAGTTTGAAACACGTTGAGTTTTTTTTTATGTAAGCATTTTTTTAAAAAATGGCGGCTTTGAGGGGAGAAGCACAAGACAGACACGCGTTAATTAATTAATAATTAATTAAAGTTAAGGGGTATACTTTTGCAACTGTATTTTATAAGTTAAAATAACGCAGTATTGAGGGAATTAGTTAATAGGGAAGTTGCAAAGTAGTTTGATTCATTTATTTTTTATTTCGCGTAAATTGTGGGATGTAAGGGATAACAACAGAAGCAGGTATGAAGCAGATCTTTCGAAGGATCAGATGTCCAGTGTATCCGAGCCAGGTAGTCTGAAATGCAGCTCTCAGGTCAGGAACTCGAAGTTTTGTCCAGCAAGTCCCAAGGTCATGCAGCGTGGTAATTGTGAAAACAGCTGGTTCGTCCCGTTATCGTTCGAAGCAAGAAATCGTAGTAGAGATGGATGTGGCCGCAAAAGTCGCCCGCGAGAGGCGCAAAAGGCCAAGGAAAAATTTCAAAGTTTCAGGCAAATATACTGAACTTTGGACGTCGAAATTAGTGCCGGTAGATTTACAAAGCGTTGTAATCTACAGCAAGCGAAGCCCCGTGTGCTTCAAGAAAATGGTGTGACCGCAGAAAAACGCCCAAAGGGAGGCGTTTGGTCAAAAAAATTACAAAGTGGCAGATGACAAAATACCTGCACTTTGACGTCGAAGGTGTTAGGAAAAAATGACTACATGGACAACGCAAAGGGATGTACAGCCGGGCCTCAGTGTCGCTGGACAACATCCACACGTCGTGTAGGTCATCTACGAGGTAGACGATAGCTTCCGAAGAACGACGGACGCCGCTGGAGATTAAGGACCACCGATGACGCTACGAGGAAAATGGACGGAGGGAAAAACCGAGGCAAGGAGCGAGGGAAGTCATTTCACGATAGCGGCTGTATTTGAAGATGGATAAGAGATAATGAAATCAAAAAAATGTACGAGAAGAAAAATGTTTGTCAGATATTGTAATTAGCAATTAAGAGAATTGTTTTGTGAGGGGAGATGGTACAATTAGCAATTTATTTGTTTGGTTTCGTTTTGTTGTTAGATAAATAATTGGTCAAATAATTGTTTATCTTAACGTGGAAGGGATGTAGTAAGTTGGAGATTTGAATATGCACGCTGGTGTATTTTGTTTTAAGACGGAATCGAGGATGGTATTTCCAAGCGTCTGTAGCTTTTTGGGCGCGAACTGTACGAGGATGAAAGAGGGAACACAACCATTCATTCTCTTGTGTATCGGTTTTTGAGCGAGGCGGACGTGTGTCGACGTCCGCCTCAAAGCCCCAATATGAAGGCTGTTTTGTAAGAATTGTGCTGTCTTGTGTTTCTAGTTCCCAGCTACTTTAACGCGTAAGTTATACTATTTATATTGTGACCATCTCTGCCAAAAGATTATTATCATTGTTTAGGGTTAACGTTCATATCCTTTGTAAGCGGTTCTGCATTGTTCATGTTATTTGTTAATAGACATTAAGTGTTGTTTTGGATTTGCGTTTTATTAGATAGAATAATATAAATCAGTCCATTTTGTGGAGAAGCATTTTTGGCTTCTATAAAAAGGGTTAAGTAATTTGTGGTTCATCTTTCTCTGATAAAGTCTCAGAGAAAGAACCTACAGTCTTTAAGCCTCCGGAAGAGAGATATTTAATTCACGCTACCATAAGAATTAAAGTAAGTAAAGTTTGTATATTTAAAAAGGCGGGAAGCGTCCCCTTCAGTAGAGTCAGTATTAGGGCTAATAATAATAAGTGAGTGGGCCCCCCTTACAGTAACTCGTCTCTCGGCCCGGAAAAGAATCTCTTTCTCGGCTTGGTAAATGTACTATATACTACTTTCCTGTCAGTGTGACAGTGTCAGTAGTGTTAGTTGGAAAATATATAAATTTGCCCCTTCTGCAGTAGCGCCATCAAGCGGATTCTTTTAAATACGGCTCAAATTTTTGCTGTATACAGAAACATACGCTCCATCCAGTACTATCTACAAAGGTTATCTAATTAATATACAACTGTTAGAAAGTGCAGGTTTTGTTAACAAGCGCAATTTTAGCCGAGCGGCAAAGAAATGGGCTTTAATCCCTTTAAATTGGTTTAGCCTCTATCTCACTCTCGAAACGTAGTTATATCTTATATTTGCTAAATTCTTGGGCTAAACTTATGGCTAAACCCATGCCCATGGGTAAAACTGCGCTGAACTAATGCTAAACTTCATGCAAAGTTTAATTAATATAATTAAGCATTTTAAGGGTGCGAAACGGGCCGAAACGGGTGCGTTCCGCACCCAAGAAAGTTCAGCAACGAACTTCGTAAATCGTACAGATCTTTTGATTTTGCTTTTAAATTTGCAACCAGATGAACTTAATTAGCTTAGTTGATGCTTGAGATTTTTCCGCCGAAGTTCGACTTTCTCAAAATCACCACATTGTAAGTTTTTTTTTCTTTCTTAATTGGTGATTAATTGTGTCTTTTTGTAGTTATTGTCTGAAGAAGATTTTAAATAAAATCGAAACGTAACAATGAATTAAAGGGTGTTAGTCTTTGATTGGTCGATCCCTATCAAGTTTACCTAATTTTGTGTCAATAAGTACGACCGCGAATATTCCTACCTGAGTTTAAATTTGCAGTCTATTTTGCAGTCAAAGGGTATTAATTGAATGTAGCTACTGCATACGAACAGGACAACGATAACTAAAAAGAGAATACATACCTCTCCGTTCAAACCCACAAAAATCGTCGTTTTTGCTGCTTCGTACCGATTTTCTAATTAAAGCAATTTCTTGGATATTTTACTGCATGTATTGATAGGTGATTTTACTATGCAGTGGATGAAGCAAGGATTTATATATAAATCCAAAAACAAAATTGTAAGTTATTGTCTATTGTTCAATTCTGACCAATTTTCGGTATGTATTCCCTTTTTAGTTATCGTTGTCCTGTTCGTATGCTGTAGCTACATTCAATTAATACCCTTTGGGTGCAAAAAAACTCAAATTTAAAAAGCAAAATTAAAAGATCGGTACGAAGTACGTTTTTACAATTTACGTCTGTCTATAATTCGCGGGTGCGTTCCGCACGTGTTTCTCCGTTTCGGCATCCTTAGACAGTAATATTAGCGATATTTTACTGTCTCGCCACTGTACTCGTTACGTGTAATCAAGGCTTACAGTTTTCACTTCAGTTCGTGCAAAGTTCTTGCGATGCTCACGCCATCATGCGATGATGCGTATACTGTTTGCGACAGTTTGTGATCTTTCACCATATAGTGAGAGTATATAACAAAAGCGTTGGAAATGATTAGGGTTCCGACGATGTCCTCGACTCTCTCACATCCCATTTTTACAAACACGCATGCGTCAATGATGCGTTGGCGTCGGGCATCTGCAAATGCATATGGCGGTCGTGTTTGTTTCATATATCTATAAACTAGACGGAGTTTATATATATACTTGTTTATATATATATGGTTTGTTTACGCTTTGGTGTGGTTAGGTTAGGTTAGTTTCAAGCGAACCTCATGCTAATATCTGTGAATCCAAGTGTAATTCTTTGACTATTGACGTTGTTTGACTATTAAATATTTTTAAGTTTTAGTGTAGTGTTTATTTCATTATTTTTTTTGTTAACTACAGAACCATCAACTCACGTTAGTACCAATAAACATTAATCTAAAATTCAAAGAGTATTATTCAAAATGTAAAGTAAATAACAGATTAATATTCACAATGTAAAGTAAATAACATTTTAACATGAAATTAGTGTACATAACCTAGAATCACTATTAATTCTCATGATGTATATGACACCTGTTGATCAATTTATTGAATAGGTTGATTACCAGCATCCAATTAATCGAACAATTTTACTCTATAAAGACAGGTTTATCGGGAGTTAACACGTTAAAAATGAACGCGCAATATTCATAATTTCGCGCCATTTGACAAATATTATATACTTTCCCTATATACCAAGCCTATTTACTAAACGCTAACGCTTGCGCATTGTAAAAAATGGGATGAGACCAGGACCGAAAATCGATTACCTGTCTCTCTTTCTTGGCTACAGTCGCTACACATTGCCGAGATAGGGCATCCGCAGTATATGAATATATAATACGTATATGTCTTTCACCATTCACCACCAGTGTTGCCACCAGTAGCGGAATTCCGCTACCGGTAGCGGATTTTTTGTAAAGTAGCGGGGTAGCGGCGTTTGCTCATTGGTAGCGGATTTTTTTACATTGGGTAATCTCAATGCAGAATAGCAAACAACGGCCCTCCATCACCCCTCGGACATCAAAAATCGCCCGAAATTTATTTTTTTGTCTCTCTCCAAATAGTATGCCGAATATTTGTTTCGAATTTTGTTCCTTCCTACCCCCCCCCCCCCCCCCCCACCCCGTCGACGAAACTCAACACTGGTAGCGGCCGGTAGCGGAATTTCTCGTGAACGGTAGCGGCCAGGTAAAGATTGTTGGTGGCAACACTGTTCACCACATCTTTGCTTTCCAGTGTTGCCACCAACAATCCTTACCTGGCCGGCGGCCGCTACCGTTCACGAGAAATTCCGCTACCGGCCGCTACCCTTGGCCGCTACCAAAGTGTTGAGTTTCGTCGACGGGCGGGGGGGGGGAATAGGAACAAAATTCAAAACAAATATTCGGCATACTATTTGGAGATAGAGAAAAAAAAATTAATTTCGGGTGATTTTTGATGTCCCAGGGGTGATGGTGGGCCGTTGTTTGCTATTCTGCATAGAGATTACTCATGTAAAAAAATCCGCTACCAATGAGCAAACGCCGCTACCCCGCTACTTTACAAAAAATCCGCTACCAGTAGCGGAATTCCGCCAAATTCCGCTACTGGTGGCAACACTGATGCTTTGCTTTCTGATGCTTTCAATTTCACTGTGATTATCAGCAAGACAGCGTGCTAGCCAGTGCTGATGCTAGCTAGGGCAAATGTTTATAAAGTGGCGCTCGTGTTATTTATAGTACTGCAATTAAAATAAGTGCAAACGATATATAAAATTCATCTCCATATACCAAAAACATGTAAGTTCTTCACATAATTATCACTGCAACTTAACCTCAAAGTATGTTTATAAACAATTTATTTTTCTATGTAGGTACTGAATGTTACTTTTTGCTTATATCAGCTGTAAGATTTCTATAATAATGAAGATAGCGGTTGAAGGTTGTGCCCATGGTGAATTAGAGCGTATTTACGACACAATTCGTCTACTCGAAGAGGAGGAAAACCTCAAAATTGATGTATTGATTTGCTGCGGCGATTTCCAGTCTTCGCGTAATGAAGTTGACCTGAAATGCATGGCTGTCCCCCAGAAATATCGGGACATGTGTACATTCTACAAATATTACAGCGGCGAAAAGGTTGCTCCGATCTTGACAATATTCATCGGGGGCAACCACGAGGCCTCGAATTATCTACAGGAGTTACCTTACGGCGGTTGGGTAGCCCCAAATATATACTATTTGGGTTATGCCGGTGTCATAAACGTAAAAGGTGTTATACTTTGGTTTATGATATATTTAGTTACTTATACTGATAATTTTATTTAGGAATTCGTATAGGAGGCATATCAGGGATCTACAAGGGTAATGATTACCATAAAGGGCGTTATGAACACCCACCATACAGCGATAATTCAATTCGCAGTGTCTACCATATTCGGAATTTTGACATTTTCAGGTTAAGACAAATAAGCGGTGATTTAGACATATTTCTATCGCACGATTGGCCAACAAATGTGACTAGGTTTGGGAATGTGAATCAATTGATAAGGTTTAAACCACATTTCAAGTAAGGCTTTCTATTTTTTGTTTTTTATTTCACTACATCTTTTTTATTTTTTCATAGGGATGATATATGTTCAGGGAAATTAGGTTCACCTCCCTGTGAAACACTTTTGAAACAGCTAAAACCAAAATATTGGTTCTCCGCCCATTTGCATTGCAAATTTGCCGCTTTGGTGCCCCATGACGAGGTCTCGTCTACAAGGTTTCTTGCTTTGGACAAATGCTTGCCGAGGCGACGGTTTCTGCAAGTTGTTGATCTTCCTGATAACGGTGAGGAAGAGTTGAGCTTACATTACGACTTGGAGTGGTTGGCAATCTTGGGCCTAACAAATCATTTACTGAGTGTTAGAAACACAATGGTATATATGCCAGGGCCTAACACTGGCGAAAGGTATGTTGCTGTTCTTTTAACTACTAGTTTTTGTTTAAATAATACCTTACGTCTGTTGCATTATCATGTTCCTACTGAAAATGTATATTAATAACGTTGAACTTTGAAGTTGAATTCAAAGAATTTAAATCTTCCATTTTTTACTTTATCATACGCAGTATGCTAAAGTATAGTAATCATGTCGAAAAAAAAAAATTTGATTTTAGCGGAAATAGGTCTTTTTGGGTCCCCTGAGCATTTTTGACCAAGGTACAAAAAATGTCTGTGTGTGTTGTGTGTGTGTGTATGTGTATGTATGTCTGTGTGTGTGTAAACGATTTTTGTGGCGGCGAATCCGCAGAAACTACTAAAGGTATCGGGACGAAAGTTCATATTTAGAAGTTTTATGACCAGACTTAGAGCTGAAAAGCTTTTAGTTCAAAATTGTCCAAAGGAACTGGCTGTTTCCTCTAAGCATTTTTTAAGGATTTTGCAAATGAGCTGCCATTTCTGTAATTTCGTCAAAATAATTAAATAATAAATTAAAGTAGAGGAAATTTTGAATAATTTATGCCTATGATATTTTTTGGTAAAATTAATAGTTTAGCTTCTAGACCAAATTAATTCTATTTGATCGAAATCGGTTGCATTTGCATTGATATGAAACTACATAGTAGCCTGGATTTGACAAATATTTTTTGTGTGTCACCACAGAAATGTCTATGGCTGTCACACTCGAAAACAGCTGATTTCATCAGATGTTGGGAACCGTTATGGAACGATGCCGCTCTATGTGGCATCGTGTATGTGTATGTATGTCTGTGTGTGTGTAAACGATTTTTGTGGCGGCGAATCCGCAGAAACTACTAAAGGTATCGGGACGAAAGTTCATATTTAGAAGTTTTATGACCAGACTTAGAGCTGAAAAGCTTTTAGTTCAAAATTGTCCAAAGGAACTGGCTGTTTCCTCTAAGCATTTTTTAAGGATTTTGCAAATGAGCTGCCATTTCTGTAATTTCGTCAAAATAATTAAATAATAAATTAAAGTAGAGGAAATTTTGAATAATTTATGCCTATGATATTTTTTGGTAAAATTAATAGTTTAGCTTCTAGACCAAATTAATTCTATTTGATCGAAATCAGTTGCATTTGCATTGATATGAAACTACATAGTAGCCTGGATTTGACAAATATTTTTTGTGTGTCACCACAGAAATGTCTATGGCTGTCACACTCGAAAACAGCTGATTTCATCAGATGTTGGGAACCGTTATGGAACGATGCCGCTCTAGTGCGGTCAAGTACAAAATAAAAAATTCAAATAAAATAAGATCACCAATTTGATTGTTTGTTAATAAGAAATATCAACCCGTTGTTATATCTAATTGTAAAAACGCTAAATTGAGAAAATTGTAAATAAAGTATAGCGATGAGTGTAGTTATATTTTAGTATGTTGGTACGGATGTGACATCTACAGTGTCATGAACGAATATAAATCTGTCAGAATTTGAATTAGCTTTTTAAACTTGACGTTTCGTAGAAGTGGTATCAAGCTAACATTTCCTATACAGAAATATAACCATTTTCGAGTTTTTTTTAAAATATGTATTTCTCAAAAACCATCACAAAAAACGTTGATGTCACTCCTGCCGAAAACTACATAGCGCGACTCGTTCACATGCGACAGCGACGCTCCGCCATCGGTTGCGCGCCGCATTTCCGCTCGTCGCGATATTCCGTACTTTCGGCACTTGTGAGATAAATAACTATTATTCTGATGACAGCATGTAGTGTCAAATGCTGATGCTTTGACAATACCTACTATTGATACTATTGACTACCAAAATATCTGTCAAATCCTGGCAACTAGTTTAATTTTAATGCAGACACGATTTATCTCAATTAAATAGATTCTTATGCAGCTAAACTATTAATTTTATAGGTTAATAATATGGTGATATACAGGCGGGATGTAAATTTTAAATAAATCAAAAATTACAGCCACATCCTGTAATTTTTGATTTATTTAAAATTTACATCCCGCCTGTATGTCACCATATTATTAACCTATAATATTAATTTGACAATAATATGTCGTTAAACATTTTCATTAATTTTCTATTTTGTATGATAAAGTCATGTGCCTGGCCACATCAGATTTTTTTACTAAAAAAGATAGGTTCAATAATTTGTCTATGGATAACTGAGGAGCTCGCATGAAAGACCGGATATATCCTTTTATACAAAATGTTCAGTAAATGTGAAAAATATTGCATATCTTTAAGCTAAGCTAAAAAAAATTGAAGTTGGCTTATTTCATTATGGGTAGTGAACAGAATATAAAACATACAGTGCAATACACAAAAAAATATAGATTGAGTATATTTTATATCGGGTTTGCTTACAAATAAGCATGATTTCACGAAATATAAAACCTTTATTATTAAGTTCCCAGTTAAAAATTTTGATACCTCTTATATAATGTATTGTGCAACCTCATTAATCCGAACAATAAAATGCAAGGGTGTTGTCCTGATTAGCAATTAGTCCAAATTACTAAAAATGTTTTATACCATCAGTATATGCCTCTAAAATGGCCTATAATAACATTAATTGTAAGTTTGGTTACTCAAGTATTACGGAGAGCAACTTAAACATACCAAGATTAACAATCAATGGGTAGCAAACAAACACAACCGCGTTCACATAGGAATAACTAAAAAGAACTGGTTATTCGTCTTACAATTGACTCTGGCGTGTGGATATCTTTGCTTTAGCTCACAGCGCTAGCTATAGTTTCAGTAATGATTAAGGTGGCATTTTGACAGTTTTTCTAAAAACCGAGCAATAGGTCTCAAAAAATTTATGCAAAAACATCGTACATATAGGCATTTTTGACTAAAAGTGGATATAACCGATTTTGCATGCGTCAATTGATGACCGTAACTTTTCTGAATTTACCTACATTTCCAATAAAAACAAAAAAAAAGTTACTTAAGTCTCTTCATTCCTTAAGGAACATCTAGGGGCTTCCAGTTGTTGTTTCTCCATAATGTTAGGACAGCATTTTCAATAATTACATTTTTCTTCCATGGTTGGTGTTCTAGGGTTGGGGAGAAAAGAATTATCGTCTTATTTTGGTCTCTTTTAATGTTACACTAACTTATTACACGTTGTTTTGAACAGCTTGTATAAATAATTTCCTGCAATAATAACTTCATAATTTCTTTTTGGTATTCACACAGTTTCCGTTCTTAATTACGTCAAAAGTCTATTGTGCTCTCCAGTGTTTGTTTCACTGGAAATCAATATAACGTAAAACATTTACTAATAAAATTTCCACTTTTCCAGGTACAAATTCACACCTACTGACGAAGAAAAATCCCTGGTACTGTCAAAATTTGACAACGATCTTAGAATTCCGCAAAGCTTTGTAAAAACTGCTCCAGTTTACGATCCTGCGATAGACGTAAAAGGAAAATTATCCATACCAGTCATAAACCCGCAGACCGTAGACTTCTGTGATCGGTTGGGCATTGATGATCCCTTGAGACTTTTGTTGGGAAGCGCCATGCTGCAAACTTTTATTGAGGCGGACGATTCTAACCGTACATTCAATAATACATCGTTTATCAACGATAGTGACTATTCCAAGGAAGACATTGACATCGAAACTTCAACTCCAAATAAAACTCGTTCTAGGTTAAGTTTGCCTGCACCCAAGTTGGAAGATTCGTCGGTAGTTTCCGATCAATGCTTGGATAATTCGAAAATAGGGAATATTTCGCCGATTAAGAAGGTTCAACTTGATACAAGCGAGTTGATGTCTCCGTCGATAGCTGACAGCAGTCCTCTTCCTTCTAAACGATTTAAAAGGAGAAACGCTGATTTGTATAGTATTGATAATGAATAGTGCTTATTTTATTAAATTGTATATAACTGACAGTTCAAATTTTTTTTAAATGTTGATTTAAGCTCCAGTATTTCAGTTTGCTACATTGAAAATGAAAAAGCAGTTTCATTTATTGAAAATACAGTCGTGACCGGATATAACGAACACTCAAGGGACCATGTCGCTAGGTCGTTACAAGTGGTCGTTCGTTATAAGCAAACTTGCGATTTTTCATGTTTTTTTAAAAATGAATGATAGATACATATTAGTAAATCAACAGCATACATAATAAAGAACTCAGAATAAACAAAATAAATATACATTATCTGTGTTTTAAAGCATTACATACATTTCTTATAAATATAGGGTTTTTCATTAAGGCCGACGCATTTTGTTGTTTTTTTCAATTGAAGGACTTGTGGGTCGCTTATCGAAATAATTTTTATATCGAATGAAAGTATAAGCCATGCCATTATTTACTGAATAAGACATCGTTCAAATGTCCGCCGCGGAAGGGCTGGCACGAGTTGCCCAATTTTCCATGACTCGAGTACACAAATCGAACGAATTACCAGGAATTTCGCGTTCGATGGACTGCAGCTGTTGATACGTTTCTGTCTTTAATCCCTTTAGATTTTCATTGGGGTTACATTAAATAATAATAATAATAATAATAATCTTTATTCTGCGAAATACGTAAATATTTACAAAGAAAATATAATTCTGTATTGCAAAAAAGTCAAAAATTAAGCGTGCTTTAGGCCATTCTCTTCATGTAGGTGTCGTACTCTGGAAGGTCATAGAATGCTTCTTCCAGAATAACTTTTTTAATGTCAGTTTTGAACTCCTTTTTTGTCTTTTGATGCCAATGCTGCGGAAGTGCATTGTAAAGGCTGTAAATCGCTGGTGTATGCCAACAAGCCAAAAACGTTAGAACATCAGCAGGCCAACATCGAATGCGAAGTTCCTGTTATTTCGACCGATTTGTGTACTCGAGTCATAGAGAATTGGATCCAGCGTTTTACTCGTCCAGCGGCGGACATTTGAACGATCTCGTATTCCATAAATAATGGCATCGATTATACTTTATTTCAAATAAAAATCGTTTCCAAAACTACCCCACAAGTCTTTTATTTGAAAAACGAAATGCGTCTTAAAGAAAACCCCTATACATACCTACATATTTTTTAAATAAACTTTTATTTGATGCATATGTACATAAAATAAAATATCCGTAAGTACAAATTAACAATAGATATGTAGAGCTAGTGTACCCGTACGTGCCTCCAAGTATTTTTCTTGTTTGTCCAAATCATACAAACAGTTGACTCTAGGTACTTATTTGGTACCCCCTGTTCTAATTTTGTGATATTAATTTTATCATCGAGAATTATGGTTTTCGTTTATTTTCATTTGTTAATTTGCGTACTGAGCACACAGGGTAGCATAAACAAACCGAATCGCGTCAGGAAACCAAGGTAAAACGAGATAAGAAAAACAGACGTGAGGAATAGTGGAGACGTACCCGCGGAATAGTGAAAATAAACGGTAGGGGTTCTCCTATTGGCGAATGTAGGTTAAGTTTTGCTGGCAGGAGACATCCGAACAGATTTCGCGCTGGGTATTCGTTATAACCGAACTTGTAGAACTAAAAGTAAATACAAATTTGGTCGTAATATACGGGCGGTCGTTATATACGCGTTTGTTATAAGCGAGCTAAACATACATGTAACTATATGGAGATCTGACGGGACTTTCTTTTTTGGTCGTTATAACCGGGCGTTCGTTATATCCGGAGTTTGTTATATCCGGTCTCGACTGTATTTTATTTATGCCCGCCCTCCGATTTCATCGTCCCGCCTTGGAGTATTAAAAAGTTGGTCACCCTAATGTACAGTGATTTGAATCTCTTTTATTTTTGTAAATAATAATTTTTGAGATATAACATGTTTAAAAAGGTAATAAAAATTTTCTATTGTTCCTATTGGGTGGTACATTGGACAAACAGGGTTACCAGGTCTCCGGCATTCCCTCAGAGTCTTTGAGGTTCATCTCAGGTCTTCGGCAGGCATTCAAACATCTCCGGCAAACATAACACCATATTTTTGTTGAATTGGCTATATATTGTGTTTACAATAGTGTAAAATGGCTATTATGTGAGCACACCAAGTATGGAAACAAGACAAAATTGTTGAACCTGTGTGTTCTACATTTCTAAAAACTAAATTTGTGACCTTCAATTGTTTTTGAATTATGTCATCAACATATTTTTTCAATGGCAACCATTGGCTTAATGGCAGCATATAAATTATATGGCTGTACATAAAATATGTTTGCAAAAAATACAGTTGAAAATTAAAGTAACAAATCACTATTTTTGTGAATGGTAAGCGAATAGGCGTTTTAATTAATTTCTTTCCGCACACCACAAGTTACGCTGCAATTGCTTCACAACATTTGTGAATATATTTTCCCTTTTGACCCTTTTGATGTTTTTAGGAGATTACGTTCAGCTGGTATAAATTTGCAAATGTAATCTAAACCACGTTTTTGACATTGTGACCTCACATTTCTGAAAACGTTACGTGATTTTATGTTCATATTCCTGTTCAGATCAAATAATGCTATCTAGAACTCATTCTTCTATCTATTTACAAACTTCATAAGTTATAATATGTTATTTTGCCTTTCTAAAAAAATTATGTATGACCATAAAATGTTTCTGCTACCATTAAAACGATTAAAACCTTTATCAAAATTAATAAGATAAATATAGGGTTGCCATTACAGTTAAATAAGCGTTTTGATAATTAAAAACAGACGTATATATGGATTTATTACAATAACAAATCACACATAATAACAAAATTACCCACACAATTGAAAAGTGTAAAATACCTGTAATCCTGGACAACGTGGAATTCTGTGACCATAGGTTTCTGTGCAAAAATCGAAAAGTTGTTTTAAAATAACCACGTTGGACCTACATAAATTATTTTCCTATTTTTATTTTTTGAAAATAAACGGATTTTTTTAACCTTTCATTATTTATTTATATCTTGTCGACTATATATCCATCCTTGTGAGACTCTTCTCTGATCAAACTTTTTAATTGGCATATTTGTTAAAATAAAAGCAGGTATTTTTTTCTATCTTTAATGTAATAACTAGAATCTATCCAATAAAATTTAAATATGACAGTACAGTCTAGGTCTGTATAAGTAGTTTAATTGTGAAGGTGTTAAAAAAAAGAAAAGTAAAAGTCTGTGGGGACAACTTAAAATTGGGATAATATTGATAACACTGGAACAACATATTTCGTGAATTCATTACTTGAGCTGAATTGCTGAATACAAAACAAAATTATGAGGTCTTTAAAAACAAAAAAAATTGAAATCTATAACATACTCAATATTTCTGTAAATTAATAATTATAGTAAATAGACCTAAAAGCTTAGTAGTAATTAGCGATCAGCAATTTGTACTGTACCGTACCGAATGAACCAAATTACACGGAAATTCAAAGTTTGTCCACCATGCCCTGATTTATGAACATATAAAGCACAGCCACAGCAAGGTCTATAAAGTAATAAGGTTATCCAAAGACGGGATTTCTCAGTTTGAGGGGTAAAGGGAGATCGTGACGTCACTAGAGTCGCGCGTATCTTCGAACAAAGTAAACGAGCGATGTATGCCACGTGATTCGAACTGCGAAGATAGCCGGGACTCTAGTGACGTCACGCAAATAGAGCATATAGGGATCTGAGGGGGGTATATAAAGTGGACTATAGGAAAGATAGCAAACTGGATAGCCTCTCTTTTATAGACCTTGCAGCCACAGATAATCTGTGGCACAGCCATGTAAAGCAGTATGCCAACATTGAAAAATTACCGAAGTTGTTTACCGAATCCTATTTGGAAAAGATGTGTGAAATGATGAGTGCCCCTACCTAAACCAAAAACTTGATATCATCAATGAAGAACAAATACCTATATGAATAAAAAATATCATGTCAATTTTGAATAGCTCTTTGGCTACGTCCATTAATTTGGTTACCAAGAAACTGCCGGTAGATAGCGCTATCGATCGTCTACTCACCTCGCATCTCACATGCGGACGGCATTAGATTTTGACATCCAAATGACAGTGCAAGGGACAACGTGAAAGACGTAACCCCAACCGCGCCGCTGGTGGCATTTAAGTACTTGAAATCTTAAAATATACTACTAATATGGCAAACAGTTCTACATAGGGACAGTCATTATGGACGCCCTAAGCTCGGTAAGTATTTTGTTACCGGTATTTGCGCACAATCCACGCCATAAACGCGAATACTGGAAGCTAAACGTTTCGTTCTTTTGTAGATTGAGTTCATAGATTTAAGTGGTGTTGAAGAATATGAGAAGAATTGGATTCTTAATTCGCTACACACTTGGGACCCTACAGTGCAAGTGCCCTGGAAAAGAAGCTTCCAGATACCAGTGAAAAGCACAGGTAGGAATTACATAATTTTTAACTTTTTTCTGCACTAAAGCATTATTCTAGCTGAAATTTATTGTTTACTATTAAAAACAAACGGGCTTTTGTTGTTTTATGGTAGGTTTAATAAATATTGTACACGTAATATGTTATACATCTTGCACTACATCATACATGCCGCAAATAAGAATTTATTGAAGTTGTTCAATCAAAATGTGTTTTCGTATGGAGTGCGATACGTGTTATTCTGCCAGTTTGATATCTAGCTGGAAATAATCTGATGTTAGTTATGAAAACTTTGTTTTAATAATTTTCCTTATTTAGTAAATAGTTGTAAATTGTTTTAATTTCTTATCTTGCTTGCGTTTCTGTGTTTAATGCTTCGTTTGTATAATATTTATTATGTTCGTATTAGGTTATGTACGTCAAGTTATTGGTTTGTTTTCGCTTTTTGTTTACTTCAAAAGTGCAGTATTTTTTTATTACAAATTTGACAGTTTTGTACAATTACAAAGTGGTGTATAAATATGGCCATATTTCATGTGGTGCAACAAAATTTTCAAATCTTAACACCTGAAACTGACTCAGTTTACTGCACTCGGCTGCACTAGCACCATGCTGGTACAGGTTTGTATGTTAGGCTTATGCACTGCACGCGCTCAGAGAACTCTTCTTGACAGGCTTAATCGATGAAGATGTCATTACTTTTTGTATTGAGATGATAAATATAGATAAAATATATAAGAATAACACCCGGGAAGCTAAATATAATCATAAATAGTTTCGTAAGCGCCTTTGCAAGTGACGTATTTTAGGTTATGAGCTAGTTCACCGTGAAGTTGGTTTTAAAGAACTGCACCAAACAATGCGGTTTACGCATATTCACAGTGCAGTTCGCACCGAGTGGGTGCATAAAATTGTATAAATTGAAAACGCTATTAATCTGTTTATTAATGGAACATTAACATGGAAGTATATTTATTTATTTTTTAAGTTTATATTATCGTCAGTTTTTACTTGTTTATCTTGTCCTGTCAGAAATTACGTAGATTTTTTTGGGAAAACTGTGTTATTTGTTAATACCCTCCGCTAGCTTCCACGTTTTGCCGTCGTAATCACTTTAGACCTGCACTTTTTTTTGTTGGGAATATATTGTTGATGCCATTTCAAACGGTTTCCTGACTTTATTGATTTTACTCTTGTACATCTTGTTCCACACTGCGCTCTCACTTGATAGGATTGCATAGACTATATAGTATATACTTTTGGGTGATAAAAATTAATAAATAAATAAAATTTAGGGTTTGAGTCCAGTTAAGCTCCAACAGGGCCGCCGAGAGGGAGTGACACGTATTACTGTTATCTAACGTCCGGCACGAATTATTGCCGTTGTCAAGATATTACAAAATGTTATAAGTGGGTTTTGTCATATTTGAAAACATTTAGCAAACATACCCGGAGACCTAGAAACTTCAAATGTACCCCAAAATAAATGTTAAACAGTAATTTTAGGTGTGACAATTTTGCGCAACATTCGGTATATGACATATCAGATATAAATTCAAGAGAAGTGGGCTAATTTGCAATCAATACATATTATACAGATTGCTTTGTTAAAAATTCAAGCCATCTGAAAATGTTAAAAAATTAAGATGCGGTAGGATCACCCTGTATGGTGTATTCAATTTTTTGCAACGTCAGCATCTAGGTACCTGCTGGTTTTGATGATTGTTTGTCAAAGTTGTAAGATTTTTTTTGGCAAACAATTGAATATCTCAGACAGCAATAAAATAGGTTAACCATATTTTTTTTGATGGCACTGTAAACCTACCTACTTTGGACAACATGAACAGCTCAGGTGTTTACTACACTATCAACATGACGGTTGCCCTGCTCATAGTGCAGATGAAGTCAGAGATTGATTGAACAGATATTACCCCAATACATGTTTGTTTTAAACATATTTAAAACAGTTTGTTGTAAATATTTAAAACATCTTGTTTTAACACAGTTACACAAATATTAACTCGTAGAATAACATAAACCGGAGAAGCGGTAACACACAAAGCTGTGTTCTGCTGTAGTACATAAATAATTAGATATATGGCTGATGGTCCGTACCTCAACATTCTCAACAAGTGTGAAGACAAAACAAGAAAAACTCATTCACACGACAGATTTAACTCCACTGACGACTCAAGGATGAAATGACGCCGATTTTGATTGGCAATAAAACAACTGCGTAATTTAAAACATGTTTGAAACAATTTCTATTCGTTATTTAAAACATGTTTTTTTTTTTCCTGTTTACAACATTGTGTCGTTAAAAAAAAACTTCCACAAAACTTTATAACGTTTTATAACGTCCCTGCTGTAGGATAGCCACAGTGTTCACCTGATTTAATGCTGCTTATTTTTTCTGTGGCGTTATTTAAAACAGATGGTGTATGCCAACAATTTTCATGATAATAAAATTAAAATTTAGTGAAGCAATATGGAATATCGGGAGTCTTTACAAGAACATTGGGAAAATGTGTACCTGTAGGAGGGCAAAATGTAGAGTACTGTTTTGTTAAAAATAAATATAATATTAAATTTAAAATACAACATTGAAATTTGATATCTGGGCATAAAATTAAATATAAGACAACAAAAACTGATACTTTACACTTGGGCCAATATAACATTTAATCATTTATATGTTGATTCATGATAATCGCAACGGAAGAAAGATATAATGAAATTAAAATAGATGGCAAAATGCTAGAGCAGGTTAAAACATACAATTACCTGGGGACAGTGGTAGAAGAGAATGGTAGAGTGAATCAGCAGATAACTGAAAGAATAGGGAAAGCGGGAAGAATGTTTAACATTCTAAGAACTACATTCCTGGGCAAAAGGCAAAACATACAAAATCACAAGTGAACCAGATGGTGATGAGACCCGCACTTATATATGGCTGTGAATCATGGACAGTAACCAACCGAAATAAAAGCAGACTGACAGCTATAGAGATGAGACGTTTAAGGAAAATCAAAGGGATTACACGGAGGGACAGGGTGAGAAACATGACAGTTATGGAAGAGCTAAAAATAAAACCGATAGAACGAATAATAGAGGAGAGACAGCTGAGCTGGCTGGGACACGTACATAGAATGAAAAAAGAGAGAAAATAAAAAAGAAATTTTTTAAGCAAGAATAGGAGGGATAAACAGATTTGGCAGACCGATAATGAGATGGGAAGAACAGGCAAGGAGAGCTGCAGAAAAGCGGAACATCCAGTGGAGCGAAGCCAGAGGACTGGCACAGGACAGAAAGCTATGGAAAGCTAATGTAGAAATTGTACATGCATTTTCCGACACCTAACGGTAAAAGGACTTGAGATTAAATAAATATGTTGATTCATTATTATGGCTACCGACTTTTTAGGACATTCAAAGTTCAATATTTAACACACTGTATATTAATGTTGTAATATATTGCATGAGGCAAATTTATTGTAAACGTTTGAAATAAATGTTTTATGATTAATCAAATAATAGTTTTATACCACAGTCATGTCACGTACTCGAACATTTTTCTCGACGCCCCTGAGCTCCAGTACTCTCACTCGCATGTCCAATTTTAAACAATTTAAGGATGTTGGTTTTCTCTATACACTAAAAGTTTTCAGAAAAATGTTTGGATAATTTTCTTTTCTGCTCTGGCACAGTAAAGATATTATTATTATGTTTCTTGTAATATCATTATATTCTATTGTAATACGTCTAATACATGTTAAAATTTTCAGCACCACCGGAGGTTATAGTGCCGGACCAGCTCCCAGCATGTAACGGTCCACCGAAGGTCCCGTTACCGGGTTCCACACACCACCCTTCTCCAACCCCACAGGAGATCTTCACACATAAAGCTTCGAGTTACGTCCATCATCCGTTCCCGGTGACATGCGCACAATCGCCGCTGACCCTCACCGCAGGGACCCCATCGTACCACAGCCCTTCTTCAACCCCTCCGGTATACATCCAACCAACAAATTACTCACACGTGAACCACACGGCTACTTATGTCAGCCCGGAGCCGCGGAAACCGATTAAGGAGGAACCCGTGATGAACGGAGTGGAGCCGCCGACAAAGGCAGATGCCGAGGCAGTGCTGTCCATTGGGGAGAAGAAATCGGGTGGGAAATCATGGGCCAGCTTGTTTGGCGGAAAAGGCGGGTCAACAACAAATGGCACCACGATTGAGCCGCTTGCGAGTGTGACAGAAGACAAGTCGTACACAGAGCCTGATGTAAATAGTCACATGGAAAAGGGCTTTGAGGACGACATGAAGTATCGATATGACGATCCCGTCTATCATAGGTTAGGAGGTAAGTGCACATTATCTTACTACCAATAGGCGGACGAAAATGTATGTTTCGTAGGCTAGATGTTGCACAGCTGTGGCGTGAACTCCCGCCACTCCCGAGTGAATGACTATTAATGTGTTCCAGTTTACCGGCTTCTACAGGTAGCAAGTAATGCGAGCACATTAAATAACTTAATTCATAAGACATCAAAGTTTGTAAATAACCTCTTACAAATTTTAGCATTTTTTTGGATTTATGATTACCTAATTTTTGAAAGATTGAATTACGGCGTATTTCTCCACATTACCTTCCATAAAACTATACCACTTTAAGTTTAAAAGGTCTTTAAACTTGAAAATGATCTCTCTATGTCACAGTTTCCCATGGGTACAAAAGGGCAGATCAAAATAAAATTATATTGCTTTTCAGAGATTACTTCATCTGTAAAGATATTTGTTTGAACAGTTTAAAATCTAAATTTTGGGCAACCACCGTGTCATTATTCCCTCCACATTTACTGTAGTAGGGTATATTCACTTTGCCACAATAATTGCAACAACCTTAATGAAGCATGGCAGGTATAGACTTCTAGATAGATATATGTTTGATCAGCATTGAAAACTGAATCTATTAGCTGTCTCTCCGTCCGTTTTTTTTCCAAATTACACAATAACAATATTTTACAGTAGGGGGTATTTTTACTTCAGCCTGGCTGAAAATAATTTTCTTGCAATCTTTTACTTATTGGTCCTCGTATGATTTGAACTTTTTTTTTTAACAAATAGAGACTGTATCTTTTGAAAACTACTTGCGAGTTCAATGTTTTGTTGTTCAAAGAATTTTATGGCTGGCAACAGTTGTTCAATATGTTTATCAATAAACTGTAACTGTTGATGCAAATCCTGATAGACCTTTTTTTTCAATGTTAAATTCATACTGCTTCATTAGGTAAATTTAAAACAAACGATTTCATGGTGTTAAAGTTCACAAATAGTGTAAAGTGTAGAAAAATGCACACCTTGTAATAACTGGTAGTAGTGATAAAGGCAAGTACAATTTTCCTTCTAAAGAGATAATTTAGAAGGGCATTTCAATAACATTTTCTTGCATGTGCTTATTAGCGTTTTCACGCCTGGGAAATTTTCCCGAATAAACTCACAAGTTCTGTGTGCAACACATGTTAAGTGGAGTATGTTAGGATAAACTTTTTTTATTAAACCCTATTGTTCTTATGACGAAATTAGGTACAAATTAAATAGGATTTATATGAATCTTGCGGGTCCAACACTCCAACAACATTGACAACACATAATGTCAGTTGTATCACCTGCAGAAACACAAACACATTTTTCTGACAATTTTGACTTTCTAGTAGAAATTGTTTTTTCATATTGCCTAGGGACATATTTTTTATAATTGTTCATTCATTATATTTAAGTAAGTCGGTATATTTTTTGATAATTTTTTTAAACGTTGGATTATTGCACACTGGGAGACTAACGATGAAGGGCCAATTTAAACCATTAACTAGGTACCTACTACTCAGAGACAATAAAATATAAAAATAATTTTAAAATGTAAAACAAAAATACATATACAGTTAAATTCGGTTATAACGTCCCCGGTTGTAACAAACCTCTGGTTATAACGAACCAATTTTCAAGACCCGTTTGATTTCCCGTGAAAACAATTTTTAAAATCATTGGTTATTGCGAACCTAGATATAACAAAACATCGGATGTAACGAACCAAACAATATTGCAATTTGTCATAAACCCTCGGGCTTTAGCAAACTTAGCTAACATTTGAGAATCAACGGCATGCATGTAGGGTTTCCAACACGGAATATTATAAACCAGATTGCAATTGGCGTAAACCCCCCCGGACATAGCGAACTTACACTAATATTTGCTAACCATTGGCATGTATATAGGATTGCCAACACGTAATGTTATAAACCAGACTGCGATTGACGTAAATTCCCCAGATATAGCAAACTTACAGTAATGTTTTCAAACCGTTGGCATGTATAAACCATAGCCAACCCGAGTTGTTATAAACCAGACTGACGTTTTGGTCGTTGTGTTAACGTGAGTTTATCGCAAAAGTTAATTCAGACAAAGCGGAAAAAGTCAGTATACACTGTGGGCCAAAAAAAACGGTACAAATGCTCAATTACTCATTGTTCCAAAAATTTTAAGTAAATTCAAGTAAACATTTCTTTGAAAAACTAATTTTGTATGTTGTGAGGATTGAAAACAAACCATATTCGCAATTCCACTTCTTTTTTGAGCAAAAGCAGCAAAAAACGACGGTTCAAAATTTCACCCGGTATACGAGAAAAATCCACAGTACACTATGCCATAAAATCTTTACTGTCCCTTTTGACCAAAAGAAAACAAATGTTATATTAATGTTATATTAATTTTATTACACCTCTCATTTCACATTACATTAGCCCGATGTTATCAGAAATGTTGCATAGCCAAACATAAAGCAACCTAACTTTGGATTGAAACGTTCTGTTATTGTGAATATGGTATGGTTTCAATCTTCACACTACAAGCAATTTGTTTTTAAAAGAAATATTTGAATTGACTAAATATTATTGGAAATACGAGTGATTAAAAATTTGTACCGTTTTTTTTTGGCCCACTGTGTATAATATGTCGTGAACACATTTATCTAAATAAATGACATAGAAATGAAGTGAGGAATTATTAAAATCATGTGAAAATACAAATTCTAAGGTCAGGCAACTAAAAATATGAATGTAAAATTTACACGCATTTTTTGCTAGTCCCTTGACTTTACAACATAAACACCAAATTCAAATCACTAAGAACCTATCTGAAGAAAACATAAAAGAGAAGAGTCATTTCAAAATCAACAATCAAAATAATTTCAAAATGGAGCCGAGCGCAAACTTGATATCCCCAATACGCACGCATTTTTGTCCGCCCGTTGCTTATTACTGATTAGTCAGTTGTCTAGCCAGATATTATATTATTTGTTTTGGCAAGAATGTACTGTAGAAGCAACATAAAACAGTTTCCTGAAGTTTGTCTGTTATATGTCTGCACTATTAATTATTGTTTTTTTGTTTTGGCAGAATTTTTAGCAGATCACGTCATTGACCACCGAACAATAAGCCTTCAGCCGCGGGGCCTTATCAATCGTAGCAACTACTGCTACATCAACTCCATATTGCAGGCTTTGCTAGCATGCCCTCCAGTCTATAACCTTCTGGTAGGCATCTCGGAAACCATCACAACAAATGCAAAGAGAAAATTGACTCCTGTCATGGACAATATGTAAGTTTTCGATATGGTTTATTACAATTTATGATGATCAAATTTTTAAAATTCCATTTTAAATATTAATGCCGATTATCTCCAAATTTTTCTATCTGTTATAATATACCACTGTACACCACTATACACAAGAGGGCCATTCGGACTACCCAGCAGTTTGGATTAGGGGGGTTCGGATTAGCCGGACCATTTGGTTTCATAACCATGATATTCTAAGAAAGTTATTAATTGTGTATGGGGGGATTTTTAATAATATAGTAACGAATAGCAAATAGGTTTTAATTTCTCTTATTTTATTAATCAATTTACCACATATTTTAAATTGTTAGAAAATTGTGACATATATGCGTAATGTAGATTCTTAAATAAATAAAAAGGTTACAGCATTGCTTTGAAAATTAATTTCTTGTTAACTGTAAACCTAACACGTTTTATAACTGAAAATAGAAAACCAAAACAAACTGATATTTTAAATCGTCTTGCAAGGAAAGTTAAAAGTTTTCACAGAACCGAATGCAACCATTTTTAACCGAAACGTCATCAATATTTAAATGAAAATGACTGGTAACAATCGGTACTCAAAGCGTAACCAAACCATACCAAGCAAAATTGCCTAATATATCAACTGGTGCCAACTGTGAACAAGACAAATAAAAAACCCAGAATTATATAACCAGAAATTTTTTATAACTTATGTCTGACATATTTTGGTAAAATTAATAATTTCGCTGCATGAGCAAATTCTATTTCATCGAGTTCGGTTATATCTGCTTTAAAACTAGCTAGCCAGGATTTGACAGATATTTTGATTCTATTGACAGTAATGTCTAAACATCAGCATTCGACACAGTTTGACACTGCTGTACATTATGATAAAGTCACATCAGACTTTTTACCTTGACTTCCCTGAGTCCTGAGTTCCTGTCAAAATATTTTATACCACAAGTCCTATTGATACAAATTGTATTTCTTAGGGCAAAGTTTGTGAAGGAATTTCACCTCCTTCCCGCAGCACTGAGGGTATCAAGACGGGTGGACAAGAATGCAAAGCAAGATCCAACTTGTTTAATAAATAGTGACACACCGTTTGAGCCAAACTACATCTACAAAATGCTGAACGGGCTGAGGTCAGATACATTTGTCGTAGAGGGGCGACAGGAAGACGCGGAAGAATTCCTGGGATGTTTACTAAACGCGCTGAACGACGAAATGCTTGAGGTATTTTTTTATTTTTTGTATCTGCATGTCAGTGGTAATTTTGTGTCTTTCTTTTTTATTTGTTCTGCAGTTGATGAAACTTATCGGCAAGCAGAGGACCAGGTCGGTCGCTGAAATTCTTGCAGAAGAAGAGGATGATAAAGAATGGCAGGTGAGGCAGTTGAGTGCACATTTTAAAATTTTTGTTTACAATAATTATGATCTTAACAGACGTAAACTATTTATTTTAACAAATGTATATGAACAATAAAGTTTTTATTTGAAATTTTTCTATTTAGGTTATGGGTCCTAAAAATAAAGGCTGTGTTACTCGACGCTTTGACATCGTTCAAACCCCAATTAGCGATATATTTAGTGGACACCTACGATCCCGGCTTCACAGGTCAGGCGATAAATCTACGGACAATATACAACCCTTCTTTACGCTGCAGCTAAATATTGAGGTGAGACATATTTCAAATATGTTTAACATTTATAACAATTATCTAACATAAAGTATACAGACAATAAAGTAGAGAATAAGAAACTAGTAAGAATTTTTATATTACTTAATTCACGTACTGTTTAATAATTCTTTAACATACATACATACCTACTCATTATCTTTGTTGTTGAATGGTTTATTTTTAAGGTGTATCAAACTTACTGACTACCAATACATCTTGTTGATTCTACCGGTATAATAAGTTCTTGATAATCTTGATGAATTTGTTTACAACATGTGGACAAAAATCATCTAAACTAAATCCATTAATTATAAAAGTAATTAAACAACTAAGTTTTGCAAAATATTAGGTATGTATTATACTGCCGTGCCGTTCAACGGTAAAACGCTGTATCTCCATACAAATAAAAATGCAACTACTTTTCTTTTTTAATGGAAAAACCACACATATTTTTTTCATTTCAAATAATTTACCTTAGCCTAGCATGCTACCTAACAATTTGTACATAAAACAGGCTAATTCGTTTTAAGCAGTAACGTCATATTTAAGAGAAAATGGAAAATATTCCATTTAATGTCATTTTTGCACATACGGCACTTTACCATTGGAGGGCAGTATAGTTCACAAGCTTTGAAATCATGGCCCCCCAAATTATTGAGCATGCCCTGTTACCTGTTACAAGAAACTAAGAATAATGAGTTCAAGAGGTACAGATAATATTCCTCTCGTAAAATATCTCGACGTATTATATGAAGACATATTAAATTTGCTTCTCATATCATCGGACCCTGTCATCACCAGCATACGGGAAGTATCTAACAGGAGACATAGAAACTTGGATAAGGAAACTTTTGGAGCTACTGATGCCGCCTAATACAGTGAACGCCGCATATTACCACATACGAAAAACAACGCTTATTGGAATCATCACATCAGATTATGTTATCACTTTTCCTTACATTGCTTCTTGTGCTGAGCAGCGAATAAGCAACATAATAATCACGCGGCGAAGAACCGATGCGGTAAAATCAAATTACCTGTGTTTGTTTTTGTGAATCGAATGGTCATTCGTTTTGGCACGTCAGTATTATGCACCGCGGAGCGGAGCGTCCTACAGAAGATGAAATTTGTTAATCTGTAATGTTTTCAATCTGTCAAAGCGAATGTGAACAACAGGAAGTAGATGACAATACTATACAAATATCACCAGCTCCAACAAATAAAGATATGCGGAAATTTTTGCGACGTGATGTCCAGCATAGATTGTCAAATTTTCAGCCGCATTACGGGTACGAACTCTACGTAAACGCGCTTCTTTGCAATCACCCGAGAGAAACAACTATTGAGGATTATTTCTAATTTTGTTTGTGTATCTACTAGGGCTTCCAATCCCGGAATCCCGGGATCCCGACAAATAATGAGCTTTTTCGGGATCCCGGGATTGTAAGTCTAAATCTAAATCCCGGGATCTCGAAAAAGTTAAAAATAATTTTTTTTCTTAATTTTTTGTTAATTGGTGAAGTGTGGGCACTGATCTACAATAAATCAATTGAGCTGCAATTTTTTAAGTATGAACTTCAATCTGTACCAGCACTATTTCTGATTAAATTAAGTATCAAGGATAAAATGTTCATTTATACCAACATGTTGTTATAATAGGAGGAACAGATCTTGCAAGAAGTAGATATAATTCAATATGGAGAAAAAAATAATTTTCAGCTTGTTTGCGTCTTTTTATTTACCTTAACAAAAAAATCAGGCTTTATTTAAAACAGAAACAAAAACTTAACGTAAAAATTAGTAGCGGATTTGTTTACCTGTATTCTATGATGTACTACAGAATATATAATTTGTAAATAGGTATAAAATACAGCGAAAAAATATTGAAAATAAGTAGATAATAAAGATACAAATTAATCCCGATATATTTAATTGTAAAATGAAACCCAAATTGTACCAAAAATGATTTGTTATTAATCGTTGTTATTAATCTTTCGATGGTTCACTCCAATCGAACGAACGATGTCATTTCTTGTTCCGATTTACAAGTTTCTTCCAGTTTAAAAAATGTACCATGAACTAATGAAATATTAAGGTACGATGTTGTTCCATCATGAAGTGCATGTACGCCATAGATGGCGTCTCGGGTAAAACATCTCGAGTTTGTAATGAGCTGTGACAGCGGTAATATGGTCGTTTTTGCCAATTTTTCATGGGACAATTATCGCTTTTTTTGCTTTTTTGGTGGAAAAGTTGTGTCAAAAAGTGCATTGTAAAAATGTATTTTATAATATGGGTTGGGGTATGTGAACTATATTTGAGATAACTGAAAGACGTATAAGTACAAGTACAAGTACAAGTTTTCATTTTGTTAATGACAAGAAATTGAATATTTAATATTCTAAGAAGTTTCACTGAATATTTAAATCAATTTTCAACAATAAATAATCGTTTACTTGAAGACGCATTTAGAACTGGGTATACAAGTCATTACATTTTGTAAGCAACAATCGTTTTATTTTAAATGCAAACAGTTAGTCCATTTGAATAATAAACATCCATGATGTATGAATTCTAAAGTTATCCAATTTTATCTTAAAGAAGAAAACAAAAAATCATCAAAATATTTGGCCTTAATATAAAAAATGGAAAATTGGGTCGATCAAATAATTTCTTTTGCCGTGACTATTCTTGAAACATTCTACAAGAACGTTGAGAAAATTGAATAGGCAAGAGCAAGTTATTATCTTAATGGAGTTTAAATTTTGTTTATTATTGATGTCAATAGGCATACTTTGACACCTTTTAAACCGATAATTTAGGTTTTCAACAGTTTCAGGGTATAAAATATTGTCCGATCAAGTGTATTTTAGGCGTTTCATACTGCGCTTCTTACTGACTAGATTTGGTAATTTTTGGCATCCCAGGTGTTTTGATCCGCCAAATTTTGGGTTTTTTCATGCATCCCGGGATTACAAAATCTTTAATCCCAAAATCCTGGGATCAGTATTTTGTCCGGGATTGGAAGCCCTAGTATCTACATACCTCAAGTAAAGCAACATTGTTATTTTATTTTATGAATAATATGTATGTAATTATAACTTTCTGAATAAGATTTTTTTCGAATTTATGATTTTCTTCGGCTATCAATCGGTTATGTCCTGATGTGATCATATTAAGCAGCGTATACAGTATAAAGTTTGTTCAAGCAGCACCAAAATAAGTTCATAAAGCATTCGTTCTCTTGCGCTTTCTTACGCACGCCCAATTGCCTTTCCAAAACCCCCATTGTAAATACTTAGAAGAATACCCAATTGTCTTTACTGCTCTTCGAACAAACCTACAGTATTGTAGGTTTATTCACATATTTTCCATGAATACACCAACAGTTATAATGAGACTTGAGATTCCTCTGACAGTGTAACATCTAACATATTCACGAAAGTATTAATAATATATGTTGTTTTATTAATTTCCCTGATAAAAGTTCACAAAATTAATTTATTCAAACAATTGAGGTATTTGTCCAGGTGATTTCCTATCGCGAGTTGGCCCAGTCTCTTCAAGTCAAGCCACGAAACATCAAATTGTTTGACCAGTAGACACCATTTAGACACCGTTTAGTTAAAACGACTGGCGAATTATTCCGCAAAAAACATTGAAACTATTTTTCCGCATTCTAGTAGCGTATACTTCTCCATTTTGATTATTCAACGCCAAATGAAAAAGCGTCTTCAAATACGATGATACTTTTTGCGCAACCTTGTATTTCTTAAACTGGGAACATTACTATTATGCCTATTATTTGCAATTGTAATTTATTACTACTTTCACGTTTATTTTCAGAAAGTGTCTTCTGTACGAGAAGCTTTGGAAGGGCTTGTCTGCAAGAACCAGCTGGAGGGAGTGACTTCGTCAAAAACTAATGAGGAAGTTGAGGCCTGGCAGCAGGTGACGATAGAAGAGCTGCCTGTTGTACTCGTGCTGCATCTGAAACGTTTCGACTATCAACTTAATGGATGCACAAAGATCACTAAGGCATTAGAGTTCCCTATTGACCTCAAGATAGATTCAAGTAAGTGGATTTAATTAATTAAATTATGTTGGCAGAGGTAAGAAAATGTTTCCACCGAATTAAAAAAAAAAAATGACTGTGCAAACACTAATTGGTTAAAATTCAACCCAATTTTATAACAAAATGTTTAACGCTAGCAACTACAAAAGTTGTTAAACGACAATGTCAAGTAGCGATGTTAGGTACACAGGTTGCTGCATATTAAAATAAGTGTTCTTTAACAAAACTTATGTCAAAAGCCACACCAAATTCCTTGCTTTTACAGAAACAGAAATAAACCACAACCTAATTGCTTATGTTTTTAAATATTAACATATTAACATGTGTACATTTGCTCTTTTTTAAAAACATTGTATTTGCTGTGACTTTTGGTGAATTTGCTCAACAGTTAGAAACATTTCAGTTGTTTATTTTAAAGGACCACCTACTCAATTTGTTTTTTTTTTAAATTGAGATAAGTATGTATTTCCATGGAACATCACCCAAGGAATCCCAAGGAAGAGTATTCCATTATTTCCTAAAACTCACATTTCTTTCTCCATTTGTTATTCTGATTTCCTACCACTATGTGTTCTAGATAATGTTGATTTGTTGCTGTCTAGAATCTGTACCCTGTACACTATTTTGATGAAATATTCAAAACGAATATTATTTTATTATTCAAACAATGGTAATCATCCCAAAATATAAATGATGTCACATAAAATTTGTTGACGTTAGGACAGTTAATATTTTAAAAAGAAATGTAACTCCCCAATTTCCAGAAAAAAAGATGATAACAACTCATATTCATTTTTTCGAATAAATGATATTGAAAACGAATAATATTTTATTATTTAAACAATAGAAATCATCCCAAAATATAATGATGTCACTTTACAATAATCGGTGGCCGATCTAAAGACCGATCTAAAAAAAATTATTATCGGCAAATTGCAAAACAAAATTGTTTAAAGAAGCATTTGTTTAAACAAATGTGGTATAATATATGCTAGATATCTTGAACATAAAATTTATAAGTTAGCTTCACAAAAAAACGTCTTTTCTACCATAATTAGAAACAAAACTTGAATATGAATTATTTATAATTGTATATTAATAATAATCTCAGAAAACAGAATTCAGGCGGATTTTCAAGAAAAACAAATAAATTCAACAAATATAATGTTTAAACAAATGGAAATTAACTTACAAAATGGTTATAAACATTCCACTAGATGTATAGTAATGATTTCTATGAGAAAAAAAGAATTAAATGATTACCTAGAACGGTAAATTTTCTGATGAATGTACATTTTTTCATTCAGGTAGTTTTCAGGGCACTGGAGTGGATTAGCGGCGTCAACTCCTTATGTATAATAGGTTAAATTCTTCCTTGGAAAGTCCTCTACAAGCCCAATAACTTACCATAAATTTTCCTAAACCCCGAAAAATTATTGGTAAAATACCAAAAAGTTTTTTTCCCATGTAAATTTGAGGCCTCGATAAGAACCACTAAAAACCAAAATTTCGAAAAAAAATGCGTTTGTATTTCTTTTGGACTTTGAAACGATTTGAGGAAGATCGTTGCTTTTTACATAAAAATAACCACCCCCTAGTTCGATAAGGGAAAGAGTGCTACATAATAGACAATACCAAAATACGGAAGGGGGGGCGCAGCTGTGTATTTCTCAGAAAATTTTATTCTTTATGAAAGTTGGCAGTACATATGAAACCAAACCTGCAACATTCAAATATATAAATTTCAGTGCCATATACCGAGCGATTCAGAGTATATGAATTTGTGATAAGAGTAAAGTACCTTTATTTTCATTCAAATTATATTCAAATATGAAGTCATAGCCACCTACCTAAAATATTTCCACTTTTTTCTTAATTATTACTCTTGTGACAAATATTAGTAAATGCCAGTGATTCTAAAATGTTCTTTTTAAGGGTGCCGAAACGAGTGCGTTGCGCACCCAAGAAAGTTCAGCAACGAACTTCGTAAATCGTACAGATTTTTTAATTTTGCTTTTAAATTTGAGATATTTTGCAGTCAAAGGGTATTAATTGAATGTAGCTACAGCATACGAACAGGACAACGATAACTAAAAAGAGAATACATACCTCTCCGTTCAAACGCACAAAAATCGTCCTTTTTGCTGCTTCGTACCGATTTTCTAATTAAAGCCGTTTCTTGGATATTTTACTGCATGTATTGATAGGTGATTTTACTATGCAGTGGATGAAGCAAGGATATATAAATCCAAAAACAAAATTGTAAGTTATTGTCTATTGTTCAATTCTGACCAATTTTCAGTATGTATTACCTTTTTAGTTATCGCTGTCCTGTTCGTATGCTGTAGCTACATTCAATTAATACCATTTGAGTGCAAAAAATCTCAAATTTAAAAGCAAAATTAAAAGATCCGTACGAAGTACTTTTTTACAATTTACGTGTACAATTCGCGGGTGCGTTCCGTACGTACGCGTTTCGCCGTTTCGGCACCCTTTATCTATTTTTGAGAAATTTGAATAAATTTTTTATATTTTCTGTTATTTTGGTATGATAACTAATGTTGATTTAGAACTAGCGCAAAATTACTCATTTTCTTGGTGCGAAGTTGTTATTTCACCCTGTAGATATTAATGTATCATACAAAAACTAATTCAGGAGCGTGACTTACCTTTTATTCGGTTAAAATTAATGACTGTGGATATGTTATGAATATGTTAATAATGCTAATTTATTATCTATGGACTTATTTTATTTCTACTACTTACAATTACAAAAATACATACATTAATACAAATTAGTTTATGTGCTCTAACTTTTAAAACAATGCTTCCACTCCAACAAAAAGTTGAAATTGATTTAATACATGGAGAAAATAGACCGCACCGAGATGTTGCTGCTATTTTCAATGAAAGACATCCCCACAACCAAATTGGCTGTTCAACCATTTCCAACATAATAAAAAAATTCAAACAGGGTGGGTCTGTTGAAAATAGCTTCAAGAAACCCAACAAAAAATATGTTGCTGAAAATGAGGAAACAAGTTTGCCAGTGTTGCGAGAAGTAATCGAGCATAAAACGACTTCTGTTTGACAAATTGCTGCACACATCCAATGCAGTAAATCAATAGTATATGAAATACTAAAACTAAACAAGTATCACTCTTATAAACCAAAATTTACGCTCCTGAATTAGTATTGTATGACATATTATTATCTACAGGGTAAAATAATAACTTCGCACCAAGAAAATGAGTATTTTGCGCTAGTTCTAAATCAACATTAGTTATCATACCAAAATAACAGAAAATATAAAAAATTTATTCAAATTTCTAAAAAATAGATAAAGGGTGCCGAAACGGCGAAACGCGTACGTACGGAACGCACCCGCGAATTGTACACGTAAATTGTAAAAAAGTACTTCGTACGGATCTTTTAATTTTGCTTTTAAATTTGAGATTTTTTGCACTCAAATGGTATTAATTGAATGTAGCTACAGCATACGAACAGGACAGCGATAACTAAAAAGGTAATACATACTGAAAATTGGTCAGAATTGAACAATAGACAATAACTTACAATTTTGTTTTTGGATTTATATATCCTTGCTTCATCCACTGCATAGTAAAATCACCTATCAATACATGCAGTAAAATATCCAAGAAACGGCTTTAATTAGAAAATCGGTACGAAGCAGCAAAAAGGACGATTTTTGTGCGTTTGAACGGAGAGGTATGTATTCTCTTTTTAGTTATCGTTGTCCTGTTCGTATGCTGTAGCTACATTCAATTAATACCCTTTGACTGCAAAATATCTCAAATTTAAAAGCAAAATTAAAAAATCTGTACGATTTACGAAGTTTGTTGCTGAACTTTCTTGGGTGCGCAACGCACTCGTTTCGGCACCCTTAAAAAGAACATTTTAGAATCACTGGCATTTACTAATATTTGTCACAAGAGTAATAATTAAGAAAAAAGTGGAAATATTTTTCCAAATAAAGGTTATCGCTAATAATGAAAATAAAGGTACTTTACTCTTATCTCAAATTCATATATTCTGAATCGCTCGGTGTATGGTACCAAAATTTACATATTTGACTGTTGCACTATTGGTTTCATACAGCTCGCCAACTTTCATAAAGAATAAAATTTTCTGAGAAATACACAATAAAAAAGTTTTCCATATAGTGCGGACTTTCGTGGACACACTGTATACAGGCTGTCCCACATTTCTTCTGCAAAACATTTTTTCAGTAAGCAAATTACTTTTTCAATTCATTAAAAAGTTGCAGCCATTTGAATTATTAACAATATCTTATTTTCAACGGCTTCAACTTCTGAACGCACAGAGTAAACCAATAAGACCATATTATAAAGACGATTTTTTACTTAAAGAAAAAGACCAGCTATCACATTGACAGGGTAAGTTATGGTCTTTCGCGTTATCTGAAAATGTTTCTCAGACCTCTCAGGTGGGTTTTGGAAATAAACGACTCATTTATTTTATTATGCACCAACCTGCGTACTAGTTTTCTCTTAAGGGCCCCGTCCACGGTCATGCATGCGTGTCACGCATGCTGTTCATGCAAATTTTGTCTTGAAAACCGTCATGCAACGCCATCCACGGTCATGCATGCAAGACAGTACCGAATGCTCGTCATGCATGCATGACCGTGGACGGGGCCCTTAGGCAGAGGTTTTGAGTGACACTTTGCAAGGTCAGGATTACGCATTTTGACGTCAGTTAACAAATTTCATAGATGCTAGCGTTAGCCAGTTTGTTACAGCATTGGGCTGATTATTTCTTGTTGTTATCATTTTGAATTAATTTAGCAAGATTTACATCTATGCTAAATAAGATACTGAATACTACGTCTGTCCCACAATTAGTACGTTTTCCAATTGACATTTTTTTGGCTAAAACTTTCGCTCCGAACTCAAAAAAGTTTTAATCTTTGTTTGTGGTAAACCTTAAACCTGTAAACCTTATGAATTTAGGTTGTGGTATATTTTAATCCCTTTTCTTTTTGAATTATTCTATAAAGTTTCTGCTCTCTCAGAGAGGTGTTTTGTGGAGAGTGATCTCTCCACTCAACTATTATTACCCTACTACTTATAGGGTGGGTTTTTCAATTGCGGTTTAGCAGACTTTAACTTAAACTTTCATTACGCTCCATGTGCGCCTATGTGGAGCCTAACGATACTTTGGGTAAACTCCGCTAAACCGCAATTGAAAAACCCGCCCATAGTGTTTTAGTGGTGTAACTGTATAAGTCTATGTAAAACTGAGCTCCTGTATTTATTTTCTCCCGTATTTTCTGTTTTTATATATATTTTTTGAATTTCTGGGCTATAAGTACTATTATTCTTAATTTTTGTTTTTCTGTTTCAGAATTGCTTTCGTCAAAAGCAAATTATAGTCCAAAGGAGAAACAGTACAAGTTGTTCGCGGTGGTCTATCACGATGGTAAGGAAGCGACAAAAGGACATTATTTGACAGACGCGTATCACGTCGGATATGCGCGGTGGCTTAGGTACGATGACGCGTCGGTAAAGGCAGTGCCCGAGGAGATGGTACTAAAGCCACAGGGGACCCGGGTCCCATACTTGTTGTTTTATAGGAGGAGCGACTCGATAACGTCGAATCGGAAGTGAGACCGTTTTTTTTTTTTTTTCGGCCTACATACGTGTAATTTATACTATTATATATATTATTATTATTGTCTATTGATTAAGATGTTTAATTTGTATCATTTTTATTACCTAAATCTAAGGAATAAAGTTTATATAAATATGAGAATTTTCCATATGGTGTTGTTGTTTTAGTTTATGCAAGCGCTATTTGTAAGTTGCATGTCAATGAATATTGAAAAAAGATGGGAAAACCCATGCACAGACCAAAGTAAGCAGATGCAACATTGTTAAAAACACCATTTGTTGATTATTATTTAATTTCAATCGCTGGTTATTAAATAAATACAATATCAATTGTCAAAACAAGATTACATGGTACTGTGAGTCGATTGTTTAACCGGCCATCCACCATGACTGCAAAGCTCAACATTGTGGCTCATTCCATCACTGCTACTGAGACGACTCTCAAGGAATCCATTTTGACCTTGCGCAATATATTGCAACCATGGGCAGAAGCAATAACTGGTCTCGTTTCATCATCCTTAAGGGGGGAGACCTACCCAGAGGCTCGGAAAAAGGGAGGAAATTCGGATTTTGTTCCAAAAAAAAGGATTAGTGAAAATGAAACTACTTGTATTTTTACTAAAACATATATGTATCGAGAATTCAAAAAATTTTAAAAATATTAAAAGATAAAAAAAATTCTGGTCGCCGGCAGATATCAAAAACTTTTTCGACACGTACGGCGGTGCACACTATGAAGCTAAAACCATCCATCTGAAATAACAAGAAAAAAACGAAATGGATTATTTAAGTTAAAAACAAAGACGAGTCCTTGACGATCGCCGATTTTAAAAATATTTATTTTAACAGAATGGTGATGAAACAAAAGTTAACATGGAATATCCACGAAAAAGAAAATGTATTTACTATTTAATTATTAAACAATAAAGATCGATTTAAAAAAATAGGATCGTCAAGGAGCTCTAAATGTTTCTCAACATATTTTGTGTAAATTTTAAAATGATCTATGAGCGTTTTGGGAATAACACGTTTAAACTTTCAAGTATGTTTGAACAATTATTTAGTATAGATTTTTTTACTTTACCTCTGGTCGGCAATTCCAGGGCCATATAGACAACCCTCAGCAGCAAAGGCAGCTTCATGAGAAGTGGATTGTGGTTGTCTGCGAGCAATTCTTCCTTCGTGACTCCCCTCCTGCGCTTTTACATTGGCTGAATCGACGCGCGCGCGGTGTTGGTGTTCGCAATAATCAGCGCAGCTCTGGCCAATTTCAATATTCAATGACTGCATTATTGACATATGCAGTAGCACCTTCATTGAAACTGCAAGCAGCAAGCCAAGCTACCTTTCGAACAATTTCTCAAACTGCACGTTTGCAGGATGTCCCTGTTTGATGTGCATATTGGTTGGTATCGGCTGAGCGAATAAACGCTCAGCGCCGTGTCCCTTATATGCCTTTCCATCTTTCTTTCGAAAGTTTCTAATAGGAATGACGTCAGACTGATCGGTCTGAATGATTTGACCTGTTCGTAAGAATCTCGCCCAGGTTTTGGTATGAAAACAACTTTTGTCTCTCTCCATGTCGGTACGTATCCCAGAAGCTAGACCTGTACAACGCGCATAACGGAGAGGCTAACAGCTCGAACCCGTTCTGTAGCACTGCTGGAATAATTCCATCTTTTCCTGGTGATTTAAATGGTAGAAATTTGTATATCGCCCATTTAATTCTCGACTGGTTAACTACTTTGGAAGCAAGCTCCCAAAGTTATGTTTCTCATCATTTTTGTCAGAGCAGTGATGCTCTTGGTCGCATCAGCAGCGATTGTTACAGATCCCGGAAGTGCATTGAGTGCAATAGCTCTAGTGTCTCCTTCTTGGTCTCTGTGTAGCCTTCTTCGAGTACCTTTAGTGAGCCTAGTGACCGTCAGTATCCTTCATGAGGACTCTTTGGAGGCCAGCCCCTTCAGGCATTTGTTCAATGCCCTCACAGTACTTTCTCCAGGCGTCCCTTTTAGCCTTCTTTTTGGCGTTATTGTATTCCGTGAGGGTCGTTCTGGAGAGGTCCCATTCACCGCTTGTTTCGTCACTGTTGAATAGGTTCCTGGTTCTGACCTACAGTGATGCCAGTTGCTCATGCCACCACGGCACCTTTTTTGAGGTTCTTTTGGTTTGCTCGAGGCAGCTAGCCTGAAAGGCGGAATTTATCGCGTTACGCACGCTATTTTCATGAATATCTAGTTCAGCTGTGTTAGTAGCTTTGCTAGGACACTTACCAAGTTCCATTTTCAGGTAGGTATTATCGATAGAGACCCCAGTTGGCTGCCCTTGGGTTCCTGCATGATTCAGGGTTTAGTCTATCAGATTCTAAGTTGAATCGTATATATCTATGGCCTGAAAGAGATGGCTCCTCAGAAACATGCAATTTTGTTATCATCGTACAGACCTGAGCGGTGCCGATGGTTATGTAAATTACCTCCTTTCATCGTCTATCGACAAAAGTAGGTTCATTGCCTTTGTTCGCTATCTCAAGATTATTTGTTAGTATAAAATCAAGTACCAACTCACCTCTCCTATTGATGTCGGTGCTCCCCCATAAACAGTGGTGTGCGTTGGCGTCACACCTAATAGAAGGTCCTGGTTCTTCTGTTGACAGTGCTCGACGAGTGTTCGGACCTCTACGGTCTCGTATTGGGCTCTCGTATTGGTCGTAGGGCAGGTATGCGAATCCGAGTGTAACCTTCCTCCTGCTCCCTGCTCATTTTATGGCTGTCTTGATGACCACAAGGTCCCTACAACAGAAATTCCAAAGTGGGGTTATAGTTTTAAGGTTTTGTTAGTTACAATGCAGGTTCTAGGGTTTTGCCCTATGCATGCTACTTCACAGTAGACTGCAAGGTCAGCCCCGCTAAGACCTCTTATACGCCCATTTTCAGCACAAGGTTCTTCCAGAGCAACGTCTATGCCGTTTGTACTTTGTAATCATGAACTTAGTAAGGGCGTCTGACGCGGCCTTACAATGGTGCATGTTTATTTGTACTACACGAAACATTTCCGGTACGTACTTTACGATGACGTAGATGGTGACGGTTGGCCGTCAGGTGTTTTGAGGTCTTCTATGAGCTCCTCTACCTCCATCTCCGTCTCTCCTTCCGGTCTACGCTCTTCCTTTTCCTTCGCCAGTAACTTGTGCTTTCCAATATTCGAGGCCTTTCTCAATATTATGGAAACCACACTTTCTCAGGTACAAAACATGCCAAATAAATATAAAGCTTATTATAACTGGTGACTTCAATATGTACTTCCATACCGACAACGTACAAAAGATACTAACCACAAATCTGATGACTTCTTACGGCCCCAAAGCTGCTTTCAACGAACCAACAAGAGTAACCACTAATATGAGTACCTGCATGGACAACGCCTTCACGAATTTGCTTGAAGTGTGTACTGAAACCAAAGATCCGAATTATGGAGATCACAAAGCCTTACTAATCCACACGACCCACTCTGAAAGTCAACAACTGGAACGGATACAACAGAGAAAATACACAACTGCAAATGCGAAGCGGTTTCAACACAAGCTGGAGCAAGAGAACTGGATTAGTGTAACCCAGGAGCAGAACACCAACAAAATGATGGACAAGTTTTTGTGCCTCTTCATCAAACATCACAATGACGCATTCCCCCTTCTAACCCAAACCTCATGCGCAGATTACAAGATGGCAGACTAGATGAGCACGGCAGTAGAACAATCAATAACTACCAAAAATTCTACGTTGCACTAGCCGAACAAGAATACAGGTCCAAAAATTCCAACACAATATTACAGGCTGACAACAAAAGCGAGGGAATCTGGCAGCTAATAAACTAGGAGACCAGTAGAAAAAAGAAAACCTACCACCCAGACGTGCTGTCCTGCGAAGAATTCAGCCACTACATCAAAACGATGGCTCCTAGAATGTTGAATATCCCGAACAAAACCCCTGCTAACACCATCCGTCAAAAATCCCTTTTCCTAAATCCATAACTCATCAAGAAATTGAAGGTATCCTGTGGGCGATAAAATCCAAACCAAGCGCGGACGTCTTTGGAATAAGCACAAGAACGCTGAAATGGGCCACAACCTACATCTCGCGGCAATCTTCAACAATGCCATGGAACACAGAATCTTCCCAGACAAACTAAAAATTGCCAGGATTACACCAATTCACAAAAATGGAGACAGGAAGGACTGCAAAAACTACCGAGAAGAACTGATACTAAGACGTATAAACCTCCACCTTACAAAAAACAATCTATTTGCCTCGGAGCAGTTTGCGTACCAGTCTGGAAAAGGTACCGGGGATGCCATGAAAGATCTAATAGAAGCTGTTTGCAAAGCACTCGAAGGACGGAAGAAGTGTCAAGCTCAAATGTGCATTTGATTCAATGCCACACCTTCAATTGCTACAGAAGATGGAGCGATATGGAGTTAGGTGTGTTCCACTTAGGCTAGTACGATTCTACCTATCAAACCGACTACACCAGGTGAGAAGTAATAACGAAACCAGCGAGCTCCAGGAATCGATAATTGGTGTTCCTCAGGGAAGTCTACTAGGAGGCGTCTTCTTCATAATCCAAGCAGGCTCGATGCAAAAACAATCATCTATGCCGATGACACCACCCTCATCACCACAGCTGAAACAAACAAAGACCACCAGAATGATGCTGAATCCCACATGAGACAAGCAAAGGAATGGTATGCAGAGAATACGCTACTGGTGGGAGAGTCTGGGGGAGTCTGTGCAATTCCTAGAATTGCGCATAGACCCCCGCCTTAACGGGAATGACCACATTGATCAGCTGGGAAAAACCCTCAGTCAGGTCACCTATGCCATCAGGAGGATGGAGAAAACCGCGGGATATCAAGCTGCAAGAGTGGCATACATGTCATTATTCCACTCTCGAATGATATACGGTATTGAAACCTGGGGGCACAGCACACATACTGCATTCATCCTGACTCTACAAAAGCGAGCAATAAGATGCTTGACAGCTGAGCACCCTAGAAGTCACGCAAGACCGCTATTCCGGAAGCACGGGGTGCTCACTGTCTACGCTGTCTACATCCTCAGGAGTCTCTGCACTGTGCACAAAAACAAGAGGAAAATTACAAAACCAACTGACCACCACAACCACGCAACAAGAGGTAAAGACGACTTGCGGCCGGACTTTTCCCGCTTGACCACAACTGCCCTGTTTCCGGAAAGTGCTGAAGAAGCACCTTATTTGGTTGCCCCCATACGGAACTGAAGAATTCATTAACAACGTCAGAAGAAATGACCTAAATACTATATCATGTGAATTATACTTTATTTTAACGTTGCTCGATACAGGGTGCTAAATATATTATCTTATCTTATCTAATAGTGTAATAGTCAATATGCAACGATCTATAACACTATAATTTAACAAAACAGCGAGCATTTCCTCGCGAACTCCGCGCAAGTCGGCTATACGGCCTGTGGGTGCAGCGAGGCCGCAACCGTCTGCTATGACTATACTGCCGGACTGTGTTGCCAACTCGGCAACACCGTTTACCCACCAGAAACTTTGAAGTAATACACCAGATGTTTGTTTTGGGACCAGTTAAAAAATATTAAGCATGGTATTTATTAATAACAGGGAATATAAAATAAAGACTCGTTGTGAATAGGTATAAATAAATCATAATTGTAACATATGTGATATAACGCATAAAAATGCAAATAAATCCTTCTTCTAGGCAACATTGAACGGACGATACTATCAAACACTATAATAGCGAACATGATTTCAATCTAGTTTGACCACTTCATTAATAATCTGGATCACTTCTTGACCTTCTTTATTAAATGAATATGTTCGATTTGTTTTAATTTTTTCAATAATTTGCGTTGGCAGAATATAAGCATCACAACATGGTTTTTGCCTTCTAAAGCCCATGTCAATAGTTAATAATCCATTAATTATACTTACACCAAGTTTGTTTCTTATTTATTTTTATAATATTCAACTGACTAAAAAATGTTTCTACTTCAGCATTTGAATAGGGCAGCACTAACAACTCAAATCCCTCTTTTGTGCTAACAACTAACAAATGCCAAAATGGATCTTCTCTTCTGCATCATAATAATTTACATCCTCCTACCCAAACTGTTTTGTTTTTACAGTATTTTTGGAGCTTAGCCAAACTATTTTCAATTCACCCAATTTCATTATCAGCTTTTTGAAAAATATAAGGCTTGTTCAAACAGCAGTAAAAAGAATTAGGTACCTACGCATGCGAAAGGACGGTTTTGAAAGGGCAAAACCGCCATTCTGCATACGCAGAAGAAAGAATAAGTGTTTTATGCAGTTATTTTGGTGCGCTTCGAACAAAGCTATATGGAGCGGTAAAACTGAGTTGCGCTTTCTACAGTGTTGTCTTCTACAGGCCCTGTCTTATCATTAATATAGCTTGCTGACGCAAGGTATAGTTTGTACGAACTTCTGTCCAGATTTGCACCGTTTTCTGCCGTAACCAAATCAGATTTTATACCATATACCAACAGCTCAGTTCCATACACTACATACACTAAATGCTGATTCAAAACATCAGATCTGGTGTAGAACGCACCGGGTTGGCAACACTGTCTCAAAAAACACTTGTCTCAAAATGTTCAGAAATTGGATCAGATTTCCTTGAAAACTATTATCCGGTGCTTCTTTTTAAGAAGCTAATTCTTTCCTCTCCCGCCCTCTATTCCAATTTGACCGCGATTTCGACCGCAAATACTGCCCTTTGCACTGATTTTGATGGTGTGAAAATATTGGCATTGGAGAGTAACTACAAAAGAAGATCGTTTTTAGAGATGTGCTACATAGTGTCGTATGGTGACACTATGAATTTCAGACGGGATGTGGACGATCTGTCTGGAATTTTCCACAAACATGCCAATACATCAAAAAGTATAAAGTTTAGGGTAGGTAATGTTATTTTTCATTGTCGTAAAATTTTGCGACAAATTCAAAATTGTGCCGAAATACAGGTTGTTCCATTAAAAAAAACATAAGTTTGGGTTGGTACTGCCTTATGGAACACCCTGTATAAACGCTAATAATTTTAAAATGTGCGCCTCAGCGTTCTTTATGTATGAGTGAAATCAGTTTTAAACTATCTTCAATAACAGAGGTACAATCTTCCGAGATCGCACTGTTGAGACGGCCTATATATACAGGGTGTTTCAGAAATAACGGCTAACCTTCCAGGACCATATCCGCCAAGGACAGAGAAGCAATTTTGGTCAAATAACCTATAGTATATTTCAAACTTTTAAGTACCAACAAAATTGTATTGAAGAAATCGTCTAAGGCCTGTCCTGGTGCATAGCCGTGCGCGCATGACTGAAATACCATTGCAAACAACCACGGCAAACAACAAACATTAACGAACATTTATCAATTGAAACAGAGAGATTAGTACGTACCTAATCCACATGTGATGCAGATTTACAAACATTGTGATTGCAAAGCGAAATCCGTCGAACAAAAATCGATTTAACACAGCAATTGCGTTTCACAGCCGATCAAAGTTATGTCGCATTCTAGCCATACAATTGTCATTCATCCGTGTCTGGTACTACACAAATCATTACACAAACACACCCCATTAAGATCCCACAGTAAAAAAGATTCTTATTGTTAATAAACCACCAAACAGCTGATCACTCTTGTACGTGACCTACGAATGTAGGTCATTGTCGCTCTGAGCGAGAAAGACCGGAGTGGGGTGAGGCCGATATGTTGCGGTCGGCATTGATTTGTCACCAGTTGCAACACAACTGTGGCGGAATGTAGTCCATTTTCTTGCTCTGAACAGGGACGGACTCCGTCTTTCTTTATTAATTTTCTCAAGAATGCGTTAAGTTAGACCATACGTTATTTGACAAAATATGCTTATTACGGCCTTGAGCATATGCTCCTTGAAGGTTAGCCGTTATTTCTGAAACACCCTGTATAATATAAAGCTAAAGCTGATTAGAACCCAGATCGTGCGACCGATGGCTGACGTACTAATGAAATGCATAGCGCAAGGAATTTTCACATTAAAGTTAAAGATTGCAAAAGTGATTCCAATATACAAAAAAGGCGATGATACACAATGTTGTAACTACAGACCGATTTCCGTACTACTAGCTGCATCAAAGGTATTTGAAGAAATTATATATATATTATATATATTATATATATAATTATATATATATATATATATATATATATATATATATATATATATATATATATATATATATATATATATATATATATATATATATATATATATATATATATGTCCAGGGTCCTGCAACAGTATGTACAGGGTCCTGCAACTAAGCTCCCGTCTTCTGTAGCTCACTTACTCATTACGCTAAGAGTTTGACATTTTCCAGGCTTACCCTGTACTTCAAGGTGCAATTCAAGAAATTATTTTTTATTATACAGGGTGTTCCAAAAATGTGCAACGCCATGGTAATATATTTTTTTACATTGCATGCTATACATTTTTCTACACATTTGGAAGCCTTTTATGGTTTCCTACATATCACCAAAATTTTATTGAAATCGGTTGAGTGACCGCAGCGGAAAAAAATAAAAACCAAAAAAAATTGATTTTGCATCGTAGGCTTTAAAAATCAATAAAAGCCACAAAATGCACCTCGTTAATAAAATTTTGCGACGTGCTTATTAAGTTAAATGTAATAGTCTCGTTAACCAAGTGACATTGATCCAAATTATACAGGGTGACCAAAATCGAGTGTCAAACTTGTCAAACTTCAAAGCGTGTTATTGTTCTTATTTTAAATTGGAACCCATAATTTTTTTTATGTGTGATGATGCAGAATTAAAAAATAAACATTGTTTCTAAATACAACCCCATCACAATTCCCAACATTTTAAAAGTTATTCGCCAAAAACTCATTTTTCAACGTTTCCAACGGCAATTTTAGTTAATAAATATCGTACGTGGCGTTGAAAAACAATTTATTTCATAAAAAATAGACGTATTTTAGATTTGAGTGTACTTAATCAAGTAGTTATTCAAATGCTAAATTTACTGCATAATTTACCTATAGCGGTAAGGACGGAAATGTGGCCATAGGTAAATTTTGCAGTAAATTTAGCAATTGAATAATTACTTAATTAAGTACAGTAAAATCTAAAATACCTCTCTGAATTATATTTTATGTAATAAATTGTTTTTCAACGATATTTATTACCTAAAATTGCCGTTGGAAAGTTGAAAAATGAGTTTTTGGCGAATAACTTTTAAAATATTGGGAATTGTGATGGGGTTGTATTCAGAAACAATATTTATTCTTTAATTCCGCATCGTTTCACCTAAAAAAATTATGGGTTCCAATTTAAAATAAGAACAATAGCGCGCTTTGAAGTTTGACAAGTTTGACACTCGATTTTGGTCACCCTGTATAATTTGGATCAATGTCACTTGGTTAACGAGACTATTACATCTAACTTAATAACAACGTCGCAAAATTTTATTAACAAGGTGCATTTTGTGGTTTTTATTGATTTTTAAAACCTACGATGCAAAATCAATTTTTTTTGGTTTTTATTTTTTTCCCCTGCGGTCACTCAACCGATTTCAATAAAATTTTGGTGATATGTAGGCAACCATAAAAGGCTTCCAAATGTGTAGAAAAATGTATAGCATGCAATTTAAAAAAATAAATTACCATGGCGTTGCGCATTTTTGGAACACCCTGTATAATAAAAAATAATTTCTTGAATTGTACCTTGAAGTACAGGGTAACCCTGCAAAATATCAAACTCTTAGCTTAATGAGTAAGTGAGCTACAGAAGACGGGAGCTTAGTTGCAGGACCCTGTATATATATAGATGGAAAAGGTTTATCGACGGTAAGATATTCAAGGAAAAAGGTTATTTATCGGGCAATTCCGTCATTCGAAGAAGCAACCGTAGACACGTGTTTCGGACTATTAGTCCTCATCAGTACGGTATAGCCAAGGAGTAAGATGGACACTCAATGGAAAAACACTCAAATGGAGACCATAAGGGGGGTGCCCAATGTCACCAATTTGGTGCTTCAGTCACAACATCTTTAGGATTCGAAGACAAGATGTGACGTCGCGCCGGAGGTGACGGACACCCCAGGCCCACCATAGCCCATGGAGGTATAGATGGAAAAGGTTTATCGACGGTAAGATATTCAAGGAAAAAGGTTATTTATCGGGCAATTCCGTCATTCGAAGAAGCAACCGTAGACACGTGTTTCGGACTATTAGTCCTCATCAGTACGGTATAGCCAAGGATCACCTCCGGCGCGACGTCACATCTTGTCTTCGAATCCTAAAGATGTTGTGACTGAAGCACCAAATTGGTGACATTGGGCACCCCCCCTTATGGTCTCCATTTGAGTGTTTTTCCATTGAGTGTCCATCTTACTCCTTGGCTATACCGTACTGATGAGGACTAATAGTCCGAAACACGTGTCTACGGTTGCTTCTTCGAATGACGGAATTGCCCGATAAATAACCTTTTTCCTTATATATATATATATATATATATATATATATATATATATATATATATATATATCATTATACCTATACATATCAGTACGTCAGCAAGCACAATCTGCTAACAAAGGACCAATATGCATACCAGCAGGGAAGCAGTATGATTGACGCCATGCAGAGACTTGTAGAGATCGTGAAAAGCGCACTAAATGAGAGGAAAACATGTGGCGCTCAGATGTGCGACAAGTCAGGTTTTCGCACGATGCCGCACAAGATGTTGATTACAAAAATGAGGCAATATGGTGTCCGTGGAGTAGCCCTCAGACTGGTAAACTCATACCTCGTGTTAGCAGGTGTCTTTCAATACCTCTACGAGCGCCTTCAGAGCGTCGAAGGTGGGAGTTCCCCAGGGCAGTGTTCTGGGAGGGCTATTCTTCTTTATATTCATCAATGCTCTACCATCCGCTATTACCTATTCCTCGATTATCTATGCCGATGACACTACCCTGGTGGCAGGCGTAAATGACAATGAGGATTTTTGAAACAGATGTATGAGGATGCAGCTCTCTCGAGCAAATAATTGGTTTAACAAAAATCATCTACAACTCAACATGGACAGATGGCAAAGGTGCGCCCTCCCCCCGTCAGCTCTGTATAAAACTCGACGACCGTCTATCATGGTGCGACCATGTCCACACCTATGCAAACAACGTAAGCAGGCCGACATATGCAGTACGAAGAATAAGGAAAACAACCGGGGAGGGTGCTGCCAGGGTATCCTACTTCGCCCTGGTGCATTCAAAAATGACGTGTTGACTCGAGATATGGGGACACAGCACGTACTCAACAGCCCTTCTGGTTCATCAGAAGAGGACAATAAGAGCGATAAAAGGAGCTGATTAGTCCGAACACTGCAAACCGTTATTGTAGCAACTTGGAATCCTGACCATCTTCGCAGAGTACATATCCAGGTGTCTAAACATCAACCATAAAAAGAGCCGAACCCACCCCAAGAATGAAGATTCCCATGAACACTTCACCCGTAATAGAAAGCAACTAAAGAGTGACTGTGCAAGAATGAAGACGACCGCACATTATGCCACAAAACTGAAATTGTTTAACACCCGTCCTGAAGAATGGAAGACACAAAACGAAAAGACTTTCGCCAAGATACTCAAGGCTGCCTGCAAGCGACAAGCCCCTATAGTATCCAGGAGTTCATTGAAGCAATTTGAATAGACTTTTCTTTATAAAAAGTTGCAAAAATATATTTTTATTATTTTTAGTTCGATTTTGTTTCATTTTTCGAATTTGCTTAGTTCGGAGATGTTCTGATAAGTCACTGTTAATCCTTTATGCATTGTACAAACGTTAATACTTCTAATTAATGTTGTAATTTACGCTAATGTTTTTATACGCGTTGTGGAGTCTACTACACTTATCGCAAATCGCCTTGAAACTTTGCTAATATTTAGTACCCAATTAGTACTAATTGGTACCACCAACCCCGCAATTAGTACCTCAAACGAACGCACTCTAGTTAGGAGTAGCTCTTTTGACCCTCAGCTCAGCCTGTCACTTGTCGCGGATCGAGTTAAAACTTTTCTAATATTTAGTACCCACTTAGTACTAATTAGTACAGCTAACTGCGCAATTGGTACCTTAAAGGAACTACTTGAAATCGGCGATGGAAAATGGTTCAAGGTCACGTCCGTCACCTCAGCCCACCACTTATCGCGAATCGCCTTGAAACTTTGCAAATATTTAGTACCCAATTAGTACTAATTGATACCACCAACCCCGCAATTGGTACCTTCAAGAAATACCTTGAAATCGGGGATTGAAAGTGGGTCAAGGTCATATCCGTCACCTCAGCCCACCACTTGTCGCGAAACGCCTTGAAACTTTCCAAATACTTAGTACCCAATTAGTACTAATGGGTACCACCGCCGTCGCCATTAGTACCTAAAAGAAATCCTTCGTTATTACGGGTAGTTCTTTTAAGCATCTGCATCACGTTTCGGGACAAAACTTTGGAAAATTAATGGCTGCAATATTGGTTGCCTATACGATATTATATTTCGTAGTGTTTAACAGTTTTTCTTTTTCATTGAATAGAGACTAATAAAAACATTTTCGGTGTAGAAGTTTTTTTTTTGCGGTAGCAAGACACGAACATGTCTTCGCTACGTGACGTGGCTACGTTCAAAACACGAAGCAATTTTAGTAATTTGCAAATTCGTATCTAATTTGTTATAGAATTGACATGTATGTGTAGAAGATCTGAACAAATCTTATTGTCGTCGCTTACATTAGTATATTATAGGTACATATATCACTGTTCTGAATAACGTCACAGATGGGGATCGATTGTGTGCTGTGCCTATCTCCTCTGTGTTTGCAAACTATTTTATGCTTGAACTTTCTTTGAATCTGGTACTACTCGTATGACCCCATTAAGCAAGTATCGGTAAATATATAAATAAAAAAATTGTATTTTGACCCGTTTTGGAGGTGAAGATTTAACGAATTACTCTTTGAAATTCGCTAATTACAACCCTTGATCCTGCATAAACATGTGTGCGGTTATATAACCTCTAGGAGATTCCTCTTATGACGACAAACTAAAGCTCCATCTATCGGCATCCTGCACACTATTTTCAGAACAACGACTTTGTTACCTCAAAACAATTGTTTTCTTTAAGTAAATGTTTAGGTTGTTTTGTACTAAAGAAATATTCTTATTAAGAGTATGTGTTGTCTTAAAACAAACAAATTATGTTAAGAATGTCATTTTCTAAACATTAGACAACCATCACTCTGTGAGTAGCACTTTAAACAGAAGAATTCGCAGATGCTACGTCGCAAGCAGACGCCGGGCTTAAATGTTACTAATAGCAAAAGTTATAGTAAGGTTAGTTGTATAAACAATACTACTAAAAACGGCAACTCCAATGTAGTTGATGTTTCTGCAGAAGATTACCCCACGGAATGTAGTTGGTCTGGTGGAAGACTACGGTATTCATTGAAACCAGGGTGGGCAGACAAATGAATAAAAGTAATTTGGTCGACATCAAATTGGACTGCACATGTGCCTTTAAGGAATGGACACATCCTTAATAGGTAATATTGCAGTTTGCAAGGGCAAGTGCATACAGTGTAATGCAAATGATACAGTAAAAATTACGCGTTTTATCACCAGAGCGTCAATTATGGTTTCTAAGTGGAATTCAACATTTATCCACTGTAGACAATATAAGACGAAACTGGCAAAGGAAGATAAAAATGATGTTGTTGCGTTATTGGAAAGAGGTTCTGCAGTATCTCTTGTAGCAAACCTCGCAAACCGCTGTATAAATGATGGTGAATTAGAGCCTGCACATCTTCCAAAAGTATTAACGCTCAGGCAAGTTAAGTATCAGGCTAAACTTGATTCACTGCCTGATTAAGACGTTATTGTATCTTTATATACACTCAAAAGCAGTAATACATATAGGAATGTGTTCCAAGATTTAGGACTAGACCCATTCTATATGTTTTATCTATTGCCTATTCAACAGGAGTGGTATCAACAACAGACCAAATTTGGTAAAACAGCGGTTTCTATTGACGCAACAGAGAGTATTGTTATTCCTCCAAAAATGTCGGCAATATCAGGAAACCAAAAGAATATTGTTCCTTATGCAATTTTAGCAAAAATACATAAATCAACTACTGTTCTTGTTGGCCAGATGATTACACAACGCCATACTTCAACGTTTATAGCGTACTGGTTATCGAACTAGGCAAATACTACCAAAATACCAAATGAAGTTACTTGCGACGATTCAGCAGCGCTACTGGGAGCAATTGTAAAATCTTTTACTACATGTTCGTCACTTACCATCTACATCAGACAATCTATGGCAGTTCTTCACGGACAAAACACAATTTGCCGGAGTGCTATATAAGAATAGACAGATCGCATTTTGTAAAGTGTATAATCACTAAAAAGATATTTAAAGCAGAAGATCATAGGAAGCAAAAGTTATTAACATCGGCGATTGGATATTTAATATCATGCGATAACTTCACTTCTGCGAAAGAGGTAATAAAGCATCTTTTTACTTTAATAATGAACGAAGACGCTGATGAAAAGTCTGCATGTGCTGTGGCTATAGCAAGACTGATTGAGTGATGCGCAACATATACTTTCCATACAGTAGACGCAGATGATATAGCCACAGAAGGAAGTCTAGAAAAAGCTACCGTTATTTTAAATGATGATATTGACAACAATGACTGGATACGACAAATTATGGATAAAATCGAATATTGCCCTACAGGAGCAGAAAATTTGTATTATTTTCCATCAGCGGTACCAATACTCATTAAATTAGTTTCTAAGATCGTGCTGTGGAGTAATCTAATGAACGTACATTACAACAGTGAAAATACCATCTACAAGTTCTGATGTAGAAAGCTATTTCAGAACAATCAAGCAGTTAGTGATGGGTAAAAAAGTGAATGGAGTGGATAAATTTCTATTAAACCATGTTGAGTATTTGTCGGGATACTTAAAACTGCAATATATCTAAGATAACAAAGAAACAGAACACGGAACAACAACAAAAGGTCGCAAAAACAAACATCGAACCAAACTAAAATGCGGAGGAAATTGAATGCGAGGATAGTTGGAGGAATAAAAATAAAATACCAAAAACACGGAGATGCCTGTCGTCAATATTATAACCTCAATCTATTATATTAAATGTTCCCCATCGTCCAGTTGTACAACATGGGTACACTTGTCGCTTGGTAAAATATTGCATAATAGCAATTAATACCTGCACACAGAGAAATGTTTAAGACATTCATTGTCTTGCCGAAATTTACTCCGAACAAATCAATAAAGCTTTCAATTTAGATGAGCTTTTTGAATCAAAACTCACAAATTTCTCCTTTGTAGCGACAACATTTTGTTTCCAAGTAAAACTACATTGGATAATTTTAAAAGTTCTTATGATTTCTTTTAAGAATATAGTGTGTTGCATTGAACAATTCAATATATTCCAATGAAAACAACTATTGCATTGAAACAAGATCATATATGTAAAATATGGTGTTCAAAACAAGTACAATTAGTTGGTTGATGCAAGAGACGTTTTGTGTGAACCAAGTAACTAAATGCTTAGTTTAAAATATCGGGTGGTTTCATTGTGCGGAAAACTTACGAGTTTGCGCGGTTTGTGGCACCAGACTGACGCGACGTAGAACGGCGACAGTTTTTAGATACGCAGTATATGAGGACTACATTCTCTAGCCTCACTCACAACCCTCACAACTCACAACGTTAACTCCATGCAAATATATTGGTTATAGTGGTAAGCAGTGTCGCTTTGATATACGCTTGATTGTATCTGCAGTTTTACATGTGATAATGGACAGCGTGGATGATTTTTCAATTTCATCAGATCATCTTAAAACGATATTTGACAGTAAGTATATGCGTATATCTACTTTTTATGCGAATGTTAATACACTATGTGCATTCTATGTTTGCAGACCATAAAATAACTGTGCAAAACATAACAAAACTTACAGAAGAAGAGATAAAACAACTTATTCCGGCCTATTGGAGATCGGATTGTTTTCCGGGAAGCGGTGAAGGTAAGAGGAGATTTAGAAACATCTAAGGTGAGAAACCGTATTATAATGGCCAGTTGCAGAAAGGCCCATCAAGTCTTGTTGACTGCTTAGCTCTTAACTGTACTAATTACTGTATCAGGATTACATTTTTTTGTATTTTTGATTGTATTTTAAATGTATTTTTTTCTTTTATAACAAGTTATTGGGTTTATATCAGTATGACACCTACTTGTTTGAAATGTATTTTTATTTTTATAATAAATTAATGTATTGTTATATATGAACTTTTTTTACCCATTGTCTTTGCTACATGACTAAAAAAAATATATGTCTTACAAAATAATTGCTTAACGAACTTTGATGTAATACCACATATTATGTTTTGATTAGATTTGTCAGCCAGAAGAATTATTCTTCCTAGTAAATATGATTAAGAAAGTAATGTGCTATTATAATTGTGTAGTTCTTTCTGCATTTGTTTTGATAGACTTATTTTTTTATGTAACCTTTGCAGCAGCGGTAGATAGTTTTAACAAAACAACAAAAACATTCACTTCAAATCAATATATTATGTTGAATGTAAATTACTATTACTTGCTTTGAATTTTTAACGCACTTCGTTTAAAATGACAGTTACTTGCTTTGAGAACAAAATACTCTATTCAGAACACTAAAGGTGTTGAACCAAACTTACAAATGTTTCTCTGAAACATTGGTTCTTCCAAGCAAAATAACCTATTACTTATTCCGATAGCTCTATTACTCTCTTTAAGACATCATATGGTTGCATTAAAACAATATTAGTTTGGTCCAAATGTTGAAATATTTGAAATAATACTACAAAGTTTCATTCAAAACAACATTATAGTCCTTTCGAGTTGATGACTATTTGGTGCAAGTCAATAGTTTACTCGTTGCAACTAATTTTATCTCGAACGAAGCACTTAACACATTTGTACTGAGAAAATATTGTCTTGGTTGAAGTGGATAGTTATTTCGTGGATATGGAAATCAACCGTTGTTTTGATGCAAAGCAATTTTATTTGAATTGAGCATTCCTTTCTCTGTGTGTGTGCATTTGATTTATTATTTTCCTGAATATTTGGAATGTGCATAGATTATGCAGAGGAGGAGAAATATTGTAGTGTTAAAAACGGAAGAGTCTGCATTTTTCCAGTTTGTTGATATGCTACTAACTTGTAGTATATCTAACAAATTCTATAGAGCACGTACCAAAATAATAGAGTCCATTTTCCCAACACAAGTTTAAAAAAATCAGACTAAACTAATCGATTGTCAAACGAATATTTCGTACATATTGATGTGTCTAACACCACATTTGCATAGTTTCAATGTAAATAAGTCTTGTAAAAGTTGTGGCACTTCCAGAGACACTCCGTATACATATTTAGACCTGCACACAGATTGTGATATTTTAGATCTACAAAAGGCGATAAATAACATTGTACCAGATCAACGCTGTAAAAAGAATTGTGAATGTGGCGCCACCTTTGACATAAAGCGGGATTACCAATCAGTAATTATCATCGATTTACAGAGTGCAAAAATGCAGCGAATGGATGATATTCCAAAGCTTCTACATATTGATAGTATGACTTATCATTTATCAAATGTATTCTATAATAGACTATTTTAACAAAGGACATTATGTTGCACATGTATTCCGTCCAAGTGGCAACTTTGAAACGTACAACGATTTAAGATGACACATTACTGCAACACCAGCCATGCCCCATGTTCTATTTTATATTCTACAATAAAATATACTGAAGTTTATAATATCAATTACTATTATATTTTTATTATTTTTTAAAAATATTCCTAAATAGCTGAAATAATACTTGAATTGAAATCCGCCTGAAAGAGAAAATATATCTGCCTGCGGTTGATATTGTTACCACCCTGGCCACTGGGTAGTTATGGTTAGCCGAGCGGTTAGCTAATTTATTTGATGTTATATGCACAGGTGACTTAACGTGGAGCAAAAGGGGTTGGAAGACTTATTTCATGCGAATGTAGGTATTAATATTCGAGATATTCGACTGCACTTACCGTTATTTTCATCTATCACACTAAATTTTTAAATCTAATTTCTGTTCACTAAGCAAATAGGGATAAACTTGAAATAGTAAAATAAAACAACTAAAACCAGAATCAATTTAAAATTAAATATATTAATAAAAAGCATAACATTCGCAAACAAAGTTTCTAATTACGTCACTGTTTTAAAAGGTTAATAAACAGGGACAAAACTCAAACTACATCAAACTCTTAAACAGAAACGCAATTCGCGGCAAAGACTCAAGCTATATACACTGATAAAGTTTACGTCTATATACAATATAGACGTAAACTTTATCAGACAACATACACGAACGAAGAAAGAATAAATACGGTAGTGTTAACTCGAGACCTTACCAGGTGGATAAGCCTAGGCGTGAGTGGACTGTATTTGACTACTAGTTGGCACTTATCCACTTAAAAATCGACGAATGGCACGAGGCCGACAAAAACTACAACGAACTGCAACTGTAGAAAAGGTTCCAACAAACTCAATAAGTTTGATTTGTATATCAATAGTACTACCAAATACCTGTTGCCTTGCTCTGTAGAAACGCACACGACGATAAACGATTAAGACAATACAGGAACAAAGACCTTATGCTTTGTTCTGTATATCACTTGCAACGAAACAACCAAATGGACAAAACTATACACCGACAGAACCCTTATGTTTTGTACGGTAGTTTCTGACAATACCAAAACGGAGAAAACACTTACTAAATTGCAGATGGACTAACTAACTAATTCCAACGACACCAGAACTAAAACGACTGCACGATGCGATGGTCAAAATCTATCTATTTTTATGTATGCGGCCACAGGTCCGAAGTAAACTCGACCAGTTACAATGACAAAAAACTGGAGTAACTCTCGGGACCGAATACACATGACCGACCAAAACAACTATACCCGTGAATACGAGCATATACAAAACTAACCAAACTTAAACTAACCAATAAGGTTCTATTTCTTATTACTGGCGTCAACACCAGGTATTTTCTGCGTTTTTTTCTCGTAAAATCCAATTTTTAGCCGCGGCTTAACAATCACCTGAACGCTCACAAACGAACGAAACAATATTCCACAACCAAATTCGAACCCTGATCAAACTACAAACCCCGACTATGGGCCTACGGCTCCCACTGACAAAAGACACTAGTCGAACTTGTCTCCCAAGAATCAAAAACTAAAATGTTGATCAAGGGTGAAGCCAATCTTTCTCGAGTCTGAACCAAAATTTGAATTCCAATCCGAATGAATACCGAACTTTTCGCTACCAGCATCTTACCCTTCCCCCGATTCTTCCCCACCGTTAAACGTTTTCCAAGCCAGCCCACAAACCCCACTTTTAAGAACAACCTACCAATAACCGTTCTGCTTCTCTGGAAGAATATGTATTAAGCTACGAATTATTTATGGCAGATGGCTATTTATGGCTATGGCAGAAGACGTCGAAACACCAACCGAAGAACAACCACTAACCGACCGACACCGATCAGCTAATACCGGAGTAAAGTAATGACACAATTTTAAATGAAAGTGATGAAATAAATGCTAATAAAAAGACAAAAAATTAAACTGAAATTAGTAATAGCGTCATGAACAAAGGAAATAAGTAAATATTTTTTGGATCACATTTTAAAGAATAAAGACCTCCATAAAGACTCAAGACTGAGGGGTTACGACCACTACACTCAAATATTTTTAAAATAAAGACTGGTTGAAGATCAAAATATTTGTGGAAAACAAATAGTTAAAATAATTCGAAAAAAATGCTGTCTGTACCTCACAGAAGTTCATTTTTTAAATATTGAAGAAATCTTTATTTTAGTTTTGTGAGTGTTATATTTATTTGTTCCAAAACATAACCAAATAAAATATTAATTAATTTCTGGCATTTTTTCCCTAAACGGACAAATAAACGAAATATGGAACAAGGACTCAAATTACAGTAAGAAACTCGAAACAGAAGAAACTAGTGATAACGACAAAAATAACAATGCCAAAATGACGGCACAGACGAAACTAGTGATAACGACACAAATAATAATGCCAAAATGACGAACAGGGCCAACCTTTCTGCTCGAAAGGACAAACAAGCAGGACAACAACAAAGAAAAGGACTAAAACGAAAACGCGGATAAACGGGAAATATAATACTCTGTCATATTGAATATAATACTTAAAATAACTATTTTTTTTATTCAATAAGAGCATTACAATCTAGTCATAATTAACTAATGAGTAACTTAATTCTAACTTATTTTACTAGTGTAACTTAACCTAGCAGGCACCCATCGATGTCTCTCAGTTAGTCCTGGTATACTGGGCACGTTTTTCTTGCGCACTACGTAGCACTGACTCTGCTTTTGGAACTAACACCTACAATCAGCACTTACTCTGCTTTTATCACTATCTCACATTCACACTAACTCAAAAGGCTTCTTTCTTTCTCTTGAGTCTTCTGACTAATGCGGTGTTGTCGAGGAGCTGGATGGCCTCACGTGATGGTGGAGCCTTTCCTCGTGACTTCTTGCTAATTTTTGGATTTCTTTGCAAACAAACTCCATTTTGAGGTTCTTGTGGAGATCATCACTCCTAAGGTACCAAGGCGCATTGACAATGCATCTCAATACTTTATTTTGGAAAGTCTGGACAATTTCCATATTGCTTTATTTGGTGCAACCCCAGAGTTGAGCACCATACGTCCACACGGGTTTTAGAATTTGCTGGTACAAGAGAAGCTTATTATGTACAGACAGCGTAGAGTTTCTTCCTAGCAGCCAGTAAATCTCTGTATAACGGATTCCTAGTTCCTCTCTTTTCTTTTTTACATGGGCTTTCCAGCGGCGCCTGGCGTCTAATGCCATGCCAAGATATTTGGCTGTTTGCGTACGGTACTATTTGGTTATTAATAGTAACCGGGATGTGTTGTATCTTCTTGTTGGTGAAGTCAACATGTACTGACTTGAGTTCGTTCAGTTTGAAAAATAACTATGGTGTGACAAAAAAAAAACAACTGTAGTAATCACAACACATTTGTTCTTAAAATGTAGGTACTAGTAAAAAGAATGATTGATAGATTTCATAGTTTATCAACAAGAATAGCAATACAAAAGTAATGACAAAAACAACAACCTGTAGCGGAGTTGTTGTCAAACTTGTGTGTCAACACTTTTTACTACAGTAGAGTTGGCTACGTTATATTGGTGGCAGCGGTAGGATTCCAGTTAAAACGACAAGTGAGAAAGGAAACAGCGCGAATGCGCTTGTAATACATCAAGGCAGACTGCCACATGAAGAAACTTGGTGGTGGCGAATGGAACTTATGGATACATAATTTTAAAGCATTTGTTGTTCTAAGGACTGGGACGATACTAAGAAGAACACGGCGTTGCCTTTGTATCTGGATGGACCTGCACAGCAAGCATTTCCTAGCCCATTGGCAAACAGATGCGGCCATTGGCAAACAGGAAAGCGATTTTTTAAGCTCGTTAAACAAGTGGCGTTACTTACGATGACAGTGGCGAAATTGGTAGCCGATTATTGTTCACAACGAGAACGTGAAGCAGAGAACCGATCGACAGACGGTGGTAGGGTGCGCTGGCTTTCTCGTACTCGTACACGCCAGAAAATCCGTGGACGATCATTTTTGTCGACGCGCAGTAATGAGACAGGTGAATACAGTGGTGATGGACATGAAAAAATAAGGTTCGATGTTTCAATGGAACTGTCCTAAGAGAAAGTTAAAGAGATTGGGAAACTTGCACGGACGCCACGAAGTACAACAGTGACGCCCGATGTGCAGTTTCGATTGAGCAGTTTGTGTATATTTTGTATAGAATAATTAATTTACTTTAGATTCGATTTGATTAGGTGTAAGAGCAGTTGTCTTTAATTAAGGAGCGCTGAATCTCGCCATTTTATGCGAACTTCATATAGAATGTAGTTTATGTTTCTATTTCATTTTTACACATTAGACAATTGGTATAATAATACCAACTGCTCCTATATAATAATATAGTACCAAAAATATTTTTGAAAGAAATTTTATCTTTGCCCGATTTAAGTAACGGGGATATTAGTTTAAAACAACTTATTTTTTTTTTAGAATCTGAAGTACTACATTTTGCAAGACATGTATTGAGAAACCATTCAACATACATCGAAGCACAAAAAATTTTAACAACAGCTCCTACTAGCATAGAGCGAAAATAACTACTGCCCCATCTAAGATAGCAGGGAAACTTTTTGAACAATCAAAAGCAAACCAATCCCGTTCTACAACACATCCACACAAAATATTTACCCTGTTCTCATTGCCTAGGATTGTACAATAAAAAAATATGTGAAAGTACACCAAATCCTGCTCTAAAAACACTAATTTGTTTTTCCTCCAATGCTGGAGCACACGTCTTTAAAAATTTAGAAGGAATCAAATCAGACCCCGCGCCTTTATTACCATCAAAAGCAAAAAGGGCATGCAACACAATATAAGCATCAACATTCAAATCAGACAACTGCACTCCACCAAAACCGCATCCAGACGATGACCAGAGAGATCAGCCGGGTCGGCAAAAACCGATACAAAAAAATCAGAAAATATCTGGCAAATAGTATCACCGTCATCAGCTCTCATGCCTCAATACTCTACATGTGCGGGAATAGAATAGAATAGAGTTATTTTAATGAAATATATGATAGCGCTTAATATAGACGTATACAACTGATGACGGGATAGTATCTCGAAATCCGGATATTGTAAGAATTCAATAAAGAACTAATACTCATCGGACTTCTGAAGTTTTATTTGTTGGATAGAAATTTTACACCGATGACATGGAGTTATTTATAGCTAGAATAGAATAGAATATAAATAATCGTTTCCACATATACATTGAATGTCGTTTGCACGCACATATACATTGAATGGCTACCCCTTCTGTCCCTAACAAATATCTAAAATGACTTGTGGTTATGAATTACAAATATTAGTCTGGGTAACATTTAAATAATTATTATAATCTCTTGAAATAGGCTGTTTGTAATTCACAATAGTGAATTATGATAAATGGCCAAGAAGATTATTATACATTTTCCACTTTTTATGATATTGTGACATTATTGAGATGTGGTTACCCCTCTCTGGGTAGTCACATTATGTCTTTGATCTCTTATGGGGCTGTAGCGGAGATGGTAGCTTCCCCGAGAGGATAAATACGCTTCACAACTGTTAAACAATCGATTTATTTGCTGTACGTTACAAAGGTATCGTTCTTAATAACTAACTGATAACTTTATAACTGACTCAATACAAAAATCTTCCATCCTTTATAGTGGGTCTCGAAGGTGAGATATTCGAATGTCGTCCTGACCATGGCACATGTACAAGAATTCTAAGCTGACCTTAATAATTGATAATCTTATAGCTCTAAACGCTCAACGTTACAATATCTCAACGTCTAACGTATGGTGCGTCTCGTGCAAGCTGAATACCATAGAGGAAATCTACCGCCTCTGGTTTTGTGTTTTGGAACATATGAGGAGATCTTTGAATGGACCATTGAGTAGAGTTTATCAACAGCATCATCAATGGCAAGACCGTCCAGCAAAAAAATCCAGTCAACCGCATAAAGCACAGCCAAGATCGCGTCATAGTTTGCTTTAGCAACGTTAAATGATTCTCCAGGTGCAAGTCTCATGCTCCTTAAAAAGTAACTCTTTAGCGACAATTCGATAGTTGTATGAAATTTGAGCACGATCGTCGGGAACCAAAGGGCAGTCAAAAACTCCAACATCGCTTAAAGTGTCCTCACTGGACAGAACGAGATCCAATGTATTACCAAAAGCGTTAGTAAATGAGTTATGCAGGTGCAAGTTACAAACTGCAATCGTGGCAACAAACAAAGAAGGCCGTTGAGAGGGCGCATTAATATTATAACAACGTGAGTTAGGTCGCGAACTCAACCATTGAAGCTCCGGCGTATTAAAGTCGCACAATATTAAAAATTTGCCGTTATTAAATCGCTGAATAATAGTTATACTTCATAGTTATATATTTCAACGCAGTTACGTTACGAGGAGGTATCTACAGCAAACATGACGGGAACTCCCACGACAATTAATAGTCGCCCAAACGTCTTCAGCTTCAGAGGTCCAGTCTGGTCGTTCCGCACAAGAAACACGGTCACTCACCGCATCAAACACTTCCCCTCCTCTCGCAGATTGCTCACGCACAAGCTGATTACGGCGAAGCACATAGTACGACGAAGAAAACATTTCAGTCGGCATGACGGAAGCGACAACCATGTCTCGGTAGGACGGATCAAATCGTAGGAAACTTTCTGTAAATCAGTGTGGAATATTTTAGATTTGCAACGTATACTTCTGGTATTTTGGTAGTATACGGATAGATCCATTGATAGGCCAGAGTCACTAAATTAGATATGTTAATTAAGTTTTACATCTTAAGAATGTCTGCCTCGGTACAGATGTGCCCAATCATCTCTACGCACAATAATACTGCAGTTTAGCGTCCAGACATAAGCTTGCAAGCAAGCAGCTTGTTTGCGAACGTAAGATGTTAATTTATATAGCAACGATCAGCAACTCCGTCAATCTTCAAACCAGGGCCGGTCGCATCGCCAGCCGATCTGCGAGCTTGTCTAGCAGCAGCAAGGAAGGCATCGCGGTTTAGAAGATTGGATAACCGCACAATTATGTTGTTCGGCATATTATCGACCCGAGCAACCGAACAGACACGGTCAACAGCGTCGATGTCCTCATCCACCTTTGCCTGACTCAGGAACGTAGCTACCGATTTAAAAACCACTGCCAAATTCTCATCTCTCCTTGCAGGTATCCCCTGAATCTACAAGTTGCTCCGGCGAGAGTACTGCTCCATATCTTCAACCTACCCCTGAGTGAAGCCACCTCGGTCTTAAGCGAGAGATTCCCCCTCGAAAGTCCGTCGATGATGTTAAGCTTCTCGTTCAATGTGTCATATTATTCTCGTGTCATATTTAGCCTAAGTCGGTTTTAACCGACTCAACAGCCCTCAGAACAGCCGACATATCAGCAGTCGGTTCATCTTCATCAAGACTATCTTCAGTCAGCGAAGATCTGATTCCAGCACGAGAACTGGTACCAGCGTTTCTATAAGATTCGCAAGACCATGCAGCTCCGGCAGTCTTCAGCGTCTTAAGCACTTTAGGAAACAAACCGACGCATTTGCCATGGAAAAAGCAGCGACACACCTTAGCGCACTATTTTCCCGGCTGACGGGAGTAACTATGACACTCCTCGGGGAAATTAAGTCAATGGTGCTTCGCTCTGACGCTGCTGCCAGCAGCGCTGTGGTCCTAAGGTTGTTGTGCAAAACCTACACGCTGGAAACAGCCTGTGAGAATCGAAGTTACGACCTTCATACTGATAGGCAAGCGCTCTATTGCTGGGTCACAGTGTATAGATATATATGTGTATGTAGGGTGTATGATATGAATAGTATGAATTGTGAAGCATATATAATTATGCATATTCGATTATGGTTATGTATATCAACACGCATGTCTTGCCAATGCCGTTTAATGAAGAAGCGTACAAATTAATCCATGGCGATACCGTCTCCTCCTAAAGGAAAGACATACAACGAGTTTATCACCGTATTGGATAGCAAATTTTCAAGAACCGGGCATGTTCCGTTCCCGAGGAGTACGTTCACTTACACAATTTGGCTGTACATTGCAAATTTGAAGCAAACCAAATTCACGGTGTTCTCCCTGATAAATTCATCTGCGGTTTTAAGGACATTGTTTTGTCCGAGGCGGTAAGTGTGGTAAGTACGAAAATTGTGGCTTAACAAATGTCAAGGTGGAACCTATTCATCACATTCGTATTACTGAGGGTCAAAATCAAGTTTAATTCAATCCACGATGATCGAACAACAACAATTCCGGCAGCAACAGACAGCATTCCCGGTCATCGACGGAAGCCGGTATTTGTAAAGTGTGCGGTAGAAAAAACGATTCGTCGGATCAATGCAGGTACAAAGATTATTATTGTCATACGTGTGATAAAAAAGACCGAACGGATAGCAACATTGTTATTTATAACAAAAATGCAATAATCAGTTTAGTTTTTTTAGGGCTCAAATTTTATTTGGGAGACCAATTTTATTTTATTTTTTGTTTTGTGTGTGGACTTCCGGTTTTAGCGACAAAACCCCTATATCTCGAGAACTAGGGGTTGGATCGAAAAAATAATTGAAAATTTACCCCAAAGTCGAAATAGACAACAATTTGGCGTTGTATAATTTTGGGCAGACATGCGTTAATCCATGTGTTTTGGTAACCCTACTAAAAATGACCGCAAGCGCATTTGAACTCGAGAATACAGACTGTGAGTCGGCGTTTTCACCATAGACCGCCATACCAGATTTAAAATCAGGTGCTGCTTATATTTGTCGTTATGTAAAACTTTTCAAATTGTTACGACTGTGAACGTTCCTTTGCCGCCAGCGTTCCTTCGCCACTGGCACGGAGCATCAAGCGATTCGTATTACAAAGCGGGCTGGTGGTAGTAACCTGGACGACCAAGAATGACTCGTTTGAATATAGAAGTGTTACTCAGTGCAGCTGTGACGTCTTTCTCATATTTGTTGTTGCGTTTATAATTATTAACGTTTGTTCTACATCAACTGAGGGTTTCTTTGGTTAACTGGAAAAGTGGGGGGGGGGGGACGTTAACGTTCACTTTCATACCACTAAAAGAATTTTTTGGATTTCCAGTGTTTGTTAAATTCATTTAACCTTGATGGTTCCCGTAGGGCAGCATGTATTGATAACTTTCTAACTAATTTTGAGGGTTCCTTACCAAACATAGGTGTTTGATCCTGGACTGTCAGACCATAAAGCGATACAGATTGCAATTCGACCGGACGGGAAGACGGTTAGTAATGAAGCAGTAAAATATTGTGTACTGATTTAGTGATGAAACTGTAAAATATTGTAGAATGATAACATATAGAGGTCAAATTGCTTTTTATAACTAACAGAAATCTGTTAATAAAATAAAATCTGTTTATAAACAAAAACCGACCTGTAAAAACTAAAGACACAATGCCTAACCTAGATGTTGACAATATAAATAGTTTCTTTGTAAACATTGGAAAAAATATACTAGAAAAATTAAATTAATATTCTAACTCAAACTTAAATAATAATAATCACCAAAACACGACTCCTGGTGACTTATGTCGCTTTTCTTTCCAGCAAACTACTTACATAGAAGGTAGGGACGGGTGATGGGTGATGTGAAGTTTAGTCAATGTGCGAATAAGACAAAATTACGTGTACTTACAGTGATGAAGTGATGTATGGATATCATATGAGTAAGAAAAACAGATGGGAAAGAAAATTTGTAATAAGTTTGATAAAGCCTTTAGAAGTTTACGTAAAATAGGTTAGGTTTTATTGGGTGATTTCATTTTCTGGGGTTGGTAGTTCCACGCAGTCGGCGGGTTTGGCATGGTTTGGCGGTCCGCGGTGATATTTCGTTTCAAGATGTCCGCCATGGCTGTGTCCAACGTAGTTAATTTCCATTTTTAAACGAACTTGTTATAGATCCAGATCAATTATTGTTGACTCTAACAGAGTGGGGCCTCATCCCTAAGCAAGGGGATTATAAATGCCCAAAGTGTGGTGGAGAGATGCGAGTGGTCAAGCACAAGGGTGCATAAGTTTCAATAACTGCATTTCATTTTAATAATTAGTGTTTTTGATTATTTATAGGCCTGACAGACTTCGCTGGCACTGCGGAAATATCGTTCAGAAACGACACCGCAAGCGAACCACATGCCGGCAGAGGGTAGAGTTTCGTAAGGGCATCTTGTTCGACCATTCGCATTTTTCACTTTACCAAATTTTGGCATTCACTTACTGTTGAGTTTCCAACCTTCCTTTAATTTGGGTGAGTGCGGATTTGGCGTGGTGTGAAGTTTAGTCAATGTGCGAATAAGACAAAATTACGTGTACTTACAGTGATGAAGTGCTGTATGAATATCATATGAGTAAGAAAAACAGATGGGAAAGAAAATTTGACAATAAATAAGTTTGATAAAGCCTTTAGAAGTTTACGTAAAATAGGTTAGGTTTTATTGGGAGATTTCATTTTCTGGGGTTGGTAGTTCCACGCAGTTGGCGGGTTTGGCGGTCCGTGGTTATATTTCGTTTCAAGATGTCCGCCATGGCTGTGTTCAACGTAGTTAATTTCCATTTTTAAACGAACTTGTTAAAGATCCAGATCAATTATTAACATAACTTGCTGGTAACTTGCTTGGTAATTTTTTGTTCTTAAAAATGACTGTTACCACTCTGCATCTTCGCGCATGCGGATAGGTGGGGACGCCGAACGGAAGAAGGAAGAGAAGGGTACGCCATTTTGCTTCGACATATTGCCAAGTTCCGTTGTGTTTATAGCAAGTTTATAGTAAGAGTCCTTTAGTTGTTTTTAGCGCATTTGTTTGTTAGTCTATTTCGTATTATTTTAATTCTAGTGTTAGTGTTTTTTCTAGTTTAGTATTATACAGGGTCCTGCAACTAAGCTCCCGTCTTCTGTAGCTCACTTACTCATTAAGCTAAGAGTTTGACATTTTGCAGGCTTACCCTGTACTTCAAGGTACAATTCAAGAAATTATTTTTTATTATACAGGATGTTCCAAAAATGTGCAACGCCATGGTAATATATTTTTTTAAATTGCATGCTATACATTTTTCTACACATTTGGAAGCCTTTTACGGTTGCCTACATATCACCAAAATTTTATTGTAATCGGTTGAGGGACCGCAGCGGAAAAAATAAAAACGAAAAAAAATTGATTTTGCATCGTAGGCTTTAAAAATCAATAAAAACCACAAAATACACCTCGTTAATAAAATTTTGCGACGTGCTTATTAAGTTAGATGTAATAGTCTCGTTAACCAAGTGACATTGATCCAAATTATACAGGGTGACCAAAATCGAGTGTCAAACTTGTCAAACTTCAAAGCGCGCTATTGTTCTTATTTTAAATTGGAACCCATAATTTTTTTTAGGTAAAACGATGCGGAATTAAAGAATAAATATTGTTTCTGAATACAACCCCATCACAATTCCCAATATTTTAAAAGTTATTCACCAAAAACTCATTTTTCAACGTTTCCAACGGCAATTTTAGGTAATAAATATCGTACGCGGCGTTAAAAAACAATTTATTACATAAAATATAACGCAGAGAGGTATTTTAGATTTTACTGTACTTAATTAAGTAGTTATTCAATTGCTAAATTTACTGCAAAATTTACCTATAGCCACATTTCCGTCCTTACCGCTATAGGTAAATTATGCAGTAAATTTAGCATTTGAATAACTACTTAATTAAGTACACTCAAATCTAAAATACGTCTATTATTTTTTATGAAATAAATTGTTTTTCAAAGCCGCGTACGATATTTATTATCTAAGATTGCCTTTGGAAACGTTGAAAAATGAGTTTTTGGCGAATAAGTTTTAAAATATTGGGAATTGTTATGGGGTTGTATTTAGAAACAATGTTTATTTTTTAATTTTGCATCATTTCACATAAAAAAAATATGGGCTCCAATTTAAAATAAGAACAATAACACGCTTTGAAGTTTGACAGGTTTGACACTCGATTTTGGTCACCCTGTATAATTTGGATCAATGTCACTTGGTTAACGAGACTATTACATCTAACTTAATAAGCACGTCGCAAAATTTTATTAACGAGGTGTATTTTGTGGTTTTTATTGATTTTTAAAGCCTACGATGCAAAATCAATTTTTTTTTGTTTTTATTTTGTTCCGCTGCGGTCACTCAACCGATTTCAATAAAATTTTGGTGATATGTAGGCAACCATAAAAGGCTTCCAAATGTGTAGAAAAATGTATAGCATGCAATTTAAAAAAATATATTACCATGGCGTTGCACATTTTTGGAACACCCTGTATAATAAAAAATATTTTCTTGAATTGTACCTTGAAGTACAGGGTAAGCCTGCAAAATGTCAAACTCTTAGCTTAATGAGTAAGTGAGCTACAGAAGACGGGAGCTTAGTTGCAGGACCCTGTATAAACAATTGACTTTTATTACGTGCGAGAACAAGTTGTGCAGTGTTGTATATTACAAAATGTTGGATTAATAGGATACAAGGGTGATGCGCTATGGGAATGGGACCACAGCTGAGCGATGAGAACAGCGTAGAAAAGGCAATTGAAGTGTCGGCCTTTCATAAATATTATATTTTTGTAATAAAAAATGCTTAAAAAATGTCCATTGCTTCTTATTTTACCTCTTCAATCATATATCTATTTTAGTTTTCGCCAAACGGCCGGCACAGTGCGTCATCCGTGACGAAAAAACGCACGGGTGCGAGCGATATGCGTGTCAATATGCTGATTTTCGTCATACATTCGTCACGGTGCGTCGTCCGTGACTAATAAATCGCACGGGTGCGAGCGTTATGCGAGTCAGAATGCTGATTTTCGTCATACATTCGGCACGGTGCGTCGTCCGTGACGAATAAAACGCACGAGTGCGAGCGTTATGCGCCACATATCGCTATTCGAATGACAATGCGTGCGATATGAACCTCCATTGCTGACGCATCTGCGTGATCCTATGAACGCACGTACGGTTTCAGTTGCATCATTATGCGTCGCACGCTTGTTATCTGGGCAAGATTGCTGCAGAAAAGAAACATTTTACGTTTACAAAATCTATTCATAATAAGCAAAATATTCCAGTGAAGAGGAGGCGAAATAACAAAACCCCTTCAGAATTACTTTTTTATAATGACTTCCGGAAAGCTATATCAAGAGGATATGCCCAACAAATGATGATAGTCCTATTTCTTCTTCCTGTCAATCACCTTCAACTTTACCTTCTTCCCCCATGACCGTCCAGCTGGTGACTGCAGACATACACCACGCCCAAAAAGATTTAAAAATTGCATCTCAATCCGTCAGTTACAAACAGATATCTTCTACAGCCCAATCTCCGTCTACTAATATCAATTCTTAAGTTTTATGGAAATTTGAACTAAAATTTTATTATGGAACTCCAGAAGTTTAAGCAAAAATAAATGCAGTTTGTTTTATTTTTTATCAGAAATTCCCCATGACATTGTCGTCGTATGTGAAACTTGGCAAAAACAAGATTTTTTGATTTCGTCTCCAGGCTACGTCTGCAAACACATATGCAGACATGATGGGTATGGTGGTTTATCAGTTATCTATTTCCAGGTGTACTTTTCTTTTGTTATCATGATGTATTTGTTTTCAATGGCTAAAATAAAGGCGTTTATTATTATTATTATTATTATTATTTTAGTCAAACGTTCCCTTACTGTTGAATGGATTGATTCAATTGATGACAGACAATTCCATTTCATAATCTTCAAATCTTGTGGTGTAACCTTTATTGGGGGACATATTCCTCCTAATGTGGATTTTGGATATTCACAGTGGACATCTCTTTTACAAAATTTGACTGGCCCGTTTGTTATTCTGGGCGATTTCAATGCCCTGCATCATTATTTTGGAAGTGTGACCATCAACAACAGGGGAAGAGAAATTTACCACCTGATAGGGGATATGGATCTTTTCCTGGCTAATGATGGTAAACCGACTACCTTAGCTCTCTCTGCTGGTTCCTTCACTCAGTACGAAGTTTTTTGAGCAACGTTAAGGAGTCTATTTCCACATCTGTCCCTAGAAGACGGCGTCGTAAACCTAGAGAATACATCTGCCCTTGGTGGGATGAGGAGTGCACTGAAAAGATAAGACTTAGAAGATTTCATATAGATACGTATCTACAAAATCCAACCGTCTTTCATTCCTAGCTGCTAAAAAAAGCATTGCTAGTACTAAGAAATTTTTACTTAAAGAGAAGAGGGAATCGTTTAGGAGATTCTGTGAAAATTTAAGCCGGGATTCTTCATTGTCAAATATTTGGAAGACTTTTAGAAGACATAGTGGGTTTCGAGTTCCTCTTGCCCCCTTCGCCACCAACACCTCGTGGATGTCTGAATTCATGTGCCGCCTAAGTCCTGATTATGTCCAGTCTTTTTTTGAAAAGGAACCTATTACTTTTGAAGCAGAACATGGCGAGATTGCTGGTCAATTTACATTCTCAGACGTTTGTTACGCCCTGGATTCTCCAAAAAATACTGCACCGGGCTCTGATGGTATTCCCTTTATTGTATTGAAGAACCTTCCCCTTGAAGGTGTGTCTTTTTTGACTAATCTTTTTAACACTATTTTAAGTGGAGGCGATGTACCACTTGAATGGTTAGAGATTTCTATTGTCCCTATTCCAAAACAGGGAAAAGATCAAGCGTCTGCTGAAGGGTATAGACCAATTTCCTTGCTCAACTGTACAAGGAAGATATTGGAAAAATTAGTATTATTTAGATTGGATTGGTTTATAGAAAGAAATGACTTATTGGACACAAAATCAAAAAAGTTCCATCTTGTCTTATTCATATTATATTTCAACTTTTCATTAAAAAGGTTATTAGGCTTAGAAATGACGTAAGTAATGTTGGTAGTAGACTGTCCTTTAGGGGTCTGCCGTAGGGAAGTGCGCTTAGTCCTATTTTATTTAATATATATATATATATATATATATATATATATATATATATATATATATATATATATATATATAGTGAAGGAATCTAAGGGGAGTCGACAGGAGACTTCTTCAATGAAACTTCTCTTTCTTTATTAAGTCAAGCTTTCGGTATGTATTTCCATTACCATCATCAGGACAACTACAATATTTCAAATACTTAATTAGCAATACAGCACTCGAACACATTAAAAACTTACTAAATGTGAGGTTATGTCATGGTACATCTCGTTAGATCAACCCTACGCATAACTCTCTTGCACAACAAACGATACAATGGACCCACACATTACATGAATCTACACGTGATCCACCTTAAACAAAATCAGGATATTTTAAACAATCATAACGGGTTAAATCAACTAAGCACCTTGTTTACTTATTAATGACATTCGTGGCAGACATTTTAAATTTTACAGTGTGAAGTCGGTTACGCATTGCTTTTAGGCGCGGCAATGGTCGGTTTCAAATTTAAAATGTTATTGCTTGTTCATACAAACTGTCGGCACTGTTGTTGTTTTCGGTTTCCATAGATAGCAGATAGGTATAGATAGAGCTGAGGCCTTGCACATCCTATTTTTTATTCATAGTGTGCGGCGTTCTTTGAATATGGTACATTTCTAAGAAGGCCCTTTTGGTGTAATTAGCCTCCATATCCAAGACTTCTACCTCATTGTAATTTATCCTATGGTCCAGCTGGTTGGCATGTGTGGCTAGCATACACCTAGAAACGTTTTTTATGCAAGCACTTCTGTGTCCTGCGATCCTATTTTTTAGTATTTGTGATGTTTGACCTACATAACATTTTTGGCAATCAATACATGCAAGTTTGTATACCACATCAGGCAGGTGATTTACCGGTGTCTTGTCCTTGAGTTTGGTGTAGATCATACCCACTGTTTTTGTCGTCTTCGGCACAATTTTGATGTTTTCGTTTCTGAATAGCTTTATAATGTCTCCAGTTAATTAAGTAAGCGCTATCAATTATTAAAATCTGCTAAAGCTGCAATAGGCATAAAAAATGTTTGGACTTTTGATGGCAGAGTGTACTGCAGGGTGCAGGATGAGAGAATGTCTATAAGATCTGCGGACGACTTGCAGTCGATTCTGTCGAATATGTAGACTCCTATTTCAAACGCAGAACAATGGCAGTTATTTTCTGTGTTCTTAGTTATATCAGTAAATTGTCGTTATACTGTTTTTTTTGTTGTTGATATTTTGTATTTATTTTTACTATTTTTTTCCGTTTATATATTCATTATTGTTTGTCACTTTATCTTTGTTAAAACTTTTGCTGCTATCTAGCTCATAATGTTCTAAGACATGTAATCACTGCTATGTCGTCGCTGTTGTCGGTTATTTTTGTTACGGATATTTTAGCAATTTCCTCTTGCAACCATCGGTCATTCAGCTTTGTTTTTGATTTTACACTGTTATTCATTTTGTGATGCTGGAGCGGCCTGCTATGCTCTCTCATTCCCAATCAATATACTCACTAATTTATTAGACTCAACTAGTATATAAGAGACATATAAGAGTAGTGACCTGATGTCTGTTGCTGGCTTCACGCTTGCGCACCTTAATGTTAGATCATTGATACCTCATTTTGCCGATTTGAGAAGCTTGCTGAGTACCAATGAATACAAAGTATTTGCTGTTACGGAAACCTGGTTATCGGAGGCGGTTCCAGCTGGTGTTGTTGTTGTCCAGGATTATACTTTTGTTCGCAACGATAGGAGAGGCCGTGGCGGGGGCACGGGGATTTTTATACATAATTCAGTTTCTCATTCCGTGCTTCCTGTTGATGGTGTCCTTGAGGAGACGTGGGGTAGGATTGATATTGGACATACTAGTGTTGCCGTGGGTTCGGTGTACAGGCCGCCGAACTATGATGTCAGTGCTTTTCTGTCATCATTGGAAGAGACACTCGTTGCCCATCTTCTTGAATGCGATAATCTCATTTTGCTGGGAGACCTTAATATTAATTTATTGGGCATTGGCGACGCGGCTGCTAAGAGAATGCTTTCGCTAGTTAAGTCATATGGACTTGCTCAGGTTATTAAGTTTCCCACTCGGGTCACAGATTTCTCTGCGAGTCTTATCGATCACATATATTTGTCATTTAGTCCCGATGATGTTGAGGCTGGTGTCAGGGATGTCGGGCCACCATTTGATCATCATCTTATCTTTTGCACCTTAAACATTCAAGTTCAACGCAAATGTCCATTTACAAAAGTCTACAGAGATTACACCACCTTCTCCCCTCAATTGTTTCAGCGGGATTTAGAATCTATTAACTGGCGAGAGATAGTTTATCTGGAGACCATTGATGACAAAATGACTAGATTTAATTCTGAATTACTTGCACTACTTGATCGGCACGTTCCGGAGAGAGTGTGTAGAATAACCCGACCCCAAGCTCCTTGGCTTACTCCAACTGTTCGCGAGATGATGCGACTGCGTGATGGAGCGTTGAGAAGGTTTAGACGAACTGGGCGTATGGGTGATGGAGATTATTACAGGCAACTTAGGAATACTGTCAACGCAGCTGTTAGAAACGAGAAAAAAGTATACTATAATTTTGAGTTTGCCAACAATCCAAAAGTCTCGTGGCGTAAGTTTAGAGATTTATTCGGTGGTGGACGTGTCCGCGGTTCAGTTCCCTTATCCATCTCAAATCCTAATGAGATTAATAACCACTTTGTCGACTCGGTGGATTCACTCTCAGCTAATTTTGAGTTGCTCACCTTTTACGCGCGCAACAGATTGCACGGCATCACGAGAGAGTTTTCTTTTGTGGCGGTGACGGAGGATGTTGTGTTCTCGGTTCTTTCTGGTATTACTTCTGGCGCGGTTGGATCTGATCAGCTGAATATTTCGTTTGTTAAACTTTGCTGTCCACACATACTTCCGATAATAACGCACCTCATTAACACCTGTCTTCTGGAGGGTGTTTTTCCCCAATGCTGGAAGGAGGCTCTTGTAACTCCTGTGCCAAAGATCCCGACGCCCACTACATACGGAGACCTCCGACCAATTAGTATTTTGCCAGCACTGTGTAAATTACTGGAGAGGATTGTTGTGTCGCAGATGAATGCATACCTCAAGGAGTTTGATATCTTGCCTGAGAATCAGTCTGGCTTCAGAGCTGGTTACAGCTGCGAGACTGCTCTTATGGATCTGACAGACGATGTGTTTTCTGCGATGGATCGTGGACATGTGACGGCTCTTGTGCTCCTAGACTATTCAAAGGCCTTCGATACCCTAAACCACAATCTATTGCTTGCAATTCTAAACTATATTGGATTCGGTGACACTGCTATAAGATTTTTTGACGGTTACTTGCGCAATAGGATGCAACGTGTAGGGCTGAGTGGTAACATTTCTGATCCCAGATTACTTAAAAATGGAGTTGCCCAGGGGAGTATATGTGGTCCGGTGCTCTTCATAATTTATACATCATTCTTGCGAGAATCACTTCACACATGTACCTCACATTTCTACGCTGATGACAGTCAAATTTATTTTTCTTTTCCTCCAGATGATGTTGGTGATGCCTGCGAGAAAATAAATGCGGATCTTGATAGGCTGTCCGTGGCTTCGACTGATCATTGTCTGCTCATAAACCCGTCAAAATCATCTGTTATGCTCCTGGGCGGCCGATCTGTTTTGGAGGCTTCGAATGCTTTGAGTGTACTCATTGGTGGTACCAGGATCCCCCTTGCTATGACCGGAAAAAGTTTAGGCGTTATTATCGATTCGGGTCTTAGGTTCCATGACCATGTTGCCGGAAAGATACGGATAGCGTTCGGTAACCTGAGACAATTGTACGCAGGTAGGAGATATTTGAATGTTAATTCGCGCCGACTCCTGGCTGATCTGCTCGTCCTCAGTCACTTCAATTATTGCTCATGTGTGTATGGTCCCTGTTTGGATGTTGAATATGCCAATAGAATACAGCGCGTACAGAATGCATGCTTGCGTTTTATTTACGGTATTCGCAAATTCGAACGCATATCCCACAAGTTGCCTGAGGCTCGTTGGTTGACGATGGCGAGTCGGCGTAAATTGCGATTGGCTATGTGCTTTTATAAAGTAGTTCGCCATGGTACCCCGAGTTATTTACTTAATAAAGTAACCTTTAGAACGGATGTTCACCATCTCAACCTCCGTCATGGGGGACGACTTGAGGTCCCAAGGCATCGGACGTCAGCATTTCGACGGTCATATTCATTTACCATCGCGAAGCTCTGGAGTTCTTTACCGAGGCACTTTGTGGATTTGGGGTACTCGGCATTTAGGAGGCAAATGATCATTCATTTAACGGGTGATACGGGTGTGGGCACATAACGGTACGCAGCACATAGTTTTTATTATTCTCTTTTTCTTCTTTTCTTACAGTGTTGGGAGCGTATAGGGCTGCGTGCATGTCTATGCTACTTTTTTTTGTTTCTTTATTTTACAACAAGGTCTGGGTGGAAGATCAAAGAGAAATCTTTGAACCCACACCTTTTGACCACACTTTATAAAGAATTATTATTATAAGTATGTAAATTTTTATGTTTTTTTTATGTTTTCTTATATGATGTATTAATTTGATTATATTTTGTATTTTCTGTGTGGTCAATAAAGTCATTTATTATTATTATTATTATTATTAATTGCGGGACTTTCATTATTGCCACATATCGCTCCGTTCCCTGATTTAACACAGTGTGCCCTGCTTGTGGTTCTGTTAAGCTCCCACCTGGCTCCCAATCAGTCTGTCTGTATAATATGTTTCTTATCAGTGCTTTTGGGTAAGAATTTTTAATCAAGATGCATTCCAACTTCCTCAAATTTTGGGCCCTGTAAGTTTCATCACTAATTACTGCTATTCTCTTCTTTAGTTGTTTTATAAGGTTTAATTTTATACCTATGGGATGGCTGGAGAAATAGTTGAGATATCTTCCCGAATTAGTTGGTTTTTGGTACCAGTCTAATATGATTTTGCCTTCGTCACCTCTTATTACTCTAGTGTCCAGGAATGGTACCGAGTTGTTCTGGTCTTCTTCCTCAACTGTGAATTTAATTCTATGGTGATACTGCTCAAGCACCTTGGTCATCTCACCTACTCTTCCCACTGGCACTGCTGTCACCATATCATCCACAAATTTCTTCAAAAAAGGTACCTCATAGTTCAGTCTTCCAAGACAATCATCCAACAACTGATCCATGACATACTGGGCAAGGATGGGGCTGAGTTCGGATCCCATAGCACAACCTGAAACTTGATGGTAGTGAGTCTCATTGTATACGAAATAATTATTGTCCAGCACAAAATGCACCAACCGCAAGAAATCCTGTCTGTTCATTCCATTGGTATGTTCTTCAATTGTTTCCCACTTTTTCTCCAAAACCATCGTTACTAAATCCTTCATGACGTTTCCAAAAAGGTTGACCACGTCCAATGACACTATCCGGTAGTTTTCAGGTAATTTCACGGTCTTCATGAACTCTACAAACCGGTAAGTATCCTGTGTATAGTATGCATTGTCTTTATCGTACGCTGTAATCAATATGGCAGCTACCAGTGTGGCTACCGATCTAGTTGGGTTTCTCAAACCTGAAACAATTGGTCTTAGTGGGACATTCGCTTTATGCAACTTTGGATTACCATAGATCTTAGGGCTTATAGAATTATATACCTTGTATTTCCTTCCTTGCTCATCTGTTATATTTTTCTTCTTTACTAGTTCCTCTATTAGTTTGTTTGCCTTAGCCTGAGTAGAATGTGTTGGCTCATTTTTTAACTGCTTGAACATTTGTCTGTCTGCAACTATGCTCAACATTTTTTCTTTATAATCTTCTCGGTGCATGACTACAGTTGTTCCACCCTTGTCACTCTGGACCACGACCAATTCCTGATGCTGTTTCAGGAATTCCCTTGCTTCCCAAAATTTGAGGAAGTTGGAATGCATCTTGATTAAAAATTCTTACCCAAAAGCACTGATAAGAAACATATTATACAGACAGACTGATTGGGAGCCAGGTGGGAGCTTAACAGAACCACAAGCAGGGCACACTGTGTTAAATCAGGGAACGGAGCGATATGTGGCAATAATGAAAGTCCCGCAATTAACTGGAGACATTATAAAGCTATTCAGAAACGAAAACATCAGAATTGTGCCGAAGACGACAAAAACAGTGGGTATGATCTACACCAAACTCAAGGACAAGACACCGGTAAATCACCTGCCTGATGTGGTATACAAACTTGCATGTATTGATTGCCAAAAATGTTATGTATGTCAAACATCACAAATACTAAAAAATAGGATCGCAGGACACAGAAGGGATTGCATAAAAAACGTTTCTAGGTGTATGCTAGCCACACATGCCAACCAGCTGGACCATAGGATAAATTACAATGAGGTAGAAGTCTTGGATATGGAGGCTAATTACACCAAAAGGGCCTTCTTAGAAATGTACCATATTCAAAGAACGCCGCACACTATAAATAAAAAATCGGATGTGCAAGGCCTCAGCTCTATCTATAGCTATCTGCTATCTATGGAAACCGAAAACAACAACAGTGCCGACAGTTTGTATGAACAAGCAATAACATTTTAAATTTGAAACCGACCATTGCCGCGCCTAAAAGCAATGCGTAACCGACTTCACACTTCCTTTTTTTTATAAAAGGGCGAGGGGGCCCAGGAAGAACCCACCTCCACCCCGCTGCCTGGTATCGCCGTGAGGCATTCAGCAGTGCAGCGGCAACTTCCTTCATTAACGCGACAACATTTGTATATAAAAAAGATCTGGGCCCCTTCGCTCTTATGCTCTAGTGACTTTTATTCTTTAAAAACAAATACAATCAAACAAACAGCCGGAGCTGACACCTTTACCGGTTTACATTAATTACCCTTAAAAGTAAACATATAAACTACCTACTTAACTACCCTACACTTACACCTACAAGTGTCCATGCACTTTACCCTAACTACAGGCGTCCTCGCGCACTCACTGGGACACATCCTAACCTAATTTTCCGAAGCAGCGGTTGTTTTTCCTGCGGCTTCTCCCCAGACTTCGGTGTATCCGGAAGTCCGTGGTCCGGTATTTCCAGGACCCTTATCTGTCATGCTGCGGTTTTCCGGGAGCATTCCCGCGCCGGTTTTCCGGTCGCTCTCATTCCTGTTTCCTTCTCTTCAGTCTGTCCCATAGACCGTCCCTGTTCCTTATAACTAAGGAGCGGGAGGTTCTCTTTCACCTCGTCGCCTGTCTTCCTCGTTCTTTCGTCGGAGTATCGTTCCTATGGCACGGGTAATCTGTTCCCACGCTTCCGAGCTTTGCAGCATTCTCCGTACCATTCTTCCCGCACTCAGGTCATCCCCGCATGGGCACTCCCTCCTATAGACCTCCCAGCGGGGACATTCAAATAGCGTGTGCTCTGGGGGTGTCTTCTTCTTCTCCACAATCTCTGCATTCTGGGCCGTCCCTCCTCTTAAATTTGTAGAGGTAGGCCCCAAAGCATCCGTGCCCAGTTAGGGCTTGGGTGAGCTCGTAGGTCACGTCACCGTGCTTCCTACTCGTCCACTCATCCAGGTCCGGTATCAGTCGGTGCGTCCACCGACCGTTCTTGTCCTCGTTCCATTCTTTCTGCCAGGCTTCCATCGTGCGTCGGCGATGTTCTTGTCTGGAGGTGCCATCTTGTCCGCGTCCGTCATATACCCTCCTTCTTTCGTCTGCTTTCAGGTGCACCGGCACCATTGACGCTACCACCAAAGCAGCGCCCGTCGACACTGTTCTGTATGCCGATGTAACACCGACCGCAGCTCTTCTCTGTACTCGCAGGAGCCCTTGTTTCCTGTTTTCCAGCTGCATGTCGTCGGCCCAGACGGGCGCTGCATATAGCATCACCGATTCCGCAACCGACGCCAATACTCTTCTCTTAGCCGCCGACGGTCCCTCCATTCTAGGCATAAGCCTTAGCAGTGCCCCGGTGGTTCTCTCCGCTCTGGCTGCCACCTCCTCCACGTGCCTTCGGTACCTGCGGTTTCTTTCAATCCTCACCCCCAGGTACTTAACGCTGTCTCCTGGTTGGATTCTCTTGTTTCCTACCGTTAGCGTCACCGGTTGACCTTTTTCTTTTTCCGGTGAGGAGCACCGCTTCTGTCTTCTCGGCCGCAAGTTCAAGGTTTCTTTCCTCCATCCACTCGGTTATTCTGTGGATGGCGAGATTTGCGTTCGCCTCAAGCTCTGCACAAGTGGTTGCCGTGACTACCAACGCGAGATCGTCTGCGTATGCCACCAGCTTGACCCCGCGCAGCCTGAGCCGCAACACTCCGTCATAGAGGACATTCCAAAGCGTTGGGCCCAGGACGGACCCCTGAGGGACGCCGCTGCTAACTCTCCGTCGGTCCTCTTCGCCATTGTTATCCCTGAGGATCAGCCATCTATCCCGCAGGTAACTCCGGATCATGTCCAACAGGTATGGACTCACACTTCTCCGTTGCAGCTCTGCGATGAGATGCTTCCACGGCACGGTGTTAAAGGCGTTTTTGACGTCAAGAGCAACCAGCATGCAGAACTTTTTTGTCCTCCGCGTTCCCTGATTTGCCCTCTCTGCCATCTCCATAACACTTCGCACCGCGTCGACCGTTGACCTTCCTTCTCGGAATCCAAACTGATTGTCCGCGAGGGGCGCTTTTTCTTCCAGTTCCACCTTTAGCCTGTCCACGAGCAGGTGCTCCATCAGCTTGCTGACAGTGTTCAGGAGGCAGATGGGCCTGTACTTTGGCGACTCTCCTTCAGTGGCTGCTTTCTTGGCCAGCAGTACGAGATTCGCCGTCTTCCATTGAGCGGGGTAATTTCCGGACTTGAGGACATCGTTCAGAACGTCCTTCACGTACCCCCCTGCCACCGTCACCATCTCCCTTACCGCTTCCGGTGGAATGCCGTCGGGTCCCGGCGCCTTCTTTGGTGCTACTCTGCCCGCTGCTCTTCGCACTTCCTCTATCGAGAAAGTTGGCGCTTCTTCGTGCGGCTCGATAGCATCCTCCTCCGCAAGCTCATACTCCGGGAACAGGGTCTCCGCCACTTCTTTCATCTCCGCCAGCGTCAGGTTTGGAGGCGGTAACCTGGCTCTCAGCCTTTTAGTTACGATCTTGTAACCCTCCCCCCAAACGTTGGCCTCCACCTCTTGAAGTACAGCCGCCCATTGCCCCTCCTTCGACTCGGAGATCGCTTTCTTAAGTGCTTTTCTGGCCTCACCGTATGCGAGGGAGAGGATCGCCCTTCTGGCCTCGTCTCCTCTCGTCCTCTGGACTGCTCTTCTGGCGCTGTTGCTCTCCTTCCGCAATTCCGCAATCTCGTCCGTCCACCAGTAGACTGCTCTTCGCCCACTTCCTCCATGTTTTGGCATTGCTTCTTCGCAGGCTTTGGAGAGAGCCGCTTCGCATGCTTCCACACTGACCAACCCTCCTGGCGTCCCCATTGCAACCTCGAAGGCGTCTCTAAACTTTGCGCGGTCCAGTTTCTTAACGTTATACCGCCGTGGCATTTCATTGCGCCCCTCTGTTTTCGCGGCGACCATGTCCCTCAGTCTATACTCAATGTACATGTGGTCGCTGAGGGTTTCCTCTTCGACCACACTCCATCCGTCGATCTTCCTGGCTACCCTGTCAGTGGCGAACGAAACGTCGATCAGCGATCCTCCTCCTCCCCTCCTTCTGAAGGTGTTTGAGTGTCCCTCATTTAGGGGTACAAGTCCGCCTCTCGCCGCCCATTCGCCCAGCGCCTCTCCTTTCCGGCAGGTTGTAGTCGATCCCCACTCCTGAGACTTAGCATTGAAGTCGCCTGCGACAAGACACCTTCCTTCCGATCGCTGTAGGATTCCTTCTAACCTATCGAGGAAGTCCTGGAACTCTCTCAGCTCTAATGCCGGGGAAGCGTAACAACTAATCATTGTCACCCCACCGACGACCATCCAGGCAAAACCCTCTCCCGATCCTTGTCTGGTAACGTGTACCTTGCGGCCTCTCACTCCAATGGCAGCTTTCCTGTCACGGTCGATCAGCCATCCTAGGTTTGCGGTCATGGCCTTGTTAGGCTCCGAGACCAGCATTACGTCGATCTTCTTCCTTGCTGCGGTGGCTATCAGTAGCTCCTGAGCAGCCCGCCCTTTTCCTAGATTTATTTGTAGGATGGAGGTGGCCATGGAGTCATGTAGCGCCTCTCGCAATCCCTAATGGACTGTAGCCTCATTATCCGGGCCGTTCTTAGGTACGACCCCACGCGTTCCAGGTCCTTGATCGCCTCGTTCTCGGATACCCCCATTCCTTTTAGGAAATCGAGATACACTGATCTCAGTTCTTTCCCGCACGGCATGCCCTCCGACAGTATTTTGATCTCGGAAGAGAGTTTGCTCTCGCCGCCTACTATTTCTCCGTCATCGGTAAGCTCGAAGTAGCCCAGGTGGTTTCGGACTAAGTCGAACAGCGTTCTCTCTCTCAACCTCTGTGTGGCATACTTGGTGCTCTGTATCGTTAATCGCACCATCGGGGGGACCGCAGAGTACCATCCTGGCTTCCTTTCGCTTTCGTCTTCCTTGGGCCTTACCGATACGTTCGCCCGCAGTGTGCCCTGCACAGCTGTCTCTTCTTCTCTTACCGTCCCGGTATCTTTGGGTGGGTTCGGTTTCAAGACCTCTATCCTCCCGCACGCGTACTGAATGCACGCGCGTGTCTCCGATCGGATGATTCCGCCACTGACGAATGCTTTGCCAGTCCGCATCTTCTCGATGTGGATCTGCATCCTCTTCCGGTCTCTTGTGGCTTTCGACGGAGGTTTCTTCTTCTTTCTTGGGTTCTCCGGTGAACCCGATGCTGCCTGGTAGGAGTTAGGCATTATGGACTGAGCTTTTCTCCTTCTGGATCCCTTCTAGTGCTTTGGCGTACGTTGGGCATCTGAGGCTGTTCGCCCTGTGCCCATCTTTTTTACACACTGGGCAATGGGTTCCTTGCTTCTTGCAGTCTTTAGCAAAGTGCCCTTCTTCCCCGCACTTCCTGCACAGATTTGTTCTGTTCGGGCCTTCACATTTGGCTACCAGGTGACCAGTCTCCCAGCACCTAAAACAAGCTGCCATCTGTTGCCGCTCCCGTACTTGCCCTTCGGCCCATCCCACTTTGACAGTTCTTCTTGGTAGGAGCGCTCTCGCTGCATCTTCAGAAGCCTCCAGCACAGCGGTTTTTGTTCCGTAGTGCGCATCGTTCAGAGATTTCACTGTGACCTCTGAGCTAAGATCTCCCAGTGCCGCCTTCTTGTCGGACGATGTATCTAGTCCATGTAGGGGCAACTGCTTTTGCTCCTTGGCTCTGTTTCTCCACTTCAATGCTGAAGTCCCTCTGTGTCACATCCTTCTTCTCCTGCTTGTCACTCATCCTGAGGAAGTTCAAGCGAACACGCCCCGGATAAGGCAAAATTTAACTCCGTACTTTAAAAAAAAAAAAATTTTTTTTTTCTTCTATGTCCCGAAAAGTTCAAAATCCGGCAAAAATCGCGAAATAACACTCGCGCCGCGCTACCCCGTCATGTAGGGTGTCAAAACGACGAGCACGCCGCGGCGAATCCACTCCGATCAGTCTCACCCTCAAATCCCGCACCCCGACACAATTCACCCTCGACCCGCGAAAAACGACAGAGTCCACCTACCTTGGGCGAAAAAATCTCCGCGGATCCGGTCGAGACCGGTGTCACGTTAACGGTCTCCACACTAGGAAACTATTGCGCGCACTCTCCAGCCTCTGAGAACAACCCCTACGACGTCCCAGATGAAAAACCGGGGGCCACACCCTGTTTCCGGGGTGCCTCCAACTCCCTTATTTGTTGGCGGATTCTCACAAAATCAGCGTCCGGCTGTCAGGTCCAATTAGCGTTGTACACTTCTCTCACCAAAAGTTCCGTGAGTGCCCTAACACCCCCGCAAAGTCGAAAAAACTCCACGAATAAGTGCCAACGCACTATTTCAAAAACTCCACCCGCGTTAAGATCTCGAAAAAACCCGAGGATCCAAAAAAGGTTTTAACACTTTTTGTTGCTCTCGTACAGATGCAGCTGTAGCCCAAATTTCAGAATTCTTGGGACTGTTTCTCCACTTTTTCACTTCTTTGTTCGTATTTTACACACTGGTGCCACGCGCTGTACGTCCGTTAGCGGTCACATACGTCGATCTATCACCGACTTCACACTGTAAAATTTAAAATCTGCCACGAATGTCATTAATAAGTAAACAAGGTGCTTAGTTGATTTAACCCGTTATGATTGTTTAAAATATCCTGATTTTGTTTAAGGTGGATCACGTGTAGATTCATGTAATGTGTGGGTCCATTGTATCGTTTGTTGTGCAAGAGAGTTATGCGTAGGGTTGATCTAACGAGATGTACCATGACATAACCTCACATTTAGTAAGTTTTTAATGTGTTCGAGTGCTGAATTGCTAATTAAGTATTTGAAATATTGTAGTTGTCCTGATGATGGTAATGGAAAAATACATACCGAAAGCTTGACTTAATAAAGAAAGAGAAGTTTCATTGAAGAAGTCTCCTGTCGACTCCCCTTAGATTCCTTCACTCAATAATTGCGACAGTTACCGATAAATATATATATATACTGATGTAGGAAATATTCGATCGTGATACTATAAACTGATGTAGGAATTCTTCGGGTATCGATCAAAAAATTTTAAAAACTCGCTTTTGTGGAAATTGCTATATTTCGGACAATATGTGTCCTTCTTCAGGCAGTTACACTCTACAAAAATGCACAAATAAAACAAATGAACAATCACATCAATAGAGAACTTACTCGGAGTTCATATAGGCGGCAAGTGTTTTTATTTCAACAGACATTTAATTAGACGATGGACATTTTTCACAATTTACATGAGGCACAAGACGTGTGCACACATTTACGGACGAGATACATTCGACTAGCCGACACGCTGTCTAGAGCGGTTGTGTGACAAGAAAAAGCAACCCCTCTTGGACAAGTTTTCCCCAAACACTGGTGTAGATAACAGCTGTCAGAAAGCGAAAGTGGAATTCTCAATTGTATTATTATTACTGCGTTTATTCTTATCAAACTGGATAATGTTGGAATAAATGATGCTGAGACAATCCACATCCTGTTTGAAATTAACAGTGTCATCATTAAAATTTATGTTGTACATTTCTAAAAACATGCGGTTGTGATAATTACTTTCCACATCAAGTATTTTTACACTATCAAAATCAAACGCATGGTCGTTCTCAATGGCATGACAAGCCAAAGCACATCTCTTCTTCATAGTTCTGCAGTCACTCTTGTGCAGAGCGATACGGCTCCGTAGCCATTGCGTGGTAACACCAATATAGCTGCTCTGGAATCCAGTACAAGATATGGAATAAATAAGGTTCGTCTTATAAAGCAGAGGGGTTACATCTTTTATTTTACTAAAAACTTGTGCTAACTTCAATGGGTAATGATTGACTATTTTTATATTATCAGAAAAAAATGGTTGAAAGATTTTTTTGAGCTTCTGTGTAACTACAGGTAAAGACATTAACTTAATGTAGGATAATGGTTGGTTATTTGGTGGATCAAAAATACTTCTAGGTGAGGGATTATTTGTATTTGAAGAATACAGTATCTTATTGATTACCTTCAGTGGAAAACCATTGTTTATAAATACTTCCTGAAGTTTTTTAAGAGCTGAGGGCTGGAATTGAGGATCACATATCTTTAACACTCTGTTTTTTAAAGCCCTAATGGTATTTATTTTATGATTAAAAGAATGTCCAGAGTAAAAATTGATGTAACGACCCGAGTAGGTTGGCTTGGTGTACCAATCAATAGCCACAGAACCGACGCCTCCGTTCAGCATCCTACAGTCTAAAAACGGAACGAAACCATCGCTCTCTAATTCAACAGTAAACTGTATATGACTATTAAAATCGTTAAATATTGTCAATGTGTCCTCCACACTGTCAGCCGGAATGCATGTGACAACATCATCAACGAACTTATATATAAAGGGCACATTGAAACTCAAACGTGGCAAGATGTTATCAAGTACATGATCCATTATCATGACAGCGAGAATGGGGCTTATAGGAGATCCCATTGGAGTACCGAACAGTTGGAAATAATATTGTTCATCAAAAGAAAAACACACATTATTGAACAAGAATTTCAACGTATCGATGAACGATTCAAGAGTAAAGTCACAATGACGTGCGATCAGATCCCATTTCTGACTAACTATGTCCGTGACCATATCAAGAGGTATGTTAGTAAAGAGACTGACGACGTCAAAGGACACAAGAATAAAACCGACGGGTATCTCCACATTTCTGATCCTGTCCACAAAGTCAAAGGAATCAGTGACGTTGTAATTAGTAGCATTGAGAAATGCCAATGAAAGAATATTAGCTAAATACTTCGATAGTTCATATGTAGCAGAACCAGAAGCAGAAATAATTGGCCTAAGTGGAGTACCATCTTTGTGTATCTTAGGTAGAAAATAGGCTTTACTCAAATTTGAGTTCCTGATCGTCAGTCTCTTGCAATCTTCGTCAGTTAAGTGTTTTTTACTATTTAGATCTTTGACTAGTTTATTTAATTTATTCTGGATGGAAACCAAGGGGTTCGTTTGTACCCTCCGATAAGTATTAGTATCACCAAGCATTTCAGTCGCCTTTGCTACATAGTCATCTCTGTTCATAATAACCGTGGTAGAACCTTTATCTGCGCGTGTGACCAAAATACCTGGATTACGTGAAAGAAAATATCGGGTCTTTCTCAAACAATCACTGAGATGCAACTCCAACACTGACATGCTCGTGGGAGAATTTAAAAAATTAGTCAAGATATTAGTGACCTTCGCTCTCAAAACATTCCTACTTTCTAACGGACAGCGCGACAAAACACTCCCAACCTCCATCAATAGACGTCTAATATTCACATTGCTGTTATTAGCTGGTAAACAGAACTTAGGACCAAGAGACAGAAAATTTAGTACCTCCGTCGGAACCAGTGTTGGGAGGTGCCTGTTGAGAAAACTCCCTCTAGTGAGAGAAACTTATCCCTTTTTTTGTTAAGAAATCCCTTTTACCGACATAGCTTGGCAGAAAAATAAAGTGTTTTTAGATTTTTTTTTATAATGGGTTGGAAATCTTTTAATATGTACAGAGACAGCTTATCTTACGTGCAGGTCCAATAAGCGGACAGCTTCCATAACCGTAATTTTCTGGAATGAAATTCGGTTCCTTCTCAGTTAGCGGTGTCAATTAACTTTACTTACCTTTAACCTTTAACCTCCCATAATACGACAAAAATGTTGGAACCATGTGTATGTGCTCATGGGTACTTTTACAGTATAAATATATTAGAATACTTTTAGCATTAAATAAATAACAACAAACTATTTTGACAAGAAAATACATACGCACAGAAAAATTTTTCAAACAAAAACTAAATGCAACTTCATGTTCAAATAAATAATATATCCTTTATTTTCATAAGTAAATACAAATATGCTTAAATAAATAACAGAAACTCTACATTCAGTGATTCATTTATGTTTAGTTTATAAGAAGCTAATCAGTCTTATAAATAGAATTATTAAATAATTTAAAGTGATCATGATTAGGTATAAAGTTTGTACAATCTACCTTATCTGCATTAATTGACGATCTTAAAATAGAAACAGAATTTAAGGTATGATCCCCTATTTTATTTCTTTTTTTTGTTTTCACATCATTCACAATCGAAAATACTCTTTCACATTCTGCGTTTGAATGTGGTAAACTTAAAACAAAAAGGGCTAACTTTGCTATATTTTTAAATTTTATCATACCTGTGAAGTCAGTAATATCTTTCAATTTTATCCACATTTCAGACACAGACATCTTTAAAAACTCTTTCTGCTCTTCGTCATCAAAGAAAAATTGTAAACACCTCCATTCATTCAAACATTCAGTCGGATTTATTAAATCTTTGTAGTAAGTAATTAAAGTGTGCAAATCAGTGAGATGTTCCCCTCTGTGTTTACTAAACACATGTTTGTGGAGAACAAATTGAAATTCGCTAAACAATGCATCATTTATCGGCAATCTTTTAAACATTTCTTCAGTCGCACACAAATAAAATTTTAGAATTTTTAATTTTGAATCGTTCTGTTCAAGTGGGCTTAACTTGCTGTATATTATTTCAGCATCGGCACCAATGTAAATACTGCACACGTCAATGTAATTGTGTGGATGTAAAATATTGACACTTATTTTGCTTTCACTTAGTTTTTCTGGTTTAATAAAATTTTGACATATTTGCAGAATGAGACGTTTGCTTTCTCTTTGGAGACTGTGAATTAATGTGTCTTTTGTTTGAAATAAGGCATTGAACTGATTTAGAAAATTTAAAACATATTTTAGAAACTCAAAAAAACACCTATTTTGTAATTTTTTTAATTTATCTAAAATAGATGTAGCACTGTTTAATTTATCTTCAAATACTGCAATATTAAAATATGATGTTAAAACTTCCCAGTTTAAAAGAATACGGGTAACACACTGATGAGTTGATAACCAACGAGTACCAGATTGTTTCAAAATTTTGTAATGCTTTACTTGAAAATAATCTTGCATTTCTTTAAGTTGGTCACATCTTTTAGCACTACTTCCGATATATGTGTAAAGCTCACGCATGAGATCTTCCAAATCATGTGGAAGTGTCATGCATGCTTTATTAGCTACTAAAGCAGCAGAATGACAAATGCAACGTATTAAAATACAATGTGACACATCATCCTTTAGACGTGAATAAAAGGAATTCTTTTGTCCTACCATCACTGCTGCTCCATCACATGCTAAGCCCAGAATGTTCTTAATAGGGATTTCTTTTCTTAGGAAATAATTCCTAAATGCTGAATAAATTGATTCAGCCGATCCATCCTTAGCGTCAATATGCAGCAATTTTAACAACCGACATGCCACCAAATTGTTGTCCGGGTTTATATACTGCACTGCTATACATAATAACTTATTATTTGTTATATCAGTGGTTTCATCGCACAGTATTGAAAAATAATTCTAAAACAGATAAAAATTCATTAAAGTAACACATAAAACAAGTAGAACTTTCAAATTACCTCTTGCAATATGGTAACCAACTTATCGGTTTCGGTTTTGGACAGAACATTTGTAATAATTGATGTACATTTCTTACGGCTTAACTTCACACCCTGTATAATTTTTGAGTCGGGGGCAGCCCTTTTAAACATTGGTATCAAATGATCTACTATGAGCAAAGCAACATTATGTTCAGCTACAAACCTTGAAATAATTAATTCAGCTGTTTTTACATTTTTTTCATGCTCCATTTGTTTCTGATGTGCTGAACTTGATACAGAAAAGAACGTATTCAACTTTTTGGTGTCTTTTGCCTTCAAAATATTTTGTTTATGAACTGAAGTTGCAGCATGCCGTTGCAATTCTGTTTTCCCACATGTTAATATTCGATTGCATGCAATGCACTTAGCTTTGTTCTTACTGCTTTCAATAGGCTGTAACCAATTTTTGAATTCTTCGTGGTTCATCCACTTGAAAGTGAAAGATTTTTTTGTTGGCTTTCTCTTGGTCGTCTCACCAGACATAATGCTGATACTAATAATAATAACAAACAAACTGCGTTCTTACTATTGCGTTTGCGACTAACTGGCGACCGACTTGACTCAACTCAAACTGACTACCACAACGTCCACAACCTATAATTGGCATCAACAGTAACTGGCAGTTGGCACCACTGTTGTGTTTACGGGAAATACATACTTTCTGATGAATACGCCGTTACAGAAATCGCAGCAACCAACATCGTACCACCATATACTATGTGCTGTACGTAGTCGATAGATGGCGGAATGTGTCATGTTAGCTATGATGACACGACGCAAAACTAAACAAAAAGTACACAGATCCTCCATGCTACACAGCGAAAAAACAAAATATCCCTCTTTTCGGCATTTTGTCCCTTTATCCCTTTTACATTGAAAAATCCCTCAAAAAAGGGATTATCCCTCCCATATCGCATCACTGGTCGGAACCTCTGTGGAGGACAGATTGACAACCCATTTCTCATTATCTCTAAACATGTTGACTCTACTATGACCTTGAACGATAAGCAAATTCTGAAATTTATTTTTATTCTTAATCTTGACTTTAGCAAAAACACTTTTGTAATTTAATTTTAAGGAATCAGAAAAACTAGTAAATATATGAAAAGGTAAGACTGACTGCAAATGATCGTTTAACCCATGCATCATTAATTCCAACCTACTGATATCACTTAAGGTGATTTGTATTTCTAAACTAATAGTAGTAGTTTTTATTCTATGTGTGAAACCGTTTATCTTACTGAGAAGTCTACTATCCCTTGTATCCAGCAGAGAGGCGGTCGTCTTCGTTCCATCGCTAATGTGTCTCGGTGTCAAGTTCATTTTTCTACATCGTACTAAAAATGTCAATCGGTTTTTCATCTTGGCCAGCCTGGTGTTAGCGTTGCTTAATTGCTTCATACTACTGACTGTAGCGTGTCCATATTGTCGTTTGACATCGTTGTAGAAACCCATATTAAATCTTCACTGATGTAGGAAATATTCGATCGTGATACTATAAACTGATGTAGGAATTCTTCGGGTATCGATCAAAAATTTTTTTAAAAACTCGCTTTTGTGGAAATTGCTATATTTCGGACAATATGTGTCCTTCTTCAGGCAGTTACACTCTACAAAAATGCACAAATAAAACAAATGAACAATCACATCAATAGAGAACTTACTCGGAGTTCATATAGGCGGCAAGTGTTTTTATTTCGACAGACATTTAATTAGACGATGGACATTTTTCACAATTTACATGAGGCACAAGACGTGTGCACACATTTACGGACGAGATACATTCGACTAGCCGACACGCTGTCTAGAGCGGTTGTGTGACAAGAAAAAGCAACCCCTCTTGGACAAGTTTTCCCCAAACACTGGTGTAGATAACAGCTGTCAGAAAGCGAAAGTGGAATTCTCAATTGTATTATTATTACTGCGTTTATTCTTATCAAACTGGATAATGTTGGAATAAATGATGCTGAGACAATCCACATCCTGTTTGAAATTAACAGTGTCATCATTAAAATTTATGTTGTACATTTCTAAAAACATGCGGTTGTGATAATTACTTTCCACATCAAGTATTTTTACACTATCAAAATCAAACGCATGGTCGTTCTCAATGGCATGACAAGCCAAAGCACATCTCTTCTTCATAGTTCTGCAGTCACTCTTGTGCAGAGCGATACGGCTCCGTAGCCATTGCGTGGTAACACCAATATAGCTGCTCTGGCATCCAGTACAAGATATGGAATAAATAAGGTTCGTCTTATAAAGCAGAGGGGTTACATCTTTTATTTTACTAAAAACTTGTGCTAACTTCAATGGGTAATGATTGACTATTTTTATATTATCAGAAAAAAATGGTTGAAAGATTTTTTTGAGCTTCTGTGTAACTACAGGTAAAGACATTAACTTAATGTAGGACAATGGTTGGTTATTTGGTGGATCAAAAATACTTCTAGGTGAGGGATTATTTGTATTTGAAGAATACAGTATCTTATTGATTACCTTCAGTGGAAAACCATTGTTTATAAATACTTCCTGAAGTTTTTTAAGAGCTGAGGGCTGGAATTGAGGATCACATATCTTTAACACTCTGTTTTTTAAAGCCCTAATGGTATTTATTTTATGATTAAAAGAATGTCCAGAGTAAAAATTGATGTAACGACCCGAGTAGGTTGGCTTGGTGTACCAATCAATAGCCACAGAACCGCCGCCTCCGTTCAGCATCCTACAGTCTAAAAACGGAACGAAACCATCGCTCTCTAATTCAACAGTAAACTGTATATGACTATTAAAATCGTTAAATATTGTCAATGTGTCCTCCACACTGTCAGCCGGAATGCATGTGACAACATCATCAACGAACTTATATATAAAGGGCACATTGAAACTCAAACGTGGCAAGATGTTATCAAGTACATGATCCATTATCATGACAGCGAGAATGGGGCTTATAGGAGATCCCATTGGAGTACCGAACAGTTGGAAATAATATTGTTCATCAAAAGAAAAACACACATTATTGAACAAGAATTTCAACGTATCGATGAACGATTCAAGAGTAAAGTCACAATGACGTGCGATCAGATCCCATTTCTGACTAACTATGTCCGTGACCATATCAAGAGGTATGTTAGTAAAGAGACTGACGACGTCAAAGGACACAAGAATAAAACCGACGGGTATCTCCACATTTCTGATCCTGTCCACAAAGTCAAAGGAATCAGTGACGTTGTAATTAGTAGCATTGAGAAATGCCAATGAAAGAATATTAGCTAAATACTTCGATAGTTCATATGTAGCAGAACCAGAAGCAGAAATAATTGGCCTAAGTGGAGTACCATCTTTGTGTATCTTAGGTAGAAAATAGGCTTTACTCAAATTTGAGTTCCTGATCGTCAGTCTCTTGCAATCTTCGTCAGTTAAGTGTTTTTTACTATTTAGATCTTTGACTAGTTTATTTAATTTATTCTGGATGGAAACCAAGGGGTTCGTTTGTACCCTCCGATAAGTATTAGTATCACCAAGCATTTCAGTCGCCTTTGCTACATAGTCATCTCTGTTCATAATAACCGTGGTAGAACCTTTATCTGCGCGTGTGACCAAAATACCTGGATTACGTGAAAGAAAATATCGGGTCTTTCTCAAACAATCACTGAGATGCAACTCCAACACTGACATGCTCGTGGGAGAATTTAAAAAATTAGTCAAGATATTAGTGACCTTCGCTCTCAAAACATTCCTACTTTCTAACGGACAGCGCGACAAAACACTCTCAACCTCCATCAATAGACGTCTAATATTCACATTGCTGTTATTAGCTGGTAAACAGAACTTAGGACCAAGAGACAGAAAATTTAGTACCTCCGTCGGAACCTCTGTGGAGGACAGATTGACAACCCATTTCTCATTATCTCTAAACATGTTGACTCTACTATGACCTTGAACGATAAGCAAATTCTGAAATTTATTTTTATTCTTCATCTTGACTTTAGCAAAAACACTTTTGTAATTTAATTTTAAGGAATCAGAAAAACTAGTAAATATATGAAAAGGTAAGACTGACTGCAAATGATCGTTTAACCCATGCATCATTAATTCCAACCTACTGATATCACTTAAGGTGATTTGTATTTCTAAACTAATAGTAGTAGTTTTTATTCTATGTGTGAAACCGTTTATCTTACTGAGAAGTCTACTATCCCTTGTATCCAGCAGAGAGGCGGTCGTCTTCGTTCCATCGCTAATGTGTCTCGGTGTCAAGTTCATTTTTATACATCGTACTAAAAATGTCAATCGGTTTTTCATCTTGGCCAGCCTGGTGTTAGCGTTGCTTAATTGCTTCATACTACTGACTGTAGCGTGTCCATATTGTCGTTTGACATCGTTGTAGAAACCCATATTAAATCTTCACTGATGTAGGAAATATTCGATCGTGATACTATAAACTGATGTAGGAATTCTTCGGGTATCGATAAAAAAATTTTAAAAACTCGCTTGTGGAAATTGCTATATTTCGGACAATATGTGTCCTTCTTCAGGCAGTTACACTCTACAAAAATGCACAAATAAAACAAATGAACAATCACATCAATAGAGAACTTACTCGGAGTTCATATAGGCGGCAAGTGTTTTTATTTCGACAGACATTTAATTAGACGATGGACATTTTTCACAATTTACATCGGTTTTATTCTTGTGTCCTTTGACGTCGTCAGTCTCTTTACTAACATACCTCTTGATATGGTCACGGACATAGTTAGTCAGAAATGGGATCTGATCGCACGTCATTGTGACTTTACTCTTGAATCGTTCATCGATACGTTGAAATTCTTGTTCAATAATGTGTGTTTTTCTTTTGATGAACAATATTATTTCCAACTGTTCGGTACTCCAATGGGATCTCCTATAAGCCCCATTCTCGCTGTCATGATAATGGATCATGTACTTGATAACATCTTGCCACGTTTGAGTTTCAATGTGCCCTTTATATATAAGTTCGTTGATGATGTTGTCACATGCATTCCGGCTGACAGTGTGGAGGACACATTGACAATATTTAACGATTTTAATAGTCATATACAGTTTACTGTTGAATTAGAGAGCGATGGTTTCGTTCCGTTTTTAGACTGTAGGATGCTGAACGGAGGCGGCGGTTCTGTGGCTATTGATTGGTACACCAAGCCAACCTACTCGGGTCGTTACATCAATTTTTACTCTGGACATTCTTTTAAGGGTGGGTTTGCACGCGAGAGTCTTGACCACGGCTTGACAAGCCTCATAGATGGCGCAAGCGGTACTATATCAATGATAAATGTTGCGAAATGTGGTTGTGTACTTTTGGTTGCCGTCTCAGCGAAAAAATATATATTGATTTTTTGGTGTGACCTTGTGGGTGCAACGCCGTCACTCGCTTAGCACAATTATGTGCTTTCCCCGATGCGTGCCAAGTCATGTGATGCATTTGTGTTGGTCGAGTGCAAATTACTGCAAATATATCGATCGTAAACATTTGTTTTCTCCGTCTTTCGAGAATTTTCTCTATTTTTGTCCGGTTGTGGTGCATTTTATTTTATAGGTGCTTGATCTGCTGTCGGCAGGCCATAATTTTTGAAATTGGCGCGTATTCCTGGCGGAAACAGGAATATTGAAAACAAAACTATTGATTGAAAACTAACCTATAAACCACATATAAATAAGCTTGCTTGTTTGTTATTACCAATGTTATTACAATTGCAGGTAAGTTCATATTTATTTATTTTATTGTTGATATTTATATTGCATTTTACAGCACAACGGGGAAATTAGAAATTCATACTTTTTGTGGAAATATTAATTTACAAATACGATATGTACCTTACAATTATTGTTAAAGATGAAAACTATTGCCAACGAAACGATGGATTATTCACTCCGGTGAGTACACTTTGTAGCAGTTCTAAGTAACTGTACGTATTGTACGCATTGTACGTAATTTACTTTTATCTACGACTCACAATAATAAGTTCATTGCATATGTATCTATGACTATATAATCCCCATCATTATACGCGCCAATGATTACAATGACACTAGCGTTGTATAATAATGACACTTCGTTCAAATAATGAACTCATTATTTCAACGAACTGTCATCATTATACAACGCTAGTGTCAAAGTCTGTCAAAACGTATGTTGATGACAGTTATTTGACAGTTTCCCTCGCCATCCTTGACATATACATATAAAATATTTTTCATAAAATAAAATTTATGAGTCGTAGATAAAAACGTCTTATTTGACTCGCACATATCGGATATAAATCGCTCGCATGATTACACACTCGCCTACGGCTCGCGTGTAAACTTCATGCTCGCGATTTATATCCTTAATTATGTGCTCGTCAAATAATATACTATTTAACGACACCTTGTTGACAATATGCAGAGAATATTATGTACTATCGTGAGCATAAAAGATGGGGACACTAAAATTTGTACTAATTAAACTGGACTTCGTAATATCATGGCAGTACGTTTGTCATGTCACATTTCTGTCATCATGAATTTTGACGTAAGAAATAAAAATGCCACAATTGAATGAATTTCAGCAGGCAATATTTCACACTTGGACGGCATGATCAGCATGCTTCGATGAATCAGCATTTGAGAAAATGCTATTGAATTAAGTGGAGACAAGAATACCAGGAAGAATAAATTGTTAAAACCGGAACAAGTTAGTACTATAAATGCCTAATTTCACTTGGCTATCCCTGTTTTTTTTGTTATGCTCATGATAGTACAATGTTAGTGCATGTATTGTTTTCGATTCTAGGCGGTTCAATTATATATGCTCAGTATATGTATAGTATCTGATAAGTTTATTGTTCTAGGTGTCATAGGTACAAACGTGCTCGTAGAAGTGAAGGCCTTATATAAAGTGCACAGCACTGGAAAAACTGGAAGAGTTTTTAAGACACTGAGAAAGGTCTATGCTTATAGACGAGTAATAGGATAGTTAGACTTAAGCAAACACAGTTATTATCAGGTATAAAACAATAATAATGTCTACTTTAACTATAAACTTGTTTTCCATTTTAGATTCAAGGGCAATTAAACATCACAAAGAGGGATTTGTGATTCTTCATTAAATACATCAACAATTCACATCCGCGGCTTATAGAGGAAGTGAAAAGAGAGAACGAGTTTTGGTGTGGTGCAATGTTGCCCAAGCAATTCTATAAACACTGCATTTTACCAGAAGTTATTATAGGCTACATTAAAAGGGGAACCGATGCATTGATCCACCATATATTTGCAAAACAACAAAACGTCACAAAAGGGTGCCATAATCTACAGATCAGGAGATTGGATTTATTCATATAGCCTATTTCACGACAACTGTAAATAAGTCATTACTTCAATCATCTTTCTTGCGTCCACAATTATAAACACCGTACTAAATGGTGCTAGTTTTAAAACTCAACCAACCCAACGGTACCAAATCTACATTGTTTTACATTTTCTTTCTTTAATTTGAAGATCTGTGGTAAATACCGTTGTTATATTATGATAATTCTTTGTACTTAGAAAAATGCGATATTTTGAATCATTTGGTTTTTCAGAGAGTCCCATTTTTTTTCTTTAAGTATTGAGAAACCCCTTAATAAGTTGATATGAAACTTTTTACTCAAAATGGATTTTGCATGTAGAGAAACGAATCTCTAAAAGTTTTGTATGTACTTTGTTTGTTTCCTCATTAGTTAATTAAATTTAGTTTTATTATTTTGAATTTTTTACTTTTATTGTGGGTATTGATTGTGTTCTTCTTTATCGAATTGATTGATATGTTTATTAGTTTTTATTTGTCTTTATTTTGTTAATATTTCAAACGGCTATAACTTTAAGCATTTGTAACAACTATTAAGTGTATATGAAAAGTTTTATGGAGAATGACATTAACTTTATGAAAATATTTTTTTTTCTTTGATAAATGTGGGACACCTGTAAAAATCTTTGTAATTTTTTACAATACATTTTGCTGGCAGAAATTAAGGGTGGAAGCCAATGAACTATTTCCGGTTGTCGTGAGACAGACTATAAGCTCACTATGCTAAGCAGAAATTATTGCAACAATTTTATCTAATATTACACAAAAGTAGCTTTTATTATGTATTTATGCTACGTTTTACAATGTTGGTGTTAGTATCTCTAGCAATTTCAGTGATAATATTAAAAATACATGAATGTAACAAATTTGTACAATTACATTTCATTTAAAACATTTTACATACGTAGGCGCAAAAAAATTGTTCAGTACGTTTATAATAATAATCACACAACACCATTTTATAGACTATTGTCAATAAAAACTTACACCTACATATATAGATGCAACATATGTATACAATCTCAACATAAGTTCACTATGACACAACAACTCACACTACATATGATAGTATGTAGCAATAATTAGATATTTCTGAAATAATTACAAATTTATACATGCCCAATTATGTAGTTTTTGATTTTATATAATATTGCATTTCAAAACATTTGATATTCAAATAATTTAAATGCTTTAGATTATTATACTTAATTCTATATTTGAGTTCGACATCATGAAGAAGGGGCTTAGTGAAATATTTTATAATATGTGATCGTTCACAGGGGGTAAATATATATTTTACTGTAAATATGTATATATGATTATCCGGGTATTACGCTTCTTTGAGTTGTAGAGTTGTACACAATTGTAAGTACTGTAAATCTTATGCATAGTATTATAATAAAATAATTTACGATGAATTACTTTGTTTCCTTGATTTCCCACATAATATGATAGCAAAAATATTATAATACTTTATTTATTTTGAATTTAATAAAACAAATTTTTAATTTTTTTTTAATTTATGGTTTATAACTTAGTTTTTATTTTATATATATGCGGAGTATTTTATATTTATTTTTATCTGGTACTATAGTTTGTACCAAGTGTCATTATAAATAAGTATATATTAAATTCGTAAAGGTAATATGGCTGGAATTGTGAAAAAAACACTTAATTAGTTCAAAAATTATGCCGACATAATAATGTAAATCAGAGTACGTATTGTATATTGGGTAGTATACTCTTGGAGCAGTAGTTTAGGTGGCGCCATCTCTGTAAGAATCATTGAACTTCAAATTCCAACTGTTTCAACGAAAATCTAAAATTCCCCTGAATATCCCCAGATTTTTGTCAACAAAATTTCAAACGTAGTTATCAACAAATTTAGACTACAGATATGCATTTATTTTGGTAGCGGTATCCATAACACCATAACCTTTGTAGATAGATGTACTGGAGCGTATGTTTCTGTGTAGAATTCAAATTTGAGGTGCAGTTTGTGGTCCTCACAAAACACCGTTTTTCTCCTGCTCATATTTATTACGTAAAACGATTTTAGCACTCGAGAATCATCTGTCTGTCTAGATTTATCCTTTATCTTTAAGGATCAACCGGATTTTTGCACTGTATGTACCGTATATTGTCAATGACTACGTACGAAAATACCCTTGCATATGCATCTAAAATGCGCGCGAAAAGTGCTTGAAAACCTAGCCTTAATCATAAAATAAATACCATTAGGGCTTTAAAAAACAGAGTGTTAAAGATATGTGATCCTCAATTCCAGCCCTCAGCTCTTAAAAAAGTTCAGGAAGTATTTATAAACAATGGTTTTCCACTGAAGGTAATCAATAAGATACTGTATTCTTCAAATACAAATAATCCCTCACCTAGAAGTATTTTTGATCCACCAAATAACCAACCATTGTCCTACATTAAGTTAATGTCTTTACCTGTAGTTACACAGAAGCTCAAAAAAATCTTTCAACCATTTTTTTCTGATAATATAAAAATAGTCAATCATTACCCATTGAAGTTAGCACAAGTTTTTAGTAAAATAAAAGATGTAACCCCTCTGCTTTATAAGACGAACCTTATTTATTCCATATCTTGTACTGGATGCCAGAGCAGCTATATTGGTGTTACCACGCAATGGCTACGGAGCCGTATCGCTCTGCACAAGAGTGACTGCAGAACTATGAAGAAGAGATGTGCTTTGGCTTGTCATGCCATTGAGAACGACCATGCGTTTGATTTTGATAGTGTAAAAATACTTGATGTGGAAAGTAATTATCACAACCGCATGTTTTTAGAAATGTACAACATAAATTTTAATGATGACACTGTTAATTTCAAACAGGATGTGGATTGTCTCAGCATCATTTATTCCAACATTATCCAGTTTGATAAGAATAAACGCAGTAATAATAATACAATTGAGAATTCCACTTTCGCTTTCTGACAGCTGTTATCTACACCAGTGTTTGGGGAAAACTTGTCCAAGAGGGGTTGCTTTTTCTTGTCACACAACCGCTCTAGACAGCGTGTCGGCTAGTCGAATGTATCTCGTCCGTAAATGTGTGCACACGTCTTGTGCCTCATGTAAATTGTGAAAAATGTCCATCGTCTAATTAAATGTCTGTCGAAATAAAAACACTTGCCGCCTATATGAACTCCGAGTAAGTTCTCTATTGATGTGATTGTTCATTTGTTTTATTTGTGCATTTTTGTAGAGTGTAACTGCCTGAAGAAGGACACATATTGTCCGAAATATAGCAATTTCCACAAAAGCGAGTTTTTAAAAAAATTTTTGATCGATACCCGAAGAATTCCTACATCAGTTTATAGTATCACGATCGAATATTTCCTACATCAGTGAAGATTTAATATGGGTTTCTACAACGATGTCAAACGACAATATGGACACGCTACAGTCAGTAGTATGAAGCAATTAAGCAACGCTAACACCAGGCTGGCCAAGATGAAAAACCGATTGACATTTTTAGTACGATGTAGAAAAATGAACTTGACACCGAGACACATTAGCGATGGAACGAAGACGACCGCCTCTCTGCTGGATACAAGGGATAGTAGACTTCTCAGTAAGATAAACGGTTTCACACATAGAATAAAAACTACTACTATTAGTTTAGAAATACAAATCACCTTAAGTGATATCAGTAGGTTGGAATTAATGATGCATGGGTTAAACGATCATTTGCAGTCAGTCTTACCTTTTCATATATTTACTAGTTTTTCTGATTCTGATTATATATATATATATATATATATAAATATAATATATATATATATATATATATATATATAGGAGATTGTTTTAATAGGGTGAAAGTCGTGTTGCAATAAAGGAGCTGTTATTTAGTAGGCTTTTATATTAATTCTAATATTTCGCTAATAATTTTTAGCATCTTCATGAGAACTAAAACGAACATAAACAACAGTTAGAATCTATTCAGACGGTATTAAAATTACTTACAAAATGTGGCTGTTGCTTATAGGTGGTAATGAAGACAGTAATAAACATAAGGTGTTGTTTATGTGTTATTTGCGTAAGCGAAAACGAAAATATTCTGCACCATGCTTCGCTATGCCATTTTTAAACCAAACTAAATTCATACAATATCCCGACAGCTGGTCAGGCTATTTATTTATTTTTTTTTATATAAATCACCTCGGTACACTAGGGAAAACTAAAAACGGAACGCGGGAAAATTTAATCATCAAATTATTGAAAGGCAATTTGGAAAGTGGTTTTTTCGGGTTAGTTAAGTTATGGGGCATTTCAAATGTTAATCAGGCAATCTAGTTTCTGGATATTAGTTACTCCGGACCATATTTCAGAAGGTAAGTGTAGGTGTTGTTTAAATTTTCTATATCTTTTTTACTATTCATGCAATTACCCTCTATTTCATTAATTAAGCACATTTCCATGAAAAGACGTTTTTGGTCGTTGCGTTCTGTCCTAAGTACCCTGACACCATCGTAGTCTGCCTCATGTCTAGACTCGTTGACATGAATCGACAAACCACAAGCCCTAGGTTTTCTCTTCACATCGCTCTTGTGCTGAGTCACCCGTTGACCCAATCTTTGGCTTGTTTGACCTCTGTAAGTTAATGGGCAATTCTTACAGGGAATTTCGTAAATGACACCACTCTTTTGTAAGATAGGTGTCTTATCTTTCAGGTTTGTAAACAAATTACCAACCGTGATGGTATTAGACACGACCACGACAGTGCCAGAACCACCCAGAACACGCTTAAGGGGTGGTGTGAGGTTCTCAACATTATGCAACTTTCTGTATTTTTTAATAGGGTTGTTATTATTATCACCTACACCTTCCTCTTCCACAGGGGAGTCGCTGTTAGGAGGAGTTAGTTGGTCCGTGAACAAAAACTTCTTCAACAGGTACTTGGGATAGCCATTCTTTAAAAGCATTTCATACAAAATATTTAAGTTTCTTTCTTTAAGCGAAGGGTGGACTATTTTTACAATTCTATTCTTTAAAGCATTGATGAGATTAATTTTATATCTAAACGGGTGATCTGAATGGTACGAATGGCACTGTCGTGGTCGTGTCTAATACCATCACGGTTGGTAATTTGTTTACAAACCTGAAAGATAAGACACCTATCTTACAAAAGAGTGGTGTCATTTACGAAATTCCGTGTAAGAATTGCCCATTAACTTACAGAGGTCAAACAAGCCAAAGATTGGGTCAACGGGTGACTCAGCACAAGAGCGATGTGAAGAGAAAACCTAGGGCTTGTGGTTTGTCGATTCATGTCAACGAGTCTAGACATGAGGCAGACTACGATGGTGTCAGGGTACTTAGGACAGAACGCAACGACCAAAAACGTCTTTTCATGGAAATGTGCTTAATTAATGAAATAGAGGGTAATTGCATGAATAGTAAAAAAGATATAGAAAATTTAAACAACACCTACACTTACCTTCTGAAATATGGTCCGGAGTAACTAATATCCAGAAACTAGATTGCCTGATTAACATTTGAAATGCCCCATAACTTAACTAACCCGAAAAAACCACTTTCCAAATTGCCTTTCAATAATTTGATGATTAAATTTTCCCGCGTTCCGTTTTAAGTTTTCCCTAGTGTACCGAGGTGATTTATATAAAAAAAAATAAATAAATAGCCTGACCAGCTGTCGGGATATTGTATGAATTTAGTTTGGTTTAAAATGGCATAGCGAAGCATGGTGCAGAATATTTTCGTTTTCGCTTACGCAAATAACACATAAACAACACCTTATGTTTATTACTGTCTTCATTACCACCTATAAGCAACAGCCACATTTTGTAAGTAATTTTAATACCGTCTGAATAGATTCTAACTGTTGTTTATGTTCGTTTTAGTTCTCATGAAGATGCTAAAAATTATTAGCGAAATATTAGAATTAAAATAAAGGCCTACTAAATAACAGCTCCTTTATTTGCAACACGACTTTCACCCTATTAAAACAATCTCCTAGTTAAAGAGGTCGAATACTGACATACCAATTATATATACAGGGTCCTGCAACTGAGCTCCCGGCTTCTGTAGCTCACTTACTCATTAAGCTAAGAGTTTGACATTTTGCAAGCTTACTCTGTACTTCAAGGTACAATTCAAGAAATTATTTTTTATTATACAGGGTGTTCCAAAAATGTGCAACGCCATGGTAATATATTTTTTTAAATTGCATGCTATACATTTTTCTACACATTTGGAAGCCTTTTATGGTTGCCTAAATATCACCAAAATTTTATTGAAATCGGTTGAGTGCTCGCAGCGGAAAAAAATAAAAACAAAAAAAATTGATTTTGCATCGTAGGCTTTAAAAATTAATAAAAACCACAAAATGCACCTCGTTAATAAAATTTTTCGACGTGCTTATTAAGTTAGATGTAATAGTCTCGTTAACCAAGTGACATTGATCTAAATTATACAGGGTGACCAAAATCGAGTGTCAAACTTGTCAAACTTCAAAGCGTGTTATTGTTCTTATTTTAAATTGGTACCCATACATTTTTTTATGTGAAATGATGCAGAATTAAAAAATAAACATTGTTTCTAAATACAACCCCATCACAATTCCCAATATTTTAAAAGTTATTCGCCAAAAACTCATTTTTCAACATTTCCAACGGCAATTTTAGATAATAAATATCGTACGTGGCGTTGAAAAACAATTTATTTCATAAAAAATAATAGACGTATTTTAGATTTGAGTGTACTTAATTAAGTAGTTATTCAAATGCTAAATTTACTGCATAATTTACCTATAGCGGTAAGGACGGAAATGTGGCTATAGGTAAATCTTGCAGTAAATTTAGCAATTGAATAACTACTTAATTAAGTACAGTAAAATCTAAAATACCTCTCTGCGTTATATTTTATGTAATAAATTGTTTTTCAACGCCACGTACGATATTTATTACCTAAAATTGCCGTTGGAAACGTTGAAAAATGCGTTTTTGGCGAATAACTTTTAAAATATTGGGAATTGTGATGCGGTTGTATTCAGAAACAATATTTATTTTTTAATTCTGCATCATTTCACATAAAAAAAATTATGGGTTCCAATTTAAAATAAGAACAATAACACGCTTTGAAGTTTGACAAGTTTGACACTCGATTTTGGTCACCCTGTATGATTTGGATCAATGTCACTTGGTTAACGAGACTATTACATCTAACTTAATAAGCTCGTCGCAAAATTTTATTAACGAGGTGCATTTTGTGGTTTTTATTGATTTTTAAAGCCTACGATGCAAAATAATTTTTTTTTTGTTTTTATTTTTTTCCGCTGCGGTCACTCAAACGATTTCAATAAAATTTTGGTGATATGTAGGCAAGCATAAAAGGCTTCCAAATGTGTAGAAAAATGTATAGCATGCAATTTAAAAAAATATATTACCATGGCGTTGCACATTTTTGGAACACCCTGTATAATAAAAAATAATTTCTTGAATTGTACCTTGAAGTACAGGGTAAGCTTGCAAAATGTCAAACTCTTAGCTTAATGAGTAAGTGAGCTACAGACGACGGGAGCTTAGTTGCAGGACCCTGTATATATATATATATATATATATATATATATATATATATATATATATATATATATAGGGAATATGACGTAAATAGAATCCAAGAGAGAAGTAATTTTTAAAATTAATTAAAAGGATACGGTCTCAGCCCGGATTCGAACCGGGGCCTTCTTCCTTGCCGGGGAATTGCTCTACCGCTGAACTACTGAGCCCGGTCGGAGGATATAGATTTAATTCGTCATTTCAAACGATAGTAACAGTACGGGTTGCTGTCTAACTACTATTATCATGACATCTATTGGATACTGGTGGAAATTGGTTCAATGGTATGTCAAGTTTATCGCAAATCTTGCTAGTGGAAAGTAGGAAACTGGTTTAATCGGTTTAAATATGCTATATAGGGAATATGACGTAAATAGAATCCAAGAGAGAAGTAATTTTTAAAATTAATTAAAAGGATACGGTCTCAGCCCGGATTCGAACCGGGGCCTTCTTCCTTGCCGGGGAATTGCTCTACCGCTGAACTACTGAGCCCGGTCGGAGGATATAGATTTAATTCGTCATTTCAAACGATAGTAACAGTACGGGTTGCTGTCTAACTACTATTATCATGACATCTATTGGACACTGGTGGAAATTGGTTCAATGGTATGTCAAGTTTATCGCAAATCTTGCTAGTGGAAAGTAGGAAACTGGTTTAATCGGTTTAAATATGCTATATAGGGAATATGACGTAAATAGAATCCAAGAGAGAAGTAATTTTTAAAATTAATTAAAAGGATACGGTCTCAGCCCGGATTCGAACCGGGGCCTTCTTCCTTGCCGGGGAATTGCTCTACCGCTGAACTACTGAGCCCGGTCGGAGGATATAGATTTAATTCGTCATTTCAAACGATAGTAACAGTACGGGTTGCTGTCTAACTACTATTATCATGACATCTATTGGACACTGGTGGAAATTGGTTCAATGGTATGTCAAGTTTATCGCAAATCTTGCTAGTGGAAAGTAGGAAACTGGTTTAAATATGCTATATAGGGAATATGACGTAAATAGAATCCAAGAGAGAAGTAATTTTTAAAATTAATTAAAAGGATACGGTCTCAGCCCGGATTCGAACCGGGGCCTTCTTCCTTGCCGGGGAATTGCTCTACCGCTGAACTACTGAGCCCGGTCGGAGGATATAGATTTAATTCGTCATTTCAAACGATAGTAACAGTACGGGTTGCTGTCTAACTACTATTATCATGACATCTATTGGACACTGGTGGAAATTGGTTCAATGGTATGTCAAGTTTATCGCAAATCTTGCTAGTGGAAAGTAGGAAACTGGTTTAATCGGTTTAAATATGCTATATAGGGAATATGACGTAAATAGAATCCAAGAGAGAAGTAATTTTTAAAATTAATTAAAAGGATACGGTCTCAGCCCGGATTCGAACCGGGGCCTTCTTCCTTGCCGGGGAATTGCTCTACCGCTGAACTACTGAGCCCGGTCGGAGGATATAGATTTAATTCGTCATTTCAAACGATAGTAACAGTACGGGTTGCTGTCTAACTACTATTATCATGACATCTATTGGACACTGGTGGAAATTGGTTCAATGGTATGTCAAGTTTATCGCAAATCTTGCTAGTGGAAAGTAGGAAACTGGTTTAATCGGTTTAAATATGCTATATAGGGAATATGACGTAAATAGAATCCAAGAGAGAAGTAATTTTTAAAATTAATTAAAAGGATACGGTCTCATATATATATATATATATATATCCGGTCTAAATGCAGTTGTTGAAGATTTTGGTGTTAAAGTGTTATGTTATGCTGATGACATTGTGTTTCTTTCAGAAGCTCAGACTGTTGTTGCAGCTGTTGCCTGTCTCAATACAACTTTGGCTAATGTCTCTAAATTCTTCGCATTCCGCAGTCTTTCTCTATCACCAGAGAAAACCAAAGCTGTGATTTTCTCTCGTAGGAACCGCCAGGAACCTTGTCCACAGCTTTTATACGAAAATTCTCCTGTTCTTTTTGCCCCTTCAATTAAATATCTGAGTGTTTACTTAAATTCTAAACTTTCTTGGAATGAGCACATCAATAATATTTGTAGATCAACTTTTAAAGCGCTTAATGTAGTTCAATCTTTGTCTTCTCCTAGATGGGGTTGCTGTCCAAATATTATTTTTATTTTATATAAGGCCCTGATTCGCTCTAGATTAGAGTATAGTTGGCTTTTAACCTGGCTTTTAACATCTATAAACTAAGAGGAATCAAGCAAAATTGAACTCAATTCAGTTCTCGGCGCTTTACGGTCTTCTCCTACAAATGCCGTTTTAGTTGAAGCTGCTGAAATGCCTTTGCCCCTTCGCTTTTCCTTCCTTGCAAAAAAAAAATTATTATGAAAATGCACTCCATTCGACCTAATCCCATTTCGACACTTTTTCTTAAATTACACTCTCTGTATGATGCAAAGCGCAGACCTTCCTCCTGTATCTGGTCGATTGTATGTTATTTCCGTGATCTTGGCCAAATAATGAATTCTATTAGGAGAGTGAAAAAGGGGGTTTGTACTCGCATGCCTAAAATTACGTTTTTTCAAACCTGAAAGTTTTGCAGTTACCTGATCTGAGAAAGTGCTCCGCTTCTATTGCCACCATTTTAAATTTTGAATCCTCTTTTCAAATTACTGCTGGTGATCGTTGGCTTGGGTTTGTATTCTTTTTTACTGACGGGTCAGTGTGACATGATTTATGTGTGGCTTCTTTTGGTGTTTATGCGCCGAAGATTAAGCTAGAGTTTCGGGGTGGTTTCAGGGATGATGACTCAATTTTTGTTGTCGAACTTTTTACAATTTGGTGGGCATTAAAATTTGCTGTTGACAATCAGATCAATAAATTCGTGGTTTTCTCCGTTTCACTTAGTGCTGTCTCTGCTATTCGTCACAGTGCGCTTGGTAGTTTCAGGTCACATTATTTGATAGGTAAGATTTCTGAAATTATGTGGAGACACGAAAGTTTGGGTGGTCGCATGGCGGTGTGCTGGATTCCAGGTCACAGTGGAATTTATGGCAATGAGAGAGCGGACTTCCTGGCAGGAGATTCAGAAAATTCCAGTCTATTTATCACCAAGAAAGATGTTTTGGAATGCTTTCGAGTCTTGCGTAACGATTTGTTGAGGATCTGGCAGAAGGAGTGGGACTCCTCTTCTCGTAAGGGAAAACATTCCTTTCTGATTAAGCCAAAGGTAGATCTGTTGCCTTGGTTTAAAAATTGTCCTTTCATATCAAAATTTTTCATTACTGTTATATCTCGTCTAAGACTTAGACATGGGCTTTTTCCTGAGCATATGTTTCGAATTGGTCTGTCAAATTATCCGTCTTGTAGTTGTGGTATTTTTGGTAGTCTAAATCATGTTTTTTTTGCTTCCTCAAATTATGATAATGTTAGGTTAGGTTTCTTCAAAGAACTTGCTTCCTTGGGTTTATTTCGTCCGTTCAATATCTCCTACTTGTTGGCTTTAGAAAATCCTAAAATTTATTCTATTATGTCTTTTATTCTATTTTCTTTTGAAAAGTGATGTAAGTATTTAATTAGGAATTTTTTTTTTATTTTTTTACGTTGCTATGGCGATTGGTGATTGGTGAGATAAGGGCTACCACTGCCCAAACACCATTGTTTGTTTTTTTTTTTTTTGAAGAAGAAGAGGAAGATGTCCGCCATGGCTGTGTTCAACGTAGTTAACTTTACATTTTTAAATGAACTTGTTAAATATCCAGATCAATTATTGTTGACTCTAACAGAGTGGGGCCTCATCCCTAAGCAGGGGAATTATAAATGCCCAAAGTGTGGTGGATAGATGCGATTGGTGAAGCACAAAGGTGCATAAGTTTCAATGATAACTGCATTTACTTTTAATAATTAGTGTTTTTGATTATTTATAGCCCTGACGGACTTCGCTGGCACTGCGGAAATATCGTTCACAAAGAACACCGCAAGCGAACCACGTGCCAGCAGAGGGTAGAGTTGCGTAAGGGCACCGTGTTCGACCATTCGCAACTTTCACTTTACCAAATTTTGGCATTCACTTACTGCTGGGTTTCCAACCTTCCTTTAATTTGGGTGTGTGCGCATTTTGGGTGATGTAAAGTTTAGTCAATGTGCGAATAAGACAAAATTACGTGTACTTACAGTGATGAAGTGATGTATGGTGTAGCGTTACCGTCACAGACTCGCCTGACTTGGAATTATTTTATACTTTAATAATTTATCAAGGTACTTTCGGTTACCATGAAAACTTAAATATTATTTATTTTAGAAAACAATCCAATATATAATTTGATCTCGTACGAGCAACATGTACGACATTATTATCTTAAACATGTTAATGTAAACCAATTCAATAATTATAAAAATAAAAATTATTTAAAAATATTCGACGTGATACAAATAAAATTTTGTTATTTATTGTGGGATATAAAACCCCCCAGAAATTGGTGACCCCGACGTGACATCAACTATGTCAAAGGAGACTCCAATATAGTAGCAGATGCTCTGTCACGCAAGGATGTTGGCTCTCTTGAAGATACGTATCCCAACATTTTAGAAATTAAAACAGCACAAAAAAAGAGATACGCAATTGTCTTTTTTATTAAACAACCAATTAATTTCTCCTCCGATATTTATTTTAGAACAAAAAGAAATATCATTTTCAAAAGAAAAGCTTTGGTGTGAAATTTCTTTATCAAAACCGCGTATATTCCTATTGAATATCGTTTTACAATTTTTGAAAAATTTCATAATCTTTCTCATTCTGGCATTAAAATAGCACAAAATTTAATTAAATCACGATTTTATTGGCCTAAAATGAATAAAGATATTTATACATGGACAAAGTGTTGTGTTAAATGTCAACAATCTAAAGTTCATAAACATACACAATCTCCGCTTGGTAAATTTGATATTCCAACCGGACGTTTTGAACACATACATATTGATCTCGTTGGCCCCTTACACCTTCTCTTGGTTGTACTTTTGTGCTAACGGTGATTGATCGTTTTACAAGATGGTCAGAGGTTTACCCACTTAAAAATACCTCAAGTACTATTATTGCAAATACTTTGCTTACCCATTACTTTTCACGGTTTGGTATTCCGCATACTATTACGCATGATCAAAGCAGACAATTTGAATCACAATTTTTTTCAGAATTTAATAAACTTTTTGGTTCAAAACAAATACATACTTCGTCGTATCATCCACAAAGTAATGGTATTTTAGAACGTTTTCATAAAACATTGAAAACTGCTATTATAGCTAAAGGTAAAAGTAATAGATGGAAACAAGAACTTCCCATAATACTATTAGGTCTTCGATCTTCTTTAAAGGAAGATATAGGTTGCTCTTCATCGGAATTGGTTTATGGTCAACCATTGCGTTTACCAGGCGATTTTTTTGTAAAATCTCAAAATTCAATTGATGTTGACCCTACGAATCAGCTTGCGAGAAACATTTTCTAAATTGAAACCTATTTCAACTTCTTTTCATTTTACTGAAAAACCGTTTATACATAATGATTTGCATAAATCAAATTTTGTTTTTCTTCGTATTGAACGTATTAAACCAACATTATCACCAAGATATGAAGGACCATTTAAGGTTATCAAAACGTTTACAAAATTTTTTGTTATTTTTAGAAACAATAGAGAACATATTGTTAATATTAATCGATTGAAGCCGGCATTTATTTTAAATGAAAACATAAATTGTTTATCAACAATTTCTTCATCTAAAAAATCTTAAAAGTTAGATTTGCATAATTGAATGCCATTTATTTGTTTATTCCTTTTGGCCACTTGCCTACTTTATGCGGGGGAGTATCTGTAGCGTTACCGTCACAGACTCGCCTGACTTGGAATTATTTTATAATTTAATAATTTATCAAGGTACCTTTCGGTTACCATGAAAACTTAAATATTATTTATTTTAGAAAACAATCCAATATATAATTTGTTTCTGGTGCGGTGGCTTTCTTCTTATGTTGCAGACCGCTCCCAGGCGGTGCGACTGAACCACTTTATCTCTTCCTACAGACAGATCCCTCTGGGGTCCCACAGGGATCCCACTTAGACCCATTACCTTTTTCTATTTATGTTAATGATATTGCAAAAAAAGATTAAAAAATCTTTTTTTTTTTTTTTAGAATATATTTGCTATCAAAATTAAATTACATAGCATGTCATACACAATAGTAATAACTTGGTAATAATTCGGCAACAACACAGCTGAGCCACGGTCAGTCTCAGTAAATTTACAATTAATTTAAAATTAACAAAATCACAACACACAGTTAAAAAATTCTTCTATAGTGTAGAAACATTCTCTTATCAAAATACCACGCATACACTTCACAAACTGTCTCTCTGTCAACCTCTTTATGTCAGCTGGAAGGTGGTTATAAAGTCTGGCACCTATGTGACCCACCTCGAGTCTTGTCACATTCACTCTATGCCTAGGCACTCTCAGTTCTTCACGTCCTCGAGTAAAGTGATGGTGGCTTGTGCCGTTTGTCTCATATAGATGTCTATGAGTGTGAACAAACCTCAGGCAGGCAAGTATGTAGACTGATGTTGTGGTTAGTATTTCCAGTTGCCGAAAACTATCTCTACAGCTCTCCCTGCTGCCCAGACCACGTAAAGCTCTCATGGCCTGCTTCTGCAGCCTCAGAACACGCTGCGCCACAGGAGCAGCACCCCACAGAACAATTCCATACGTAGCGATGGCGTGGAACATGGCGTAGTATGTCTGCATAGTGCACTGGTGAGTTGCAATCTGTCTCATTCTTCTGATGCAGAAAACTGCTGTCGAAAGTCTCCTGCACAGAATTTCCACATGCGGCGTCCAACACAACCTGCTGTCAAGCCAAACCCCCAGAAACTGCACCGCCGTCACGTCCAATGCAGGGGATGGACTGAACTCCACAAGCCGTGTCTTACTGCTGTTCAGCTTCAGCAGATTAGACCCAAACCATACCTCTGTTGTCCTCAAGACATTCTGCGTGGTTATGCCGAGGTCCTCTCTTGAACTTCCTGTCACAAGGATTGAAGTGTCGTCTGCGTACAAAGTGCACTGATGTTCCGTCACAATACTTCCAAAGTCATTCGTGTAGATAATGAAAAGCACCGGGCCCAACACCGACCCCTGCGGTACACCACAACTAACTGGGAGCATCTGCGACACCTCCCCGTTCCAACGTACAACCTGAGTCCTGTTCCGAAGATAGCTCTCTAGAAGACGAGCCGGCGCACCTCTAATTCCATACTGTTCCAGTTTGTAGATCAGCTGAGGATGGGGCACCGTGTCAAATGCTTTGCTTAAATCGCATGTGACCAGCTGAACTGCTTCCCCGGAGTCAAAGGCTCGTGCTATGCCGTCTACCAGCTGCCTTAGTGCAGTAACCGTGGATCTTCCCTTTCTGTAACCATGTTGTTCATTGCCAAATAGGCCCTTATCTTCAAAATATTCCATCAATCGGTTTTTATAGCCACCTCAAACACTTTTGCTATCACCGGCAAAACTGATATAGGCCTATATCCCCCGCATTCATCGGCATCCGTACTCTTGTTGATCGGGACCACTATAGCTTTCTTAAGCTCCTCCGGGAAACAGCCCTCCACAAAGCATCTATTGATGATTTCCGACAACGGATGCACCACCTCCTCCCTTATCTGTTTAAGCACTGCTGTGGACAGTCCATATATGTCCTGTGTAGTCTTAGATTTCATTGACGTTATGATGTTAAAAACCTCGGCAGCAGTCACGGGAAACAGGAAAAAGGATGAGTCGTTCCTCAGGTGTATCTCACCCAAATCCCCCAAGTCACCATCAACAGCCACGATTGCCTCCGCAGTGCGTATTCCCACCTCGGAGAAGAATCTATTAAATCCATCAGCTGTGAGAGCCCCACTTACAGCGACTTTTCGTCTTGCCTTGTCTCCCCTTTCCGAGTTAATTACCGTCCAGATAGCTCTCTGCTTATTTGTATCATTGGCGATCTTTACAGCATTGTGGTGTTTTTTCTCATTCTGAAGTTTTTCTATAAAATAGTCCTTACACAACCTGTACGCCATCTTAGCCTCCTCAGTCCCAGAAACTGTTTTGATGATTTCTAGGGCACCCAGAGTATTTGAGATATCTCTAATTTCGTTGTTCATAATTTTTGTTGTATTTTTGCCAGATCTTACAATCTTGTCTTTTTCAGGTATTGCCATGTTAAAGAGGGACATCAAGTGCTGGTGAAAGTTACTAAAGGCCACATCAGTGTCCTCGCACCATAGGTCTGGCCAGTCCGCATCAGCCAGGTACGTTTTCAGGATTGAAATGCTGTTGTCATTTATTTCTCTAACCTTCTTTCTCTCTCTTTTAGGTGCGGAGTTGACGACACTGAGAGAAACCACCTGGGCAAGATGATCCGAGAGGTGCCCATCCCTTGTCACAGATTTCATGACCCGTACTTGATCAGTATTAATAAAAATGTTATCAATACATGTTCTTGATCTTTTTGTGACATGAGTTGGTTCCGTCATTATTGGCTGAAGACCGTAAGAGCCACAAAGTTCCATCAGGAGATCCTTGCCTACGGAAGACCCTGCAAAATCAATGTTGTAATCGCCCACCACACAGATATGTCTATTTTGGTAGTTGCATCATGCTTTCTGCACTCCAACTTTTTAATGTATGCGGATGACACTAAAATCTATTGCTGTGTCTCTTCTCTCCAGGACTGTTATGATTTTCAGTCTGATCTCGACAGACTTCATCAGTACTGCATTGATAATAAGCTAGTACTAAATCATGATAAGTGTAAGAGTATAACATTCTCCAGAAGCCGCTACAAGTTCGAATTTGGTTACAGTCTTAACGCAATCTCTGGTGTCACCAGCATTAGGGATTTGGGTGTCATTATTGACAACAAATTATTATTTAACCTTCACATAGATTACGTGACACAGAAGGCCTATCGGGCTCTGGGTTTCATAATTAGAACATCCTCATCGTTCACCAAAATGTCGACTATCAACACATTATACAATGCGTATGTTAACAGCGTTTTAAATTTTGCATCGGTAGTCTGGAACCCGCAGTATCATACTTATATTAATCAGGCGATTCAAAAACGGTATGCTAAATACCTTGGCAGACGATTTCACCTACCGGGTTGTACTTACCAGCAGCGTTGTCTTGTATTTGGACTCGTACCCCTATGGAAACGCAGGTTCATTCAAGATGGCATGTTTTTGTTCAAAATACTGCGGGGCCTTTTTGACTCGCCCGACCTGCTGCACTGTTTTGAGTTTAATGTTCCCTCCCATTCTTCCCGCGCTCCCTGTCTATTGCGCCCTCCTCTTTGCCATACCAATTCCTATCAAAATTCTCCTGTCAACAGATTAACAACCACCTACAATAGTTTCCAAAATTCCATTGATCCCTTCTATAATACCCTGCTGTCCTTTAAACGTCACTTGTTGCATATTCCCTCTTCTCCTTAGAATTTGATATTTATTGTATCTTTTATTTTATTAGGAACGTTTCGATTTATTGAATTTTTGATTTACCGCATACCATGTTACACATTTTGCTTGTTTTCTTTTTCTTTTTTCTGTATGCTCGCAATGTTTCGGTTATGCAAGCAATGTTTCTTTACCTTTTCTTTATCTACTCGCATGTATTGTATAATTTTGTATTTGTGTGTATGGGCCTGGGCTGTTTGTACACCTAATAAATAAATAAATAAATATCTCGTACGAACAACACGTACGACATTATTATCTTAGAAACATGTTAATGAAAACCAATTCAATAATTATAAAAATAAAAGTTATTTAAAAATAGTCGACTTGATACAAATAAAATTTTGTTATTTATTGTGGGATATAAAACCCCCACATATGGATATCATATGAGTAAGAAAAGCAGATGGGAAAGAAAATTTGACACTAAATAAGTTTGATAAAGCCTTTAGAAGTTTATGTAAAATAGGTTAGGTTTTATTGGGACATTTCATTTTCTGGGGTTGGCAGCTCCACGCAGTTGGCAGGTTTGGTGTGGTTTGGCGGTCCGTGGTTATATTTCGTTTCAAGATGTCTGCCATGGCTCTGTCCAACGTAGTTAATTTTACATTTTTAAACGAACTTGTTTAAGATCCAGATCAACTATTGTTGACTCTAACAGAGTGGGGTCATCCCTAAGCAGGGGGATTATAAAAGACCAAAGTGTGGTGGAGAGATGCGAGTGGTGAAGCACAAGGATGCGTAAGTTTCAATAACTGCATTTCATTTTAATAATTAGTGTTTTTGATTATTTATAGCCTTAACGGACTTCGCTGGCACTGCGGAAATTTCATTCAGAAAGGACACCGCAAGCGAACCACGTGCCAGCAGAGGGTAGAGTGTCGTAAGGGCACGTTGGTCGACCACTGAAAAACAATCATCAAAAACGCTCATTTGTTAAACTTCACATAGGCCGGTAGGCACATAAGTAGTTTAAAAGCAAACCTGGTTTTGACAGTCATGATATGAACGCTGGCCTGGTCAAAGCTGTTCGGGAACGGATATTGATCCCACAGACCAATATTAACAGATGTATAAGACAAGGCATATTCCCGGATATTTTCAATCTGGAAAGTTATCCCCATACCCAAAAATAAATAATCACACAGACGACCCAGACATCCTTAGACCTATTGCATACTGCCTGTTATATCTACAAATTTGAAACGATTGCTGAAAAGCAATATATGAGTTATTTTGAACACTATGAGCTGTTTCATTCAGACCAGTTGGGAAAGTCAACAACAGTTGCTGTGATCGTCTGGTGGGTAAAATAATTGCAGGTGGAGAGTGCGGGCAGGTGGTAGTGATGTTTTTCTGCGACCTCAGCAAGGCGTTCGACTGTCTCCGGGCCGATAAGTTCTTGAACAAACTAACACTTATATTATAATTTCAGCTTAAATAGCCTCAAACATATGAAGTCCTACTTTGCGAATCGTAGACAATCCAAGCACGGAAAAATCAAAGATGAGGGATGTTGTATGCGTTGTACCCTAGGGTTCGTTCCTGGGGCCGCGGCCGGTGCTTTTTTTAGTATACGTCAATGAATTCAGCATCGGGCCGGGAGCGGACCGGGTACTGTTCGCGGATGACACTACTATTGTAATAAGCGATAAAAATCAAGGTAAGGTGCAGGAGCGTATCGGTGTGGTACGGTCGGATGCTGGTATCTGGTTGTGTCTTGATGAGCAGAAAACGAAATACATGTTTTTCACGCACAAGAATCTTGTTGATAGGCAAGTAAATGCAAAATTTCTTGATTTCCATCTAGACCCCACACTATCTTGGAAACAACATTGCAGCTGCTTAGCAAGCAAGTAAGCAATCTAAAAACATATTTGTCATTCGCTCATTGAAAAGACAGGTACCGCGTGAAACTTTACTTTTGGCATACCACTCTCTTTGTATGCCTCACTGTGCATATGGCCTCGGGACTCTCACCCCACGCGGAGAAGATTTTTAAATTGCAAACAAGGTATTAAGAATTGTATATGATAGGGACTACCAGGCAGACATGAAACAAATTTTCATCGCAAATAGGCTGCTCGCCCTACCTTTGTTATACATTTTTGAGTGTCTAAAATACATTAAACAACATTATACACATTACGCACTACAGGGCGCAAGCCATAACCATCAGACAAGGCAAACAAATAACTTAAAAGTTAAGTTCGTTAGACTTAACCCATAGTAGGTATGGTCCAAACTACTATGGGACGTTATTTTTCCAATTCTTTGCCAGTGCATATTAAGAACATGGAACCAAAACAATTTTCTAATAAAATATAATTGCTGCTCTCACGGTGTGCTATATATATATATATAAGAACGGCTTCCTATTGTCATTTCATTTGGAAATAACGAATAATTAATTGCTGTGCCAAAATTGGACAATTCTACGGGCAAAGAGCAGGCACAGGCTGTTTGTAATGCGATTACAGATTGGAATCTCGAAGACAAAGTGCAGATTCTCTGTTGTGACACTACGGCATCGAATACAGGTCATATTAATGGTGCGTGTGTGCTCCTAGAGCAAAAGCTTGGTAGGGAATTACTTCTTTTTGCTTCTCGCCATCACGTTTACGACTTGGTGCTCAAAGGCGTATTCCAAGTAAAAATCAGTCAAGTAGCTACTAGCCCCGATATTCCGCTCTTCAAAAAGTTTAAAGAAAATTGGAAAAGTATCGATCCAAATAAGATAGAGTGCTATAGGGAAAATGTGGAAACATACTTTACGTCTTCTGAAATTGAAGCTCTGCTTAATTTCTGCGGCGCTGAATTGACAAAAAAAATAGTCAGAGATGATTATCGAGAGTTGATAGAGCTCTCAGTCATATTTTTAAACGGAGATACAGAGCGAAAATTCAAAATTAGGCCTCCAGGTGCCTTGCACTAAGCTCGATGGATGGCGAGAGCGATCTATTCCCTGAAAATATTGTTACTGAGTTCTCAGTTTAAAACAACCAGTAAGGATAAGGCAGCTTTACTAGACGTCTGCTTGTTTATTGTAACCACCTATGTCAACCTATGTCAGTGCATTTTGGCAGTAAAAGCACCTTACCAAGATTTATGCTTCCTAAAGTCACTACGGGCTTACGAAAAAATTGACAAAAGTATAGCGAAAGCAGCTCTACAGAAATTTAGCCAGCACTTATGGTATTTAACTGATGAAGCAGCTATCCTATCACTATTTGATGATGAGTTGGACCAAGCTACAAAAGTAAAAATGGTGGCAAATTTAACAAAGGAAAATATACCGATCACTGTAAAACGATACATCCCATCGACAGAAGAACTTTGCGGTGCATTGTACGGTGAGTTTGAAAAATGAATCGTGGAGTTGTTGCTTTAGTTTTCTGTCGCTCTCGTGTAATTTCATGCTACTATTATTCTTTTTATTTCAGAAAAAAACATCTATGATTTCATATCAGTCAAGAGCAAGTATTTGTTCCCTCGCCTCAGAATTGACGACAGTTTTCTACACGTATGTCCGTCTTCATGGGAGACTCTTAGAGCAGTAAACGAAAAAGCCGAAAGGGCTGTAAAGTTGATGCAAGACTTTCATGGTTTGATTACAGTTGAGGAGGAACAAAAACAACTTCTGTTACGTTGTGTACAAGAGCACAGAAAGATCTATCCTGACTGTAACAAAGAAACGTTGAAAAGAAAATATTTTCAATAATTAATAATGTTTTAAAATGTGTAAAATAGTAATAGCTGTACGATTTTCGTCAATAAATGTTTTATTTTCCAAAACTACATGAATTTAAAGTAATTTTTCAGTACCTCTGTACAAATTCTCAAAATGTAAGTTTGGCATCAAGTCGGCACGGGTTATCGTTATCCTACAGCAATAATATTTTATAATTGAGTAATTACAACTAAATGGAATACAAACAGAGGGTATGCGTATTCGAATTTGCAAAAAAAAAATCTCTCCTTGTTATGGGACACCCTAATATATATATATATATATATATTTAGCATTGACTACCCTTTTCCATGCACTTTGGTTCCTTTTGCGTTTTCTTCCTTTAGTTACTGCGTCTACATTGGCACCTATAACGTTAGTCCCAATTTTATCATTCAGCTCCACGTCCTTATCATTCTCCGCCTGGACCTCGATGTTTTCCGTCTCAACTTCATTATCTCCAGAAAATTACGAAGAATCTAAAACAAAGTAGTTCGGCGGTCGTAGTTTGTAGAGATTGCGATATCATTGTTTTTTGACAAATTGTAACATCCCGAAACACTTAATAGCAAACAATTTCTAATCCTATTTATTGTGCTCAAAACTGAAAATTGATCAAAATCTTCACAGTATCATTTCTGACTTAATAAAAGAATCATCAAAATCGGCTACCGGCTCGAGATAAAATTATCTTTGAAATTGTGACCTAATCTTATAGAGTTTTCTTTTGGTACAACTCGGGTCAACTAGTTCGAGCGGACTGGTGCAATTTTTATCGGTTGCAAAAGTTTTGAGCCCTGTGTTTGAAGAGTCGTAACTCTGCAATGAATGAACAAAAAAAAATTAAATAAAGTCTGTTATACTCCTGAATCATTTCTACATAACAGCAGTGACTATACATTTTTTTTGCCCATCGGTTTAGGCACGAGTGCGAGAGAAGTAAAAAAAGGTACCCGATTTTTGGAGTTTTAAAATAATAAGTAGATATAATTCGCGGGGATTGGACCACAACAGTGCAAAAACTTCAGTGCAACATCGTTGACAGTTGTAACTGTGGTCGCCATCTGTCGGCTGGTAGCGTAATGAAGGTTTTGGCATGTCGTATGGTGGTCGGATAGCACATTAGGTTTGTGTGCGCCATCTGTCGGCCATTTTGTGAATAATTTGAAAATGTTTGCGCACGCGCCGTGTGTCGTTTTGTGTCGTAATATTTTTACTTAATTAAAAAAATACCCTTTAATAGGCTCGAACTAGCCTCCAGAGTACGCGCACATGCCAGATCCGTCACCTTACACAGGTAGACCATCAGAGTAATTTATCAGCAATTGTTTATTAGTGAATGATATGGAGAGCGGTCTGTCTGTCTGTCAGTTGGTTGGTCAAATTTAAAATAAAACATTGTAGTGTTTAAAAATATTTATTGTTTATAAAATAATAAAAAAGTACTATTCTTCATTTATTTTTTTTGTTGATTTTGCATGACGATCGGTTTGCTGTCACTCGTCGTCGTCGTCGTGGTCGCCGCTGCATACCTAATCCCAATTTGCGTTTAGCTTTCATAGCAGATGTTACTAACCAGGCGCTAATTTTTTCACCGGTGGACGCCGATGGATGTTTAACGCGTTGCCAAGCCGCTTCCTCCAGAATTTTATCCGCCGCATGCCTCCTCTGCAGTTCCTTGTGTTGATGGTACGCCAAATCGTGGTCCCTGCACGCACGATCGAGGGCGTTTATTCCGCGGTCGCCGCGTTCCATACGCTCGTGAAGTTTGGTACCCGGTCCGCAGAATTGGTAGCCGCCGGGCATGTGAAGCTCGATCGGTAACTTATCGATGAGGGAATTAACAAGTCCCCTACCAAAAAAAATGGTATTCTTGTACAGTAGTGGCATTATAATGAACAAGATAATGCGCTTCTTGGATTTTTATACAAGGTCAGTTTTGGAAATCCAACTTCGCTCGTCGACACCCAACCATTTGACGTACAATCGATTTCCCTTCTTTCTGAGCACTTTTTCGACGAGTTGAACATCCGGATACTTTGATTTTTGCAATTCCTGTTCATAAAATGACCCCAAAATAGGTTCGCCGCTAAGATCCCGCAATATGTAAGTTGTGGGATTGGTGTATTGTATTTGATCAACTACAAAGACTTCGTTGCTCCAACTTGGTTGGTAACCTTTTGCGAATAGACTGCGATATTTCGAAATCCTTACGTGATCGTTTCGTTTAAATTTTGTAATTAAATTACTCATTTTAATGTAATTATAGGCGCTGTCCAGCAGCTGCTTTTCATTATCGCGAGTAACATTTACCGGTTTCATTTTAATCGTTGAATGAACGGTATTATTATATTTTGAAACAGTAAGTGGCAATAGTTTCAACCACGCATAGGACCCCTGCATGCTGAACTCTTTCCACATCATCGCTTTTAGTGTTCTATTTAGACGCTCCACTACCGACGCCTTCATCGTACTATATGTCGAGTAATGATTGATATTGAATTGTTTCATTAGCATTGAGAATTCAGGGCCATAAAATTCTCTTCCTAAATCGGTTTGTAAATTCGCCGGATGACGTCCCAACAATAGTATTTTTTTCATTGCGGCGGCAACATCTTTGGAGGACTTTGTTTTTGTCGGAACGGCCCAGGCAAATTTTGAAAATACATCGATAACAACGAGAATATATTTGTTGCCGCGATTTTGTCGCGCGTACGGAATCATCTCGACAAGGTCGGCTTGAAATAAATCATCTAGTCCTTTCACGATTACGCGTCTACGTTTGAAGGTCTTTCGGGCCGGTTTATGCAATTCGTCGACCACTTGTTGCTTAAGGTCACTCATATTCTATATTTAACGAGTAGTTCTACGTACATATGCGTACTTATTGGTCGATGTCTTCCTGTCAACTTTGTGGTAGATGATGTAATAGCACTATCTAAGCTAAATGTTATTGCATCACCGTTCCGAATAACAGTTCCATTTAAATTATCCTTTGAAATACCCTTTTTTGATGAATTAATGTGTGTGATTAAGTCGACAGGAAAAACGGTAGCACTTTGGATTTCGCCTATTTGCTTCAATGGATATTGATAGGTAGCGGTACCGTTATCCAATTGGTAATTAAATGTTAATGTCGAATAGTCGAATTTATACGAGCCGCGTATAGATAAACAAATGTACGCGTATAGTTCTTTATCCACCGACGGCGACGATAATGATTTTAAATCTTTTGCTCTTGTGGATATATGACGACCAAACTTATCAAGAGTCATGGTAAAAGTGATAGAAAAAAATTCAAATTTACAAATTTATACAATTATTCGCGCTTCGCGTAATTCCTCCACGATGCTATTAATTTCGTTCTCGTGACCGTCATTTCCGGCATCTTGTGATGCAAGCAACAGCCTTAAGCGACTAATAAGTTGATTCGCATCATCCCAAAACGTGAATTCAATCGGTTTGTTATTGTAGCTCATCAGACCGCGTCCGCCGAATTGACTACTACTACTAGCCCAGGTGCTAGCTCTCGCTCTTCCCGCCGCCGCCGTCGTCGTCGGACGGGTACTTTTGGGTGTCGATTGATTGTAAATGAGCGGAGCGATAACTTTACGATATTTGTCGCCGGCATTACCGGCAATTTGTTTATTCGGATCATGATTTACTCGCGCCGCGTTTGTCATTAATACCATTTCACGATAATTCTTTTGATCTTCCTTTGAATCGTCTGTCGGATTTTTCTTGAATATTAATTCGTAAAGGCCCGGCGTTCCTTTGAACTCTCGTCCGTCAACAACAATATTAGCATTTTGGTTGTTAAATTGTAATTCTGAGGAGCCAAGATAGAATTTATCAAGCTCGGGATCATGGCGGACGCCCACACGACTATGGTCGTACACGTTTTTGGTATCCCTAATAAATCCCTCAATGTAATCTCTAGATAAGGGAGCGAATTGATCCATATACTCCACGAATGAACTTTCGGTTGTTTCCAAATCGCGTTGACGAGTTGGTTTCATTGTAGATTCTTCAGGGTCGACATATGCTTCGAACGTTTCTTCTGCGTCTTCTCGTCTAACATTTGGTGTACTCATTTGAAATACGTCATCATCATCAAATTCCTCGAAAGGCAATGATGTTCGACCTCTATGTTTTGGTTTCTTCTTCTGTTGCAGCAATGATAATGGTTCCTTCATTATTGTATCCTTTTTCGTCTGTGCGTCATCGTTGTCACCATCATCATCACCGTCGTCTCTTTTTATTTCCGCTTTTGGTTCTAATTTAATAGTGGCATTAGTTCTAACTAAATTTTGAAGGGATTCTGTAATTGGTTTATATTTGCTCTTAAGTTGTTCTTCAGACCTTAACTTGCTTTGTTTAAGAGCAGCCAGTTTCTGTTTAATGTTTTTCTTAGCTCTAATTAATCGATTAGTTATTTCCTTAGAGCTCATGCTAGTATGAGTAAGCGAACAAAAAAAATACCATCTGAACGTTTTCGCGTACCGTCTTCTAATGATGTTTTAGTGCGCATTACGGTAGTTTTATATAACAATGAAACCCCTTTCTATATCGGCCATTGTTCAAGTCATTATCCTTACTAATAACCAGGAAACTGTACTTATCGGTCCAACATAAGGAACACATTTGCTTAAATTCAGCAAAAGAAGAAAAATCGCTATTGTTAGCGCTATCCTGAAAAATGTGTCGCAAATTTAGATCATCCATCGGAAAGACAATCAACAAATTAGCATTGTCGCGAATAAGATGTTTGGGAATGTGCGTATAAGTTTGACATAAATAGAAACTATCGATTGATTTATGTCGACCCATGCTGAAATAGTCCCGAATGACTGACTGTTTCTGACATGCCACATCGTCAAAAATAAAAACGGAATTTGGACGCGCCTCCGAAGGATGAATTATGTCGACATCATCGGAGTACTCGAAATAACCAATTGCAATAAATCCCTCAAATATTGATATTTTGGTTGGAAAAGTGACTTGGAATACACGTACACGTTTTCAAATTTCAATCCGTTTGGCGCCTCGAGTAGACTGACCATTACATTCGTCTTACCGCAATTCGACGGACCGCATATAATTGCGCCAATGCTGGATGGTAAAAGTGGGCCGTGCTTGCTACCATTGCATTGTTGTTGTTGTTGTGATGTAATATCAACATTTGTCACGTGCAGACGACATTTTTGTTTGACCAGCTTCATGGCGGTTCCAATGACCTACTAACAAATGTTTTAAGTGACAATCGTTTTTAAAATCTTTCATTTACCATTTGAACGTTGAAGCGATAACAACAAGAAGAAGGAACAATGGTTAGTAACGGTCGTCGTAGCGGTGGTAGGGGAATTAAATTTCCAGCCGTACTGGCGGTAAGGAGAAAGAAAAAAAAACAGCGCGTTATCCCAATACCTAAACGCGGCGGCTTTTTACCTCTAATACCAATTTTTGCCGGTCTGAGTGCTTTGGGAGCTTTAGCAACGGGTGCATCCTCAATCGCTAAGGCTGTTAAAGATAGCAAAGCATCCAAGCAACAACTTCGAGAGCGCGAACGACATAATCGGGCAATGGAAACAATCACCGCTGCTGCTGCTGCGGGAAAGGGTCTACATCTGAAACCGTACAAGGAAGGGAAGGGATTAAGAAGAGGAAAAAAAAAAGATCAACATTCCAGCGACTGCGTTGACGAACATCGACTTGGAACGGTACGCTCGAGGCATTCGACATTTTCGCGGAATTTTTATGCACAACCGTTTGCCCGAACGCATTAGCAAACAAAACGAGCGCGGTATAATTAATTTAGACGATGCAGACGGTCCGGGAACGCATTGGGTGGCCTACATTAAAAAGGGTAACATTGTTATTTACTTTGATAGTTTCGGAAACTTACGACCGAGCAAGAAAATAGTAAAATATTTTAAGAGTGCCGGAAACGACATACAAATAAAATATAACCACGAACCGTATCAGTCTTACGATAGTAGCAATTGTGGCGCATTGTGTTTAAATTTCCTACGAAGCGTCTAAATCACTCAGACGATAATTGGAAGGCGTACGACAACAACGACGACGACGACGTCCATAATCACTATGACAACGCAAACTACGTTTACACTCAGCGCTAGAGATTCCATTCTGAGGGCCTACTATAATCCTCCCATCGAGTTGAACGGCGGCATCAATTATGAAATGGGTTTGGTAAACTTTGAGACGTATAATGCAATTCCCAATGTCGACCGAAATAATAATGCACTGAAAATTGACGGCGAATTAATTACAATTCAAGTCGGTTCATACGAGCTCGCCGACATCGATACGGAAATTAATTCACAGCTCAATAAGACAAAAAAGAAATCGAACGCAGTAAAGTTTAGCATTCGCGCAAACAATAATACCTTGAAATGCGTCATCGATTGCGATCGAGACGTCGATTGGAATGTAAAAAATTCCATAGCACCTCTATTGGGATTCGACAAAACAAAAGTGTTAAAGGCGTCGGATTCACCGCACGAGTCCAAACACGTGGTAGATATTCTGCGAATTAATACAATTAAAATTGAATGTAATATAATATACGGTGCATATATGAACGATCATGCTGCGCATACGATACACGAGTTTTTTCCGTCCGTACCGCCCGGCTACAAAATCATCGAGACTCCGCAAAATGTCATCTACATGCCGCTAAATACGAAAAGAATTGACAATATTGTCCTTAAAATAGTAGATCAAGACGATAACTTGATCAATTTCAGAGAGGAAGCATTGGGATTTAAATTGCGACGTAAACAATAATGGATATTTTAAACGTAACTGAAAAAGTTCAATTTGACAATTCAATTGTTAAGGCAGAAATTTTCAATCATTATCCCTATACGACAAATAGTTTTGAAAACAACGATGAAGTGCGAATTCCAATTCAACAACTCGACGTGCTAACGCTACCGAGTCGTAGTTGTATTTACATAGAGGGTAAATTGTTGCGAGCCGATGGTAAGGTATCGCCGACCGGAAAAATTATCAACAACGGTTTTGCCCATCTATTCGAGGAAATTCGTTTCGAGATGGGCGGTAAGGTTATCGCTCGTGTACGAAATCCCGGCGTAGCGACAACTCTCAAAGCGCTCGTATCGTTCAATAAAAACGAAATGGAACTCGCCGCCATGGCTGGCTATCAATTGAATGTCTACAAAGGAGTTGACGAAACAACCGGTTTTTTTAACGTATGCATACCATTAAAATATTGGCTTGCCTTTGGAGAGGATCATCAGCGCGTGATTTTAAACATGCATCAGGAGCTCGTCTTGATACGTTCTAACTCAGACCTTAATGCGCTCTATAGTAGCGATCCGACGGAAACGCTCAAAGTCACTATCAGTAAAATTGTGTGGCGAGTACCGCATATAGCCGTTGGCGATGCGGAACGCATCAGCCTATTGAATACCATTTCGAGCGGTCGCGAATTGGATTTGGCTTTTCGCAGTTGGAATCTATGCGAATATCCTCTACTGCCGAAGACGAGACAGCATACGTGGTCGATCAAGTCGAGTTCGCAATTGGAGAAACCGCGCTATGCGATTCTAGCTTTTCATACCGATCGAAAAAATCAACAAAATAAAAATATGACCTTGTTCGATCATTGTAATTTGGTTAATGTAAAACTTTTTCTCAATAGCCAACAATTCCCGTACGAGTCCATTAATGCCAATTTCAAGCATAGACAATTTATAATTTTGTACGAGATGTATGCAAAATTCCAGGCGTCGTACTATAATCGACGCAGCGAACCGCTCCTCACGCCCGACATGTTCTTCGCCGAGCATACGCTCATCGTAATCGATTGTTCGCGACAGAACGAACTTATGAGTACTGGTAGCGCGGTAGACATTCGGCTAGAATTCGAAACGAGCGAAGATATACCCGACAAGACGTCACTCTACTGTCTCCTAATTAACGACTGTATTTTAAAATATAGACCGTTAACGGGCGAGGTCAGATCGCTCTAGACCGTCATGATGAACACTTGGGTCGTTGACGTGCAAGGCTTTCAACTGAAAGATAGTGAATTCATATGCAAAGAACTGACACTAATACATGTTTATTCCGGTCATGGTGAGTTGCATAAATTTTTCAAATTACCCGTTAAGTTCGCGCATTTGGAGGAAAATCTACAGCGACATGTACGTTTCGTAACGACACAAATACATGGACTTACGTGGCAAAAGCAAGATGAGAATTTTCTCTACAATGGCGGTAACTACAATTTGACATCGCAATGTCAACAACAAGAAGCAGCAGCAGAGGATGAGGCTCCTTATACCAATTTATGTTCACTTTTACGGATGGCCGGAATTGATAGCGGTTCTCAAATTATTGTCAAGGGACTGCAAAAGAAACGCTGGTTAGAAAACATCCTACCAAATATTCGTATTCTCAATATTGAAGACATGGGTTGTCCGGCACTCTCAACGCTAAAACTTCAAGCAGGAGGAGGAGCTGATGGTATTGGTGTTGGTGCCAAGTATCATTGTAACAAGCATGCCATCAACGAGCTGCAATGTGCCCATCAAAATGCTTACCTTCTTCGAGATTGGTTGCAAACGTGGTGGACGAAGTCATCCTCATCGCAGTCACCGAGACCTTCATCGGCGGGGTGTGATTTCGTTTTTTGGTTGAATAAATTAGCAGAAAAGAAAAATTGTATAATACTGAATAAATGACTTTTTTTCAATTTGTTTTTTTTTTCCTATTACTAAAAAAATTAAACAAATGCTTGAGAAAAAAAATTTATTAAACATACAGATGCTAAAATAATTTACAAATTGAGACGAGTGTAACAATTAATAATTTTTAGTGTTTCAATATAGTCTTCAAGATTGCTAGAGGGCCAAACGCCCGTATCGGGTCCCGACTGCCAGCCCACGCTATGTCCTTTGAGTCCCTTTTGCACATTATCCGTCAACCATTTACGAATATCCTTATGCGATTGACGCGTTGTCGGCTCGAAACGAAATTGCCAACCTCTCGCAACACCAATTGTATTCAATAATGTCATTAAATAGTTTACATCGGCATTATACAACGCATCACATACATTTTTTTCAAAATAATAGCGTACATTTCTATAGTTGTTAATTAAATTATTCATAGAAAGTGACGTTACATCCTTTTTCTTTTCGTCACTCAGCAACAACGTAACGAGCAAACATTTTTTATAGTTTTCATCCGACTGATGGATACAATTTATCTGTTTAGCTATGGTCGCTATATACGTTACATTCATTTCAATTGCATTATTGCTATTGTCTGTCGCTTCTAAAAGTAATTCCAACGCGCACTTCACAAATTTGTCAGTTAGAAGTTTCGATTCGAACAGTGTCTCTAGAATATTCACTGGTGTATTGCATAAACGTCCGTACGTGAGCAATTCTTCCGGCACTTGAGTTTTACTTAATAAATATTTCACTCCGTCAATATCGTTCGAAGTTAAGCATTTTTTTAGGTGATCAGTGTACGTGCTCTTCATGTTGGTAAAAACATCTAATTCTACCATAATATAACTATTATTACACATCTTAACGTAATGACTAGCACAAGACAACTAAATTACTACTACTAATACTACTAAATATCGAGCGTATAATGTCCCCAGGCAAACGTTTTTATTGAATCCTCGCAAATAAATCGTTTATCGTCGCGCGCTGATAGGGCCAATTTATTTTGACTTTGTGTGTATATGTTATGTTTTAACGATCGAAATGAGTTTTGTTGCTTGTAGAGAACGCAATTTTCCAATAGACATCTCTTATAATCGTCAAATTTAATTTCCTTCTTAACAATGTACCGCTTTATACCTTTCGCTTTCTTTTCTTGCGCACTTTCGCCCTCAACGGTAAATGAATACATTTTGGAACGTAAACCGACAAATTCCCTCATCACTTTACCACAATTCTCATCCTTCATTAAGCCCAAAACGGCTTTATTAACAAGCGGAATATTATACGCGTTATTAGCATTGTAATTGGATGTGTCAAATTTATCAATATGCAATTTCATGTCGGTATATACATTTTCCGTTTGGGTGACTAAAATCAAACTGTCGGTATCGGTATAGCATAGGTTGACTCTTTCGCCGTATTGTCTCTTCAAAAAACCGTAATAAAAGTCATACATTAATAATTTGGAAAGTTCGAGAACGCAAAACCCCAAGTAAATTGGTTTATCGTATACAATTTTCAATTTTTGCATTTGAATTGCTACAAAATTGTCCGTAAACACGCTAATAGATTTAAAATTTAATTGTGACGTAAAGTGTGCCGCGCCTCTGCGCTTATGTCGACTCTCCCAATGCGTGACGAGTCGAACATCAACCCTCTTCGTCACATTTTCAATTGTCTTGCCAAATACAGCATTGTTCATCAGTTTGTAATTATCCTTGTCAAATTTGTTTTCAGCTTGGTGACGTAACCTTGTATTAAGGTCAATATAGGTTTTCATCCAAGCCGCCTGCTTAAATTGTAAAACTCTATGAACGTGTGTTACTTTCAAACCGTGCGCTAACACTTGCTTAAGATTTCGATAATGTATTATATATTTTTGTTTATTCTCTAAAGTCAAAAGTAATTTTTTATTTTTAAATTTTGAGGTAGGTGGTATAAGATTTTCCGATAAAAATGGCAAATCATTATGCAGATTGTGCAATTCTTGCGGATACTCAATATCCACCTCAAAAATATACCCTACATCAGACGTATCGCTTACATGCTCTACGTTCAACGCCTCAATTTCGGCTCGTGTCAACCAACTAAAATGCGATATCGGCATATGATTCGACATTGCCCAACCGTATAAATTGTTAGCGTCCAAATACGTAAGATAAGTGGTTGGCAAAGTACGATCGAATGACGTCAAGTACGGGTTGTTTGCTTTCGCATAGCGACGCGAGCATTGAGAAATACCACCGCGAATGGCGTTTTTAATAAATTGACACATATCCATGTCGGTTAGCAACTCCAATTCAATACGGGTATACTTTAGCATAGCATCCCAAGATAGACCGGGCGATGAAAAGTAATTACAAGGATCGAGCTGGTATGTGTTGAGGGAAACTTTGCGAAATTTTTCAAACACATCGGCAAGCAACAAAACGTCAACCTTTAAATACAAATCCGAATAGTGCAATAGTTTCGCGCAACCGAACGTATCCCAAACAGTTTTCGCATGCGCATATTCTTGCTCCGTTATTGCGGTATTCGTCAGCGAATTGAAAAATTCCTGGCGCGAAGGTAGTTGTGTTTCTTCCAGTCGTGCCAACGAATCTACATACTGATACGGAAAGACACCCTTTCGTTTCATTAAAAGAAAATGTTCCGATATGGGAAAAGTCTCCTTGACATTAACAAAATCTTCAGTCTTCAAATTATTCGCTAGTGTATCCAAAGAGGATGCCATAAAACGAAACGAATCTAAAAACCTTAATTGAAAATATACATCATAATTTGAACCCTTTGAATTAATTTTATGATCTACGACAATGTACTTTGTAAAACTGATGTAATTCTCCTTGTTTAGGGGAAGAACGTCAATTTTCTCACCGTCAGCTGCCAATTGTTTTATAAAAAGATGCGCATCATAACCGGAAAGGTTGTGGAAAAAAATCGGAATAAATCGACGAATTTGATAGTTTAAATTACAGTTTTTGTGGGCGGGGCCTCTGTATCGGCCAGAGTGGTGGCAGTGATCGCGGACCTTCCCATTGTCATTGTCGTAATCGTGGGGGGTAATTGGCTTCTCACAAATGTGACAAGTTCGACTTGCATAAAAATCATTGTTTTCCCGTTGCGTTAGGCGCGTCATCGGAACGATTGTCTTAAAATGCGTAGTATATAGTTGTTGGGTTATCTCTGAAAGTCTAGTTACAAATACCTCCGCGCAATCTGGACCGCTATATGTTTCGAATCGATTAAGTTCCGAATTAAACGAGCAAACAATTTGAAATGCAAAACTATAGGGAATATGTGCATGCGTGTTTCGCGTATAAGATCTGGCCGGATTAGGCGCGCATGATGAAATTGGCTGTAGCATACATTCAAAATCGGCATAAACTACAAAAGGCACCTTTAGTTTTTTTTGAAAATTGGTAAAACATAACATATTTTCGGGGACCATAGCACCTAATTTATTTTTCTTTAAGTCTCTAGTGGGCAAAATCGTACATATTCTATTACAATCGAATTGACGATGAATATCGAGATGTCTCTGCGTTTCGAAAAATGTCAAACAACCATTGCAAATCGGTTGCAACTTTTTTCGCTTATTACGTTGTGATGCAACAAGTCGTGACAGGTTCTTAATTAATACATAATGTGAAGCGCGATTAACATCATAATCTGGATCTTCTTCGTCTTTCTCAAATAATAGCAAATTAACATGTACGTCTCGCTCTGATTTAGTCAAAAAAATTGGCCCCACCACAATATGCTCTTTAGAAGCTGTATCGTATTCTAAACCGTATATATTTATGCTTAAATTATTCAAATTTTCAATTCGCGGAATATCTTTTAATTTTACTGGGAACGTTATATCCTCTAAATTTAATACAGTTGACCAATGGGGGTATGATAAAACACGGTCTGAGTGATCAGATGCTGGTTTTAAACTTGCACATAACGACCAAGCTAGGCAATGATTATCCTCATTTTTTATATTAATACACGCCCTCTTATTTTTGATATCCGGCGGTAAGTCTACATACGACGATGACCCTAGCGGTGAATACTTATTAATATTAATTTCGAGATGTGAAACGCTCGCTAAACTCCAGCCACTTTCCCTCTCTTGGTATTCCTCGGCTTTTTTTTTGTATCTTACCAACCAGCAAGTCATAGACTTCACTCAAGTTAGAACTACCATCAATAATAATATATTTAGTATTAAAAGATTTTAGTTCACCTTGTTGTTGTTGATGTGAAGTGTTGTCATCGCCGTCGACGGTTGTCCCTGCTTCGGCCGCTGCTACATTTTGCGGTTTAATAAAATTACAAAACAGCTCCAATTGTAATTTGAAAATCTTCAAATCGGGGATTACATCTTCTATCAGCTTACATACCTTCAATTTAACGTTATCCAAAAATGACGGAATGTCAGCAGCTTCTCTATTTTCAACACGATAGCTTTTTATGCGGTGTTGAAAGGCACTCGCAATTTCGCTGATTCCATCCCTTTGAAGAACTGTCAAATTATTGGTACGATGGTTCTGAGAGCGCAGATGTCCCCTATACTGTAGAGCTGTCGATAGCGTCACCTTACACGTGTTGCATGTATATTCTTTCGCCGGTCGTGAAATCGATGGTCCTGCTGCGTTTAGCTGGTGGTTGCCAGAAGACGTAGAAGCAGAAGCAACTTTTTGCCTCTTAACAATTTCGGGTGAATGATCTTCTTCTTCTTCATTACGCTTACGTTTGTTCACATTTATATGTGTCGCTAAGAGATGTCGTTGAAAAACGCTAAAGCTGGTAAACGACTTACCACATAAATCGCACACAACACGATCATCAACTACAGCATGCATTGCAGTTGAAGATGTAGAAAAAATCCTCATACATGGATGTCTTTTTAAAGAGCTTTTACGACTAAAAGTTTTTTCACAAACGCCACAGTTAAAACGGTCCATCGTGAAAGTTTAAGTATCGGTATCTACAAACTAAAAAAAAAAAGGAAAGTAAGATAATTAACAACAAACAAAAAATTTACTTACATTTTCCTCCTTCCAATAAACGTGTAAAAATTGGTTACTTTCGTATACTTTAATTTTATAACACAACCAAATTTCTTCAAATAGCTGTAAGCAGCACGGCAGTTCCTGATGTTCAAACTGAATTGGTTTATGTGGTAGAATCGATCCTTTTTTTTCTAATATATATTCAAAAATAACTTTATCGTTCATAATAATAACAACCTTGAAGACTATACTGATGCACTAATTTGAATAGATCATGAAGGAACACGTGTTCGTAGCACAGTAAACAACTTGCAGCATTTCGGCATATTTTATACCAAAGCAAACACATAAAAATGACGTCATTTTGCACCTGCATGGCCATGGGAAAATAAAAATGACCTCGGTACTGCGTGTTACCTATAAATGCAAATTATGCAAGCCGTGTGCAAAATGCTAAACACGGCAAGCGAAAACTTTTACATTTGCTCTCAATAATAATAATGAACAAAATATGTAAATTAAGTGAACGGATTATGCGCCATGGCAACTCCGTTGCTATATAAGTACTGTATACGCATTGCACATGCATAACAAAAAGTGTTTCAATTTCAAAAAACCAATCATGTCAATTGTGTATAATTGTGATACGCTCCTAAATTTAACCATTGTGAGTATTTGTAGTAATGTACCAATTAAACTACAATTGTATTACTTTTTGGCAACTGATAAAACAAAAGGCTTACCGAAAAAACTTGTAAACATGCTTTTGAGAAATTGGCATAGTGTTCAGTGGAATTTATTAAAAAAAGACAATGACCTATATCTATTTATAACATGTAGTGAAAATATCTCATTTCAAATTAATTTTCAATTCACACGAAAACTAGTCAAATTCTTACTAATTATGGGAAATCATTCAGACCCGCTTGTACGTGCTCAATACCGTTACAATATTTTTAGTCAAACTATGAGTAGATTCAGTCCAGATCAAGCAGTATGTATTTTACATACATTTATTCAAACACCTTTGGGTAAAATGTGTGAAAGATGTTTAGCTCAAATTAACGGAACGCGAAGAGCATATGGTTTACGCGAATTTATACAGTGGGAAAATTTTGAACATTACCAGTTCATTTTCGTAGGAATTGATGGATGTGACGAATTTATTGATGGATATGTGTTGAATAAAGACTTTTGGTGTTCTAGTTGCCAAATTGTACCGCTTTTCAAAGTGTTCAGATATGGTCAGTGTTTTCGCATGTTCCATGAAGATCATGCACAAAATTTTAGTCAATTACAATATCTTCACCACGGTATTTTAAATTTATATCATCCTAGATATAATAGGTATTCATAGTTATTAATTTCAATGAGAACAAAGAAAATGCTTTTGACCATGAGTTTGATTGGTATTCAATTTATTCTACATTCACATTACGTCATCCCTTCCTTTCCCTCCTTAATGCGTGAAATCACATTTATATATAAATGGCATGAGATTCAACTCAAGACACACACAACAGTTCAAGTAACGAACCAAGTTAAACCAAACACAACAAAAATGGCTGAGTACAGTCAAATGGAATTGAATCTTCTAGATAATTTCAACTTATTGCCTGGCACAAGTTCAAGTCAGGCAATAAACAAACACGGTAATATTCCATCGGAGGTTACTACGCATTCGGAAAATGTACCAACAACTACCGCCAGGAAATCTACCAAGACTGGTGTGAAACGCAAAGCTGTGGAACAGAAACAACAAAAAAATAAGAAGATCTATATAGAAGAAGAACAAGAAGAAGAAGAAGAAGAAACTGCCTCCGATTTGGAAATGGACGAGTTGAATAAAATTGGAATGTGTATTTCGACAGCAATCAAACCACTTAGGGAAATGAAAGTCAATTTTCCATACCCTATTAATGAAATGAAGATATTCAATCACCTGAAATGGCCTAGCGTCCTTGTGGACCTTGAAGGGATACATGAGGAAGGGTTTGCTGTTTTTTTACCTAAACGAGTAGCAGAAAGTATAACACCGGCATTCTGTGAGTCTATTCAAAGTAAGAATAATAAATATGCATTAGTCTATCTTGGTGAACTGGATACAGGCAAAGCAAACCATGCTAACCTGGTTCAGTTCAAGAAATTTTAATTATTTCTTCGCTTAATTAATTATTTTTTATTTTAACAAGAATTGTTAGAACATGACTGATGTTTTAACTTTGTTACTTTACTTGAACTGTACGTTTACAATTTAGATTGTGTGTGTTGAATTTAAACACTAATTTGTAACCTTTTTTTAAAGTTACTAACACATTTTTCTAATAAGCTGTATGTTTTGTTAACTCTTAATTTTTTATTATATAGGAAATACGATTTAAAAATATTACTAACTGTTCTTTTAAATATAGATCTATTTTATTCGCTTAACACTATGTTTGTATTATCTAAATTAATAATAAAACGATTTAATTTTAATAAGATGTCTTGATTTATTACTACTAATTTCATTAAAAATTATATATATGTATTATTCACCTAAGTCTGAAATAAAAAAAAGTATTATTAGATTTAATTTGGATAGAATTTTTTTATACTAACATTAGTATAAACCATTATAAAGACGATACCCGCCTCTATATAATATGCCATTGTCGGGGTTAATTGAGTCATGTTTGCCGGCGGAAATGGCGTTGGTACCGGTCCACAATTGTACAAAAAACATATTGGCATATCCTACATATGTGTATTCAATTAATTAAAGCAATGTTAAATATTTAAATTAAAAGAAAATTCACATACCCTTAAATGTTGTGGTAGTAATAATACCAGAGATGTAACTGATGCAACTGTTAACAAAAATATGTTTAAGATTTCTTTGTTGATAACACTAACAACTGTATCTCTTACTTGACTCCATTATGGTAGAACGCTGTAAGTACTAGAGTGTGTAGAAAGATGTACTGTAACCATATGCGTTTGGCTTTCCGTTTATATACAATTCATTTCTCAGTGAAATCAGAGTTTCTAATGCATTTGTTTTTTAGTTACATATACGTATCGATTAAATGTATTTACAAGTTACAATGTTGCAGCATTATATATAAGTACATACACATACAATGTATTGATGCGAACGCGCCTTAGCGTCGAGCGAAAGGAAATGTTTTATTCACCGAGCGTAAGCGTAAGCGAACCGTTCTATACGACAAACGAAAGTGGGTCAGTCCCGGTCATCGTCGCATTCGGTACCTAGGCTTAGTTCGCATACTAAAAGTAAAACCAATATTCTTTAGTTATTTGTTTACAAAAATTAATTATTATTAATAGTACGTTGTCTATTTAATGCTCTTTTTAATTATTATTAATAGTATGTTATATATTACTTTTAACTTTGGAGAATAAGCAAAAATTCACATTAATATGTATAATTTCTATTATACTTCAATCTTTAAATTTATTTGTTTACAAAAAATTAATTATTAATATTGCGTTGTCTATTTAATACTATTTTTAATTACTTCTAACTTTGGAGAATAAGCAAAAATTCACATTAAGATGTATAATTTCTATTAGACTTCAATCTTCAAATTCGTTTTCCCCATAATTGAGATATATTTATAATGTAAGTACAGTATCTTACAAAAAAAAAACGATCAACAAATAGCGCGTAATATTACAAGGTATTTTTTAAACATCTGACATGTGCGCGTACTCTGGAGGCTAGTTCGAGCCTATTAAAGGGTATTTTTTTAATTAAGTAAAAATATTACGACACAAAACGACACACGGCGCGTGCGCAAACATTTTCAAATTATTCACAAAATGGCCGACAGATGGCGCACACAAACCTAATGTGCTATCCGACCACCATACGACATGCCAAAACCTTCATTACGCTACCAGCCGACAGATGGCGACCACAGTTACAACTGTCAACGATGTTGCACTGAAGTTTTTGCACTGTTGTGGTCCAATCCCCGCGAATTATATCTACTATAATACTCGACTTTCCGATTTTTTTTCTCCTAAACCAGTTAATAAAAAAAATTATTTTTTTTCGGGTTACAGTTAAAATCTCTTCTATAGATTGGCGTTTTTATTTTCTTGATTTCTTATGAGTCTGTAAACGAGCTTTTTATGGACGCGGATATCTCGGAAATGAACGATAGCAGGACAACGCAGTTAGCACGTAAACAATCCTCATTTAATGTGATACTATCTATTGTTGTATTATAACATAAAAGTTATTTGCGAATTTTTAAGAGTGAAATGAATGTAATTGATCGTGTGCGCAGGATGGTTTCCCTCGGAGAAAGGGGGTTACTGGCGGGAAGCGACGCAAGCATTCGCGCGACGATTTCAAACGATCAACTCTCAGGACCGTATTCAATATTTATGTAATTTTCTCGTTCGGTGTTAGTTTTTAAACTAGCATACGTGTTTTTTTTTTCTTTATTTGTGGAATTGTACACATATTCTGTTTTGTGATATATTATTATTTTACAATAATATTTCTGGCAAAAATCAGTAGTTGATTATGATGACGTTCTGGGTTCGGGTGCCAAACCAAACGGTCCGGTTTTCTGTGCAAATGTTGAGCCACCAACATTTGAACTACCGCCGGCAATTTCAATATCGTTATCTAAAATCATACAAAAATTAATAAGAGCTAAGTAAGACATTAATTAGAAGCTGACCATCGCACTCCTCATTATCTGTACTGCTGTCGTTGTAGTCTAATGATTCGTCGTCATCATCATCTTCACGCAAGTTTATTATAATAGGTTCTATATTTGTGTCAACAATATGATCTTTTTCAATATATATTGTTTCCAGTTTCTTGCAATGTGCAACACAATTTTGCCATATCTCTTTTGAAACAGACATCTTTAATTTTAAATGTATTGTTGCTTTTTGCAACTTTATTTTTTACGTATGTCCATATTAATTCAATTGCATTAAACTCGCAATGGGCTACAGGTAACCATAATAATTTTACTTCATTGCCCCTGACTTCTTGTGCTATAGAATCTAATAGAAGCACCTTTGCATGATGGTGAGGTTTTGACAGCTGCAACAGCTGTGCTTTGGTTAATTCAGAAAAAGATGATATTCCCCCTGGACGTTGAACGTTTCCTTTCAGCAACCACTCGATAATGTTAGACTTTTTCCAAGCCATAGTTGGATTTCTGTAAACAGGATCTAACATTGTATGGTATGGAGCTTGATCAATTACAATAATGGACCTGGCTGGTATTATAGAGAGAACATGCCGAAACCATTCTTCAAAATGTTGCTTATTCATCTCATGGTGATAATCCGATTTTGTTTTGTTTTTCTCACCAATAAAGCATTTGAGACATCCTTGCAAAAACCCGTCTTCAGAGCCAATATGTAAAATTATCACCCTTTGCCCTGCACCTGATGGTCGTTTTATACCTCCTCTATAACCATTTACTTCCTGAATGCCGCCAGCTTTTGAAACCCCCACTCTATACTGTGCACGGGGCCAATACGTAGCCGCTCTCGAGTCACGCCTATGACGTGACGTGTTGCGCGATGTTCCAAAATTAAAGCGCAAATTCATATCGCTTTATAAAATTAGTGAACATCTGAAATGTGTTTCTATTTCAATAGTGTCAATAAACAAAATTCTGCGATTGTTTTCGTACCTATCGCGTTGTCGTGCTAACACTCGTTACCGAGATATCCGCTTCCTTAAAAATGTTGTTTATAGCCTTTTTTACAAAGAAATTTACAAAAGCAAAAATACCAATCTGTAGACAAGATCTTAGGTCATACTCTGTGTGAATTTGATTTTTTTTTTGGGCTAGCGGTTTAGCAGAAAAAAATTTGTAAAGACTAGCTTTTATTAAAAAGTACTAAAATCGGGTACATTTTTACACTTCTCTTGCACTTCTGTCTAAACCTAGGGGCAGAAAAATTTGACAGTCCCTCCTGTTATGTAGAAATGATTCATTTCATTTTTTTGTTCAGTCGTTGCAGAGTTACGACTCTTCAAACACAGGGCTCAATACTTTTGCAACCGATCAAGCGAGTGCGATCCCAACTGGGACCCTATTCTCGTCATCTTTTTGAAGCGAATGCGTCTTTTCGAATGGAGTAGGGATATCACCGGTTGCCCTCTGGTTCGTATCTAGGTTGTTGCTAAGTACAATAACGCACGCGCCACGCCCATACTTTTCAATCAAACGTATGGGAACATATGGGCGTGGCGCGTGTGTTATTGTTCTTAGCAACAAGCAAACTTGCTCATAGATACGGGCAATCGGTGATATCCCTACTCCATTCGATAAGTCACGATTCGCTTCAAAAAGATGACGAGAATAGGGTCCCAGGACACGCATTGAAACCATATTGCACTCGCCAGCACAAGCTCTTGGAGCTCGTGGAGAAAAATGTGCACTGAGTGCAGATTCTGCTGCACCGGATTCCCAACAGAACAGGAAACACTCTGAGTGCAACCAACAGAACACAAACTTATGCACTGGTGTGCACGAGTTTTACCAAAATAAAACGCTACTAGTGATGCGGTTATAAGAGGTTAGAAATCACTAGAAATCACACCAGAATTAGATACATTTTCCACACTGTTTGGTACATATTCGGATCCGCTATCAGAGGAGGGATCATCTTGTAACGATAAACCACTCATTAGTGTATAGTAGCGTAACGTTGAAATGACTTTCACTACTTGACTTCCGAACAATTTAATTTTTTTTCTGTCATCTGTCACTGATATATGTCAGCAGTGACTTAGGTGTTTTGTCAACCGAAAGTATGAACATTGCGGTGGGACTTACGCTATATAGCTCAATTTCAGGAAAATAATGACTTACGCTGTTTGGCTCCTGAACCCTCCAAATAATTCCTCTACTTGAATTTATTATTTAACTATTTTGACGAAATTAGAGAAATGGTGGGTCATTTTCAAAATCGTTTAACTATGCCAAGAGTAAAACTCCAGATCCTTTGGACCAGTTTGAACAAAATTTCATTGAGCCCTAAGTTTAGTCATCCTAGTATGTTTGAAGGAATTTTCGAATTTCGCCTGGCACGTAGTATCACAGGGCTCAAATTTGGGTCCATAACTCTTTAATATCTTCATCTATGATTTGATTGGCATGCTCGCCTGTGGTGGTCTTGCTTATGCGGCTGATTTAAAGATCTTTGCCGGCATCGGTTCTGAGGGGCACTGAGTTTCTGCAGCGGGAGCAAAAATTACGGACTCACCCGTAGTATTGGACAATGTTATCAGGTTTTCTATACCAGGAGGCTGAGACCAATTGCTATCTTCTACACCGTGGAAGCTGAGATTCGTCAGACACTCTCTTCTGAGGAGAGTGCGACTCTCTAAAGTGGAAATAGACATTTCATATTCATTTCATATTGTGATACTTCATTATTTTTTTATGTGCTTAGCCGGTGTGCTAACTTGTTTTCATGGTGAGTAAAGTTGTTTACATAAAAAATATCGGTTAAATTGATTATATGGTTATCGCCATGGATTGCTTAAAGTGTAGTTTGAAATTGGATCCCGCAATAGATAAGACAATTCGTTGTGACGGCTGTAGTAGGTCTGTTCATATTACATGCTCGGAACTTAATTCTGCTGAAATAAAATGTTATGAATTGCGGCCTAGTTCAAAACGTAGGTTAAAGTATATTTGCCTGGATTGCGAGCAGGGACTCCACCAAATACCTAAATTGATTGGTATAATTAATAATTTACAAGAACAGTTGCGTAAACTTGACGAGCGTATGAATCTAATGGATAGTGGAAACGCTGCTCCATCCACAGCATCTGAATTGTCTCTAGTTACTACAGAGGAAATTATAAGCGAGGTTCATGAAAGAAATAAGCGGTGCTGCAATCTTATGGTCTACAGGTCTAAGGAAACAGGTGCTAACAAGGAGGAGCAAATAGAACAGGATTCTGCATTGATTGGTGATTTGTTGACTGCTGTTGGATTGCGGATAGACGCTATAGACCACATGACGGAAGGAGGCTCAATCAAGACCAATTAAAGTGAGGCTGCCATATCCAGAAAACGTTTGGCAGGTTTTTGGGAGATTTGGCAGTTTAAAAGATCATGGTCGTTTTGCAGGGCTTTCCGTATCGTCTGATAATACCCCACGTCCAGGGCCGGCGGAACGTGTTTAATCCGGGTGGGTAGTACATACAGCGCCCTCCTGCTTTCCGTAAAATTATTTAAAAAACATAGTGTAGAATAAGTAGTTTATTTAACATTTATAGTTTAGAGTAATAAAACTAATAATTTATTATGTGTGCAGTGCAAAAACGGACATTCGTTTAGAGTTGTGAGAAATGAATTCGTTCATAAGCATTTCTAGATCCAGTTTATCTACTGCATCTGGGTCAGAGTGTAAAATAGCTACATGATTTAGTCGATTTTGCGTCATCGTCGAGCGCAAGTAATTTTTGAGCCGTCGTAAGACTGAGAAGCTTCTTTCGTTTGAGCAAGATGATCCTGGGACGGTCATAAGTAGTTTAATAAAGCGTATATATTCAGGAACAAGTCCCATGCACCAATCATTTATACGCATGGATTCCACAATATCTTTCAAATTTTTTGGATTAGTTACCTTTCGTCTTAGAATACTTTGTCACTTTGTAATCTGAATTCATCAAAATCTTCCTTATAAAACGTGATGATTCTTTTCTTCCAAAGTGACAGCTTCTATTTTTCGAATTGAATCTACTACACAAAGCTCCAATTTTTGCAGATCTTTGTTAAGTATTTCAATCCGATCAAAAATCTCAACCATCGTGATTATAAGAAATAAAAACTGAAATGATTCCATCCGCTCTAAAAATCCAGAGGCTTTGGCAACGACGGTGCTGTCGACTTCTTGATCTTCAATCAGTTCTTGGAAAAATTTCATCAACGTCTTATAGTTGGCCAAGATCGTTTTTAAAGATTTTATTCGCACTACCCATCTGAAACAACAGAGCAAAGATTTGCAAATTAACTTTGGAAAGGAATGAAAATCTTACCGTGTTGGGCAGTACGCTGCGAGTGCGGGAACGTCTTTCTCACTCTCTTCTTTTTCAGAAGCCTGAAGGTCCTGGAATTTTGCAACTCGTTTCGGTGAATCCCGTACGAAATCTATCATATCATATTCACTTCTCCTATGAATTTCCTTGCTGCAAGTACTTTCTCAATTCCATCTTGAACAACAAGGTTGAGATTGAGAGCATTGCAATGAACAAAAAGCGTTCGAGGTTCTTCTTCTTGAATTCGCTGTTGCAATCCTGAGATTTTTCCCGAAACATTTGAAGCTCCATCGTAGCATTGGCCTCTAAGCTTGCAGATCGGTAAATAAAACCGAACAAGCACATCCTTGACGATGTCAAATAATGTTTTGGCTTTGGTATCTGATGTCGAATAAAATCCCATGAAATATTCTGAAGCAATGAGATCTGCAGAGATGACCCGAAAACAAATCGAAACTTGCTCGGTTCTGGAAATGTCCGCTGTTTCATCCAGAAGTATAGAATAATATTCTGCTTCTTTTATCTTCAGAATATTTTCTTGCATGATTTTATTTGCCATCATCTGTAATATTTCGTTCTGGACATCGTGGTGTAACCATTTATGGCCAGTTCTTTTTAGCCACGATTCCAGCTCCGCAACATCTTCGAGTTTTCGTCATTACCCGCTCCGCGTACTGCTAGTCCTTGCCTTCCAAGGATTCTTAACGTACTAAAAATCTTTCTCAAGGCCGTGCGATGATCCATCATTTGTTTTTGTGTTGAAGTTGATAACTGCTGCATAAAGTTAACACTTCAACGATTTTTAAAAATTTCTGCGCAAATGATGTGGAGAGAACTCTTCAAATGGGTTTGTATTCTCTCCGCTCCATGTTTCCAATTGCAAAATCCATTGGTCACCCACGTTTCTTTTGATTGCAAATCATGCGAGGTAAAATGTATTACTAATTTCTCATTACATGCTTCAGTACATATCGTGCAAATGATTAGACCAAGTTCGTTTAAACCAAGCCATGGATTGTTTAATTTCCACCGTAAATATATTTGTGGAATTTTGGAATGTGCTGAGTTTTTCCCTAAAAATAATGCATCCAAATTATACACTTGTATAATGTAGTTGCCCGAACATTCTAAAACGTATTTTGTATATTTTTTGACTAGTTTTATTTTTATAGCTTTGAAAATGACTCTTATCATTGAGTCGAAACGTGTAATTGTAATGTAAATAAATGTAATAAATAAAATAAATGCAATTCAATGATTTATAGCGTCTTCGACTTGTATACTTTTATGCAAAAGCCGAACATACGAATCCGCGCCAGCATGGTGCCAGCGCAGTCGAGTGCAGCACTGGTTCAGTAAGTCGAAAAGTTATAATAATTGACTTGGAAATCAGTTGGAAATCAGAAATCAGTACTTTGTTTTCACTCTTTCAAAGTTAGCTTTTTAAATAATTACTGATTGATTTTTATATTTTTTACTCACCAGCACCTTTTCTTGTTTATTTTCATCAACTTTTATTCTTTTCGGACTTGCACTCTCATTTTTCGGTAAGATCCGATGCACTTACAGATTTCTGCGTTCTCTCTTCAATTCTGTCGTAGTTCGCCCATTTACCCCGAACTCCTCGAATAACAAATCGGTCCATTCTTCTGGCTGACGCACTGATATTTACTATTATACCGGTTGTAACAGCGCTCGCTAGTACATAGTATATTTTGAATACTTACTATATAGAATATAGACGTATAGTGTATACTACGTGGATTTGCAGCGCGGGTTCCGTACACTTCATGCATGTCTACTCGAGTCTCGACGCGGACGCTTTAACGAAGTCCGTTCGAGTCGCTGCCGAATAAAGCCGACTAGGTATGACTCTAGCATGGACCCTAGAGATCTGACCGCGCGTAAATACTATGACTGTCGAATACGAACATGTTTTTTTTATTTTTCTCTTAAATTTTCAGGTGGGTAATTACCCACCTACAGATTTTTCAGGTGGGTAGTACTACCCACCGTACCCACCTCTTCCGCCGGCCCTGCCCACGTCAGATAGGGTATTACAATTCTGTGAAGGCACAACTACGGGATCGCCAAGCTAAGGGAGAGGATAATATCACTATTAAATATAAAAACGGCAGTCCTGTTATTGTTTCGTCGGAAAACTAAGTGTGTCCAACAGTTTTCCTATTATAAAATCATCATTTGTCTTATATTATCAGAATGCGCGAGGCCTTAATTCTAAAGTGCAACAATTTTATAAAAATATTTGCGATAAAACTTATGATATTGTATGTATTACGGAGACTTGGCTTAGAGATGGTGTACTTAGCTCTGAGCTATTTTCAGATCTGTACACAGTTGTACGTTGTGATAGACAGTTTTCGGTGGTTAATAGATCGAGGGGAGGAGGAGTGTTGTTGGCTTTTTCGGAGGGTGTTGAGTATGTCGTTGTTGATACACAGTATTTGCGTGACGAGATTCCCCTGTTAGATATTGTCGTGTGTAGGTGTATCAAACCATTTAAATGTATTGTTGCAGCAATTTACTTGCCACCAGATGTGTCTGCTATTGATATGGAAAGTTTTACTGGTGCCCTTGAAGTATTGCTAATGAATGAACCCGTATTGTTATTGGGTGATTTTAATGTGCCTAATTTCTTGAGTGACTTACCAGTTAGCCCCAAGACCTTACTTCTTCAGAACTTTTGTAATTTTCTTGCTCTAAGGCAGACTAATGCAGTGGTAAATTCATACGGAGGATTGCTGGATCTTGTGCTGTCAAGTGATGGTATATGTGTGGATGTTTCTCGCGCCGATTTGCCTGTAGTATCAGAGGACTTGTATCATCCGTCTTTATGTGTATATATTGAGGTGCCGGTAGAATTAGTCCAAACAAATTTCCAGAAGCCTAGAGAGAATCCGTGTTTTAATTTTCGTGGAGCGGATTTTGGAGTATTGTACAGTTCGCTGAACTGCGTTGATTGGTCAATATTGGAGCAGTTTGAGGATGTTAATGATGCAGTGAGACAGTTTTACGAGCTTATTAATGAACAACTGGTTGTGGCTGTACCGAGGTTTACCTGCAAAACTCATAAACCTAAATACCCGATTTGGTTTACTCTTGATATCAAGAAAAATATTAAAATTAAAAACAATTATCGTGCCAAATGGCGAAGAACTGGTAAGCAGTTCTATCTCACTGAATTCAAGCGACTGAGAACTCGAATAAAAGATGAAATATCCTCTGCGTATGACAGTTATCTAGCCAATATACAGGACAATATTAAAAATGATACGTCTTCGTTGTGGAAATACGTTAATTCTAAGCATGGCAACACGAGATTACCCGGTGTAATGTCTGTTAACGGGAGTGAGATTGATGATCCACAACAGATTCGTTTTCGTTTTCGAAAACAGATTCGTTTTCGAGGATGTTTTCTGGGACATATGTTGCTGATCATGGAGTGTCGACCAGTGAGGGATTTTCCAATCACCAAATAGTTAGACAGACCACTGTAACAGATGATGAGCTTATATCATTAATGGCAAAATTTCCTGGAAAGCTTACAGCTGGTGACGATCTTATACCAGCCCTAGTGGTGAAAGACTGTCGTTTCATTTTTGCCAAACCTTTAGCATATTTGATTAATCTAAGCGTAAGAACTGCTACTTTTCCTGATAAGTGGAAGCGAGCAAGGGTGGTACCTGTCTTCAAGAAAGGCGATCGAAGAGTGATTGAAAACTACAGGCCGATTTCGATTCTCTCCAACTTTGCAAAAGTTTTTGAGCGTGTGATATATAGGACGGTTTACGCCGGGGTTAGAGCGATTGTGTCCCCCACGCAGCATGGTTTCATGGCTGGTCGATCAACGGAAACCAACTTAATATCCCTTACGCAGTATGTCTGCGAAGCTCTCGACAGACGTGGTCAGGTTGACGTTATTTATACGGATCTATCTCGTGGCATTCGACACCGTTGACCCCTCATTGCTTCTATCTAAGCTTGATTTTTTTGGCTTGTCACCAGGCCTTCTCCGTTTGATGCAATCTTATCTCCGACGCGGAGTTGCATATGTGTCTTATAATGGATTTAATTCAGGAGAATTTGTGATGACATCTGGAGTGCCACAGGGATCGAATCTTGGCCCCCTTCTTTTCCTGTTGTTTATTGATGATCTTTTGCGCGGACTGTCGTATGCGGACGACTTGAAGATTTTTCATACTATTGACACACACAATGATGCTGACTTCCTGCAGAGTAACTTAGATTTTGTTGCTGATTGGTGTGTAAAAAATCATTTAAGTTTGAACATCGAAAAGTGTTTTAGGATGACTTACACTAAGCGCCGGAATACCATTGCTCACAGCTACAACATTAGTGGGAATCAACTGTCGAGTCGTAATACCTTGAGAGACCTTGGCGTGTTGTTTGATTCGGAGTTTTCCTTTGTTCCACACATATCTGAGGTTTCTAAGAGTGCTTCAAGATCATTGGGATTTGTGCTGCGTTGTACAAAGGACTTTAATGACATTGACTTGCTTAAGACGCTGTATTATGCATTTGTTGTTAGTAAGCTGGAATATGCAGGTATGGTTTGGTATCTGATTTATATATGTCAGACTCTTCTGTTGGAATCTATTCAAAGAAAATTTTTAAAATTTATTTCGTTTAAGGCTTCTGGTACATATCCACAGAGAGGTGCTGATATGTCTGTATTAATGGCTGATCACGCCATCAAGTCTCTTGCAAACCGCAGGTATCTCCATTGTGTTAAGTTGGTGGAGGGTCTGCTTGCCAACAGGATCGATTCACCGTATTTGATGTCCAGAATTGATTTTAATGTACCGCGATTGCACTCACGATCTGCAACTACTTTTCGTCCCTTGCGAGCCCGTACTAATGTTATTGCCCGTTCACCCGTTGCGCTTATGTTGAGGATCGGAAATGTTTACGACATTGTTCCGTAATTTATGTATGTGTATATGTATTGTATTTTCAATTTATATTTGTGTTATCTTATTATTCTTATTGTATCTTATGTATACTTATTGTATCTTATTGAATGGTTAATATTTTTGTCCTGTAACTGGAATTCTGTTGGACAATAAAGGCACTATTATTATTATTATTATTAGCATGTATAGATTTTATACTGATTATTATTATTTCATTTTCTCTAATTTTGTCGTGTTAATAGTGCGCTGTTGGACAATAAAGTTGATTATCATTAGAGTTGTTTATTATTAAACTGCTTATGGCCAACTTTAGATCAACTTTGTGTACACTGTCCTATACCTAAAATGTACTTGTACCTACTGAAATCGATATTTAGTTTATCATAATAGATATTGAAAACATCGCAAAAATGAAATTGTTAATGAAATTGCGTCTTCGGTCATACACGATATCAATAACACCGAATTGTTTTTTGACATGTCCCTTTTAGAATTTTCTAATGATGATTATTTAAATTTATTAATAATGTATGGGTAGTGCAGAAACATTACCGCGCGGACATGTCGGCTGTTTTCAGAAAGATATCCAACCCGTCCAAAACCAAGCAGGGATACGTTGCAAGGGCTTCTGAAGAATTGTTCTTTCTGAATTTGGAACATTTAAACGAAAAGTTATTAGGACCAAATCCATTATTGATGATGAGGATATTGAAACCTTGCCTATTACAGAGTATATCCTAAAAACGCTGTAAACGATGGAGAAAAGCACTTCGAGTTTCACATAGTAGTATCCATCGTATTGTAAACAAACATAAATGGAATCCGTTTCAATTCCAAACATTTGAATGACGAAGATTTGTAATCTCGGATAGCATTTTGGGAATGGTGTTTAACTAACACTCAGGTAAATGACGATTTTACCAGAAACATAATATGGTCCGATGAAGCAAAATTTGCAAAAATGGCATGTATAATACGTATAACTTATTTATTAAGGCTATAATTAAAATATTCAAGTAATAGAGTTGAAGTTGTATTTGACGTGTTTTTATTATGAACTCAGGAAAGTGAATGAATTAATATATAATAACAAAATAGTTCGTCGACGTGGCGACGGTTGTCCCAGACGGCTCGATCCTCATAGCAGGTAAGTGTGATGCCACAGATAGTCCCCCCTCGAAGAAAATAAATCAAAAGGAAAATCGAGCCTAATTAAGTCTTTCTTGTTTGAATCAGATTTTTTTAGAAATTAAAGTAGAACTTACGTCATTATTCGCTAGAATGAAAGCTGGTTTCAACCGATCAAAGCTGACGGATAAATGTCTGTTGTTTCTCAAAATGATAAAATTTTTAGAAAATTTTTGAATAACTTTAAAGGGACGTTCATATCTAGGTGATAATGAATTCTTTTTACCTTCTAAACGAAGGAAAACAAAGTCAGAGTCTAACAAATCTTTATGAATAAAAGGTTTGGCAGAAGAATGATGATGAGTTAAAATCGGTTTTAGATTAGAGAAAGTTTCACGCAAAATGGTTAGTAAAGGAAGTGTATCTAAACTATCAGAGGATGTGGTAAAAAATTCACCTGGAATACGTAATGGTTGACCATAAACTAGTTCAGCAGGTGAACAACCTAAATCTTCTTTAATCGAAGATCTTAAAGCAAGAAGGATCATAGGAAGATCATATTTCCATCGGTGTGAGTTACCTCTAGCAATGAAAACAGTTTTGAGGGTTCTATGAAAACGTTCCAGAATGCCATTACTTTGTGGGTGATAAGATGATGTATGAATTTGGTAAGAGCCTAAAAATTGATTAAATTGTGAAAATAGTTGAGATTCGAATTGTGCACCTTGATCGTGAGTAATTGTGTGAGGAATGCCAAAACGAGAAAAATAATGCGTAAGAAGTGTATTAGCCACAGTTAAAGCTGCGAATTCTGAAAGAGGATATGCTTCTGTCCATCTTGTAAATCGCTCAATAACTGTAAGGATATAATAAGATCCACCAGAAGGAGTTAACGGACCAACAATATCGATGTGTATGTGTTCAAAACGGCCTTTAGAAACATTAAAAGTTTGTAAAGGTGATTTAGTGTGTTTGTGAATTTTGTAAGTTTGACAATTAATACAAGCTTTGGTGTAGTGATAAATGTCGGAATTCATTTTAGGCCAGAAAAATCTAGTATTAATTAAATTTTGGGTAATTCTAATACCCGGATGTGAAATATTATGGAAGTTTAAGAAAATTGTGTGACGTAAGGAGAGAGGAACATAAATACGTGGTGGTGCAGAACTAATTTCACACCAAAGCTGTAGTTTAGAAAAAGAAATCTCTTTTTGAGAAAGTGTAAATTTGGTAGTGCTAGAGTTTTGTTTTGATAAAAGAAAATAAAGTTGAGGATCGGAATCTTGAGCAGTTTTTAAAATGTCAATGCTAGGATATGTAGGAGAATGAATAGAAGCAATATCTAATCTAGAAAGCGTGTCAGCGACAATATTTGAATTACCTTTGATAAATTTGATGTCAGAAGAAAATTGTGCGATAAAATTGAAATAACGAGATTGGCGTGGGGATTTTTCTATTTTAGAAGAAAGAGAATTTATGAGTGGTTTATGATCGGTAAAAATTGTAAATTGATTACCTTCTAGAAAATGTCGAAAATATTTTATGGCTTCATAAATTGCTAAAAGTTCGCGATCAAAAGTGGAATAATTAGTCTGTGATGGTGTCAGTTTTCTTGAGAAATAAGCTATAGGTTGAGAAATGTTATTTACGATTTGTTCTAGCACTGCGCCAATAGAAGAGCTAGAGGCGTCAGTTGTAAAATATAGCTTATTTATTAAGGCTATAATTAAAATATTCAAGTAATAGAGTTGAAGTTATTGTTGAAGTATTTGACGTGTTTTTATTATGAAGTCAGGAAAGTGAATGAATTAATATATAATAACATAATAGTTCGTCAACGTGGCGACGGTTGTCCCAGACGGCTCGATCCTCATAGCAGGTAAGTGTGATGCCACAATACGCATAATAATTTTGGACACTGGAAAATCCTAGAGTTGTTTGTGAACAAAATTTTCAAGAAAGTTGGAGTTTTAACGTTTTGTGCGCTATAAAAACGACAGAATTTTATACATATTTTTTTACGACTAGAACTTAAATAGTGAGCGTTACCAAAGTATTTTGCGCAATGTTGTGCGGCCTCTTCCTGTTCAGGAAGCACGTGACGCGTGGTTCAAAATGGACGGTGCTCCAACGCACACAATTGTTGCAGTAAGACGCTTGCTTAACGAGATATTCGACGATCGGTAGATTGCGCTTAGTGGGCCATACAAATATCCACCGCGTTCCCCCGACATGACGCCAATGGCTTTTTCATTTGGGGATCTATTAAAGAGTTAGTTTATGAGGACCCAATAATTGATAAAGACAACATGAAAGATAGAGTTCGAGCAGTTATCAATGAGTTATGTGCTAACTCTATCAGAGAAGCCACCAACAATAATATGATAAAAATAATTTAAGCCTGGTTAGGAGAAAACGGCAACGTTTTTGAACAATTACTCAAATAAAACTAAGCAGTTTTTTTTTTAATTTACTTAACGATCTTGTTTTGATTTTAATTTTGTGTTGTATTGTAATTAATTATTATGAAAATTGACCTAAAAGAGTTGTTCAATAAAGTTCTGTTTATTCCAAATTGTTCAGCTGTTTTCAAACGCAATCTAGATTTGGCAACGTTTTCAATATCTATTATGATAACTAAAAATTCAGTAGGTACAAATACATTTACGTATAGGACATTCTACACAAAGTTGATGTAAAATTTTCCATAAAATTGAAAAGTGTATTCATATGTTAGGGTTACCATTTGAAAAAATCGTACTTTTCTCGAATTCAACTTCACAACAATATTGCCGGGCAACTGTTTTCCAACGGTCACTGGAGATAATTTATAAATAATTAATGTAACAATGCAGCTGTCATTTTTTAATGAAAAAAATTAATATCTCAAAAATGGCACATGTTAGGTATAGGGAATCTAACATAAAATTGATCTAAAAGTTAATGAAGATTTCAAAAATGCTATAAAATACAGGATGTTCCATTTAAAGTGTAAACGTTGACACCATTTCCGGTGTAACCAGAAGTAACTATAAACTCAAAATATTTTAGTTGGGACGACCGTGTTCAACAACACAACTTGTATAAGAGCGGCGACAGAACAAATATAAAAAAGTACAGACCAATCTCTTTAATAAAGCACTTTGCGAACATTTTTGAAAAATGTATAAAACTCCGCCTTACAAGATACTTAGATAATTACCAGGTGTTGTCCGACAGTCAATTTGGTTTTAGATCAGAAATGAGCTCAGAGCATGCTGTTTATGAGCTTGTTCATACCATATATAAAAGCTTGAATAGGAAAGAGAAAACTCTTGCCGTGTTTTTGGGTCTGGTTAAGGCGTTTGATATAGTTATGCATAGTTTACTTCTGGAAAAATTAGAACACATTGGAATAAGAGGTGTGGAATTAGATCTTTTTAAAAATTATCTTTCAAATAGAAAGCAGATGGTCAGAATATCGAATGTCTTGTGTGAATCGCTAACAATTAAAAGAGGAGTCCCACAGGGCACGGTTTTGGGGCCAATACTATTTCTCATTTACATCAATGAGATCAGCCAGATGTCGGGCCGTGGTAAGACCATATCCTACGCAGACGATACGGGTGTTCTTTTTCACGCAAGGGAGTGGGATGAGGTTAAAAGTAATGCTATCGAGAGTCTAACACAAATTAATACTTGGCTTAAATATATGGATAAAACGAAGTTCATTAAGTTCTCAACAATGCCAAACGACCAATCAAACCAGTCAAACCTTAAAATACATCAGGCTTGTGATCTTGGAGATCTGCTGCTGTCCAGACATTGCAGAAACAAAAGTTATCAAATATTTAGGCATTTTCATAGACAGTGCACTGAAATGGGATCAATACGCAAATTATTTACAAAAACAGCTAAAATATATATCTTACAGATTTTATTTAACCCGAAATATTTTGTCAAAAAATCTTTTAATAATGTTTTACAAAGCTCTTGTGGAGTCCAGACTTAGATACTGCAATATTGTTTGGGGAGGCATATACGATGAGCATTTGAAGGTCGTCAATATCGCTCAAAAACAAATAATAAAAACCATGTTTAATCTTAATAGACAGTACCCAAGTGATTTGCTTTTTTCTGGGTCAGGACTTTCCACAATCCGTGAACTATTGTGAAATATTCTGGACTCCCTCATGTATGTTCATGGGAACCGTAGGTTCACTATAGTTAAGAAATTCATTCAATACCAGATCAAAAGCATATATCTATTCATCTGGAGTCCGCCAGATGTATCTACTCATCTACGCAAAGATTCATAGACTTCTTGGGTCCAAGGTTTTATAGTCCTTCCTCAACCTATTAAGATGATACAGCAGACATTTATTTAAAACACAAGCTAAAGAGTACGTCCAGCAGAATTTATCCACGTTTTTGGATCAAATAAACGTCTTATGTTGAGTGCGCGGTGTTTATTTTTACTTTTGAATTTGTTTCTTTTTATTTTTATCTTATTAAACTCTCTCTTCTGGACATCTCTCAGGGGTTGTGTGGGTTCTACTGTGTGGGGTATGTGTGGTTCATGCGGGGCCTATTACTTATATAATTAACAAAGAATACCACGTGGATACAAACAGGCTTGCCTAGGTATCCATGTCCAAAAGAGTCCCACTCATTTTAAAGATCCTGGTAGGACGTGTTAGGTATGAGCGTTGACAAGCTTCTGTTATTGGCTCGCGCTTCTTTTGTATGAACTTTTTATTTTTAAGTTAGTTAAGTTTGTTTTTGTTCTGTTTAAAATAAGTTTTAAGTTGCCTGCCGCTTCTGAGGAATGATATGGGCTTATTCCTTGTAAAAAATGTGTTTATTTATGTACAATAAATTTGATTTGATTTGAAGTCCACAAATTTTCAATCTCTCATTTCATTTGGTTCTCCATATTCTTCTAATGGCAGTTCGTCGTCAGAGAATCTCTATAACACTACTGTTACAACAATAACTGTCAGACTAGTATCAATTTTTAATCGCAAGTCATATGCAAGGACAGCAAACCTTTTCTCAACATCAAATAACCGCTCTATCTTATTTCGTGTACGGATTTGTGCTTCGTTGTACAGTTCTTCAGCTCTGGTTTAGAGATTCAGTAATGGGATTAAAAGTATTGCCGTACTGGATACATACTATCACCTAAATACAAAATATATAAATTATAAAGTTATGAAGTATGTATTTTGTGTATTTCGCAATATACGTAACAATATGCCCTCGGGAAAATGCCCAGCATCAAATTTAGTATTCATAAGAATATCGGAGCATCTTGTGTAGATTAAGCCCAGCGTGCTTCTAAATTTCAAATAGTTAAAAATTGTCATCCCCAATTGTTTGTACGATTATGAAAATAAATATTTCGATATCGAAAAATCTCTCCTTCATCTCTCTCTTTTTGTTCACTAGTTTTTTGCTCACTAAGATATACATACTATACACAATTATTATAACATTTGCTATTCTGCTTGCCAGGCGATTGTATCTTGATGTGCGTGCCATCAATAGTCACAGCAACTTTTGGAAATGCAACAATTTCGTAGAAGCTGATCTGTGTTTCCCGAATTACAGCTTTGTTTTCGCTTTTAATAAAGTGTTGCTATAATCGTGCTATTGTTCTTTATACTCGATGTATCACTCTTGATACCGTGACAGGTGAACTCCTGCCAAATTTACAGTATTTTGTGATTGTTCATTTGCAAAAAATCACAGTAGAATTGATTTATCAGTTGTCAGTCTAATTTCTGTAAAATATATATTCACTTTGCTCATGTTAAAACTAACATTATAAAAATTATGTGCTGTATTTTACAGTAGCTTTAACTTTTTTAAATTGACCTAAAACTCTGTAGGATGTTGAAATGTATTGTTAAACTAAAAAGTCAATTTTGCCATATGCTGCTTATGTCAGATTTATAATAATATATTTATTCGTTCTCGTTGTCTGTCATGAATTCTATTAATCACTAATAAGTTGACGCTTAGGATGAAACTGAAACAATACATATTGACGGAACTTGCTTTTTTTTTTAAGTAATTGGTCGGAACTGATTAGGATGTGAATGTTGCTATTGCGATGTACCGGCAGTAGTATGAAGTAGAAGAAGTACAACCTTTGAACACAACTTATTTTATTTCTTCTAAACGTTACAAGTTATTATGTGAATTTTCTAGCGCGCGTCGTGGAATGATCATTGGCCATTGGTCGAATCGTTCGTCCCACACTCCGCACAGAGGGCGATCGTACCAATTGGTTGGTATGCCTGATTCAGTGGCGTAAATAGCAGGTGTGCGAGGTGTGCGGCGCACACGGGCCCACGAGCCAGGGGGGCCCATTGGAGCCGGTCGGGTGCTTATAGATTTTAGTCAACTTAGAACACTTATGGACCTTAGACTGGACTTAGAACCTCCTCGTATAAGATTCGCATTTATAAGCATTTGGGTACGATTAATTCCTGTTTCAATAAAGTGTCACAAAATATTAGTTAGTGACATTTAGCTTTAAGCAGACGATATGTCGATATGTTGGTATTTCTCATAATTATTCTTAAAAAATAGCTAAGGGCCCCTCTGAGCGCGGAATACCGTTTTAGGCAAAAAAAAGATCTGTACAGCTTCTGGGGCCCTGGGCTGCAATAATATGCAAGCATAATGTCAATAAATGAAGTCGAGCATTCTAAAAAGTAGGTACTTACTCAGGTCTCAACGGATATCATTCTAAACTCGGTACCATATATTTATTGTTACATAACACAATTTTATTAAGATGTACAAAAAATAAACTATTAATTCTTACAAAAGATAAATTAACTTTAGTAAAATGAAGTGGTGTACAGTGTACAGTCATGGTTAGCCAAAATTACCGGAACACCTAAATAATTCTCCAACCAAAGATTTCCAAAAATTGTTATTTTTTGTTAAATAGAAATAAATAAAAAAATTTAATTCTAAAATTAATTCTAAGGATTTTTATACGAATCATTTTTTTTTATAAAACGCGTTCTTTTTAATTGGCAGCTAGTAACCAAAAATAGTCAAAATTACCGAAACACCTAATTCGCCAACCGCAAACAAATCGAAAAAATTTTCGAATAAAAGTTTTTTGAGCTTAAACAACCTCTTGTTTAAATATAGTTGAGTGTGTTCGTTTTATTATGGAAATTTGCAAACTATTCTATTATCTAATAGAACATCCTGTAAATTAATTTTTTTTTTAATTTTAAGAATTAGTCTAAGTACGTAGGTACTGAACTTTAAATTAAGAATATTTTCCCACATTCATACACATTTATTTTAATGTGACAGTAAGAACATTTAATTTAATTCTATGTAATTGTGTTCTTATTTTCTCTTGATTTTTTGTATTTTTTACCTGTTTAGTTAAAGTAAAAGTTCATGAGTTTCATTGATTAATAGCTTATAACTAAAAAAATTTAATTTTAAACAGAAATAATTCCAACATAACATTCTTAGAATTAATCTTAGCATTAAAATTTGTTGAAATATATAGGGTGTTCTGTTGGCAAAAGGAAAGGTTTGCAAATTTTCATAGTAAAATAAACAACCAGTATATTAAAAAGATATTTGAACGAGAGGTTGTTTAAACCCAAAAAAACTTTTATTTGAAACATTTTTTGATTTTTTTACAGGTGAAATATTTAGGTGTTCCGGTAATTTTGACATTTTTTGGTTAGTAGCCACTAATTAAAAAATAACGCATTTTTTAAAAAAAGTATTCGTATAAAGAATTCTTAGTATTAATTTTAGACTTAATGAAAATTAATAATTTGTAGGGTGATCTATTTACATAAACAAAAAATGTTACCGAATTTCTATAATCAAATAAGCAGCCTGTATATTGAAAATATAGTTAAAAAATAGCTTGTTTAAAGCGAAAAACTTATGTAAAACAATTTTTGGAAATTTCTTACGGTTGGAGAATTATTTAGGTGTTCCGGTAATTTTGACTAAGCCTGTATGTAGGCCAGATCGTGCCGGGGTTGTGACGGGTTGTTTGTTGTTGCGCCAAGAAATTTATAAATTCTTTTTTTTTGTGGCCACATTTACAAATATTGAAAAAAAAATCAGTTTATGGGTGATATGAAGTTTAGTGAATGAGCGAAGTTGCAAAAAATATGTGTACGAGTAATAAAAAAGTATAAAACAAACGTATAAAATGTATAAAAAGTCTTGTTAGTGCGCAGTCAAATCAGGGTTTAAGGGTTTCAAAGTATTAAATAAACAAAACGCAAAAAACAAAATTCAATTTAAGAAAAAAGTGCCTCCCAGTGTTTTTTAATTTCAAATTGTGTTTTTGAAGGCTTTAAGGTAGCTAAATTAAAAAATCTAAAAAACGCTTGTTGATCAAAGTTAGCCAGGGTCCAGGTGAGTGGGGGCCCATTGTCTCTCTTAGCACACGGGCCCCCTCACTCTTAGTTACGCCACTGCCTGATTCCCAACAGAATTAATACCTTGCTGGAAAGGTGACGATGCCATTTTAATGGCTTGAATCATGCTCAAATTGGCAAATCATTTTTCTTTCCTGAGGTATTTGTTTAAAATCATACAGAAACGAACGAAGAAAATGGCGATCAGCATCTCTCTCCAATTCTTTTTCATTCCTTGCACGTTGCTGCATGCTTTCCCTTCATAGCTCAGCAATATCGGCATCACCATCCTTTTGCTTCTTTCGCATATGGGTAGGCTGAGGTGTGCAGCATCATCAGGTGTGAAATCATCGTCATAAATTTCTTCCAAAAATTGTATACATGACACACTCTGCTGAGATTCATCATTGTAGTTGGAATCTGTTCTAAAAAATAACAACCTTTCAGTTTGTTTGTTCTTTTCATGAATGAGATTTCATGGGTACTTTTTATTCGAAGCACAACGCATCAAAAAAGAACTGTTTAAAATATATGTGGGTTTTCCCTGTTGCTCCAGATCCACTTTTTTTGCTTTTTTGTTTTGTAAGATCCCGTGCAAATAATTTACGAAGGTTCTTTCACTTTTTCTGTAGGTGTTTAAGTAAAAAAACAAATACAATTTTGAATAATAAGATATAAATTTAAAAAAAAATGTTTCTAATTAAGTGATATATACTGAAATAGACAAAACATAGTACTTTTATGCAAATTGCTATTTGTAGGACAAGTGAGCAAAGTTTTTTTCCAATCTCGTCCAGTTGTTACAATCTTACAGTTTGCTCACTTGTCCTAAAATTTGCTGTTATACAAAGATGTTTTAGCCCAATAAACTTTTCTATCTGTGTATTCTTGCAAGTGATAATGACTGGTTGTCAACTCTATATAATATACATAATTATACATATTTATTATAACACAAATACGAAAATTCCGCTCTATTTTCAGATATCTTGCAACAGGATGTTATCTTACCGAGCATTAAAACAAAAGTGAAACTTTCTAATAGTTGCGCTAAGAGCTGTTTTACACGACCGAGAATTATAACGAAAATAATAGCCAAAATTATCGCTATAATTTTGGTGAGAAATATTGGCAATTTAATTTCGAACGATAGTTAAAAGTTGTTTGACACACGGCAATTGATTTCGCTATTAATGTAGTCATGCGCATGCGTACTATAGTAGGAGATATTCTGATATACGCGGTTGTAAACAAAACTTGGATAAAATAAACATAACCTATACAATCGTTGGTTGTATTTCTAATTAGGAAAGGGAAGAAAAGCATGGGAGAAGATAATAAGCTTATATATTTGCATTTTTCATAGGGGTTTACATAATCATAATCGCATCCAATGCCGTTTTTCTGAGGTGGCGATTGTTATTGTTTACGGACTTCGATTTGTATAGATTAGGCCACTTCCTGTATTCCAAAATTAAAACCATCAGTTCGGCACGGGTTCACGCCGTCATAATGCAGCTGTAATAAATCCTCACAGAACAACGATTCTTTCTCGGCAATACATGCACACTAGGGTGGACCTTATTTTTTTACGATCGAAATTTTTTCACGTCACCCTCTAGATTTGTTCTACTATGAATAAAAATAAATCCTGCAAAAGAAAAACTTAATTCGACCACGGGAAGGGGTGCCTCAATCGATTTGAAGTTTGAAAATGTCAGTAATTTTTCTCATATTTGACGTATGACTTTAGTTTAACAATTTAAATAAGAAAGTTATTGTTATTGTATAAGGGACCTTACTTTGGTTGTCCAGTAACCATATTTGCTTATATAATTATTTTAATTAAGTAACTTATTTGAGCTTTTAGACTTTTACAACGCCGCGCGTTCCCACTGTCTACGCGCGACGGTCTTACACTACTTTGTATTAATTTCTAGTTTAGGCCTGTCCGAAACATTGTTCTGCCCCTTTCACATTTATTTCATAGTTCTTGTCCTTTATCAAGTAGACGCACACTCACTTTACCATAGAGTTTGAGGTGTTCTCAGTATAAGGGTTTGAAGTGTATCAGTTACATACTGACAAAAAAATGGAGACACGAAGTCGAGATAAATTGTTTTTATTGGACTATTTCGAACAACAAATTGTTGGTGCTAAATTGCCGAGTATGGGTCACGGTTTAAGAGTGCTTTCTTATAACTTGCGAAAAGTTAACTTGAATCTTCGCACTAGTGCGACTCTTGTTATAAAAGAAGTGGAAACTTGTTGGCAAAAGGCTCGAATCCCTGTGCAGTAAACTATTGCCAAATTAGAACCACTTTACCAGAAGTGTAGAACACTAAATAGGAATGCAAAACGCCGAACTGCGTCTCAAATACAACGAGAAAACGAATTTACTGATTCGTTGAACGATTTATTCGATTTTGGCCATGCAAAATGCTTTACAAATGATGACAATCGAAGAAGACAAAATATTTCTGTTGAAGCATAGAGAAAAGGGGCGAGTCGGAGTGATGGGTGCTGGTGATCGCATTTTAGCGAAAAAGCAGCAGCGAAAAACTGTTCGGCAGAACGGAAAGAGATGCTGGAAGAAAAGGCTCAACAATAAATAATTTCTCAAGGTACATTTTAGTAATTTAATTAATTTATTTTTTGTGCTTAGTTTTATTTAAGCCCTTTAGCTGGTGGTGTACAATGTATTGTAGATCACTTTTAATCTATCTAACATCGATTATAAATATATAGCGTTGGGTGTGAATCGATTTGCCAGCATTTACACATTTAACGAATAGTAGATAAGAAAACAATAACCGACGAATTTTAACAACTCCATAATTTGTTGGTGTGTATTAACTATTATTTGCTATTATTATAATTAATTATTATAATTAAAAAGTTTAGTAAACATTGTTATAATTCAGTTCTAATTAGTACCTAAGTCTATATGCGTTTGTAAATAACAGAAATAATTATTAAATAGTTTATAAACAAAACAATGATTACTTTTATTTTCTTTCCTTTTATCAATTACCTTAAATTATTTATCAAAAACATAAATATAATAAATTTTGTTTAAACAATTTTTTGTTTGTTGATAAATATAATATAAATAACGTTTTTTAGTTCATATAATAAATAGAATAGAATAATACCTAATGAGCAACGGATTGAAATGTGTGTATATTTTAATTTTAATTATATCCCATTTTTTGCATAAACAAAGCCCTTGAGGCACGTTATCCCATTATCCGATCGACTTCAAACTTGGAGGGAATTCGTTTTTTAGTATGTAGAACAAATTACAGAGGTGACGTGGACTTAATTTTGAAAATAATTTTTCGTTAAGAGTAATTAAGGTCCACCCTAATGCACACAGCACAATACGAGCGTGCCGCGTGGTTTTTTGGTTGTCACTGTTTTGACTTTTGAGGTTAACTGCGCGGCCAGGGAGTCAATTCTGAGCCTAGCGTGAGTTCACGCTAGCACGAACTAACGTATGACCTTGGATGCAATCAGTTCCACCGTATTCTATGGGCAGTGTCGACAATGCAGTGTCCTTTACTACCAATCGCAATAACATGAACATAACGGACGTACTCTACCGGTAGTAAAGGACACTGCATTGTCGACACTGCCCATAGAATACGGTTCGAACTGATTGCATCCAAGGTCATACGTTAGTTCGCGCTAGCGTGAACTCACGCTAGGCTCAGAATTGACACCCAGACCAATATGATCGTAAATTGTACGAAATGCGCAAATTATCGCGAACAATCTCGCGGTGAATAGAGCAAGTTAGGTATTTTTATCACAAAAAGTTTCGCTATTATTTTCGTTATAAAATAGTGGTTTTACACGGCCAATTTTCATCGACAAAACTTTTGGTTATTATTTTCGTTATAATTCTCGGTAGTTTAAACAGATCTAAATCGGTATTATTGTACGGGTCAGAGACGTGGTGCGTCACGAATGTGATTAAACAGAAACTGCACACTTTTGTGAATCGGTGTCTTCCACACATTTTAAGAGTTTGGTGGCCGAATAGAATAACCACAGTGGAATTATGGGAGAGAACAGAACAGACTGACATCAATAGGAGGCAAATTCAGAAGCGAAAGTTCCGCTGGCTTGGAAATACATTACGAAAACCCAGAGATGACCCGAGTCACGTGGTACTGGAATGGAACCCCCAGGGACGAAGAGGAGTCGGACGGCCGAGGACATCCTGGAGACAGACCGTGGAGGAGGAGAGTGGCTGAAATATTGGACAGTTACGTGACATCGCCAAGAATAAAGAAAAATGGACACAACTCATCTAATAACTTGAGACGACGAAACAACCCCTATGTCCTACGAGGAATAACGGGAAATGATAATGATGATTATAACAGAAATACGAAAATTCCGCTCTATTTTCAGGTAGGTATGCAACTGGATGTTATCTTAGCGATCTTCATTTCAACTACAGAGTTGGAGTATCAACAGCTAGTGTAATAGTACAAGAAACTTGTCAACAAATTTGGACAGTCATGCAAGAACAATGCATACCGAAGATTACACGAGAAAAATGGGTAAAAATTGATGAGAGATTTCAAAAAAATGCATATTTTCCTCATTGTTTGGGTGCGATTGACGGCAAACACATTCTTGTTATAAAGCCACAGTATAGTGGGTCTTTATATTATGATTACAAGCATTATTTTTCGATTCAGTTATTGGCAATGAGTGATTCCAATTATTGTTTCACATTTGTCGATGTTGGAGACTACGGTAAAAAATCAGCTTCCAACATATTTAAAAATTACCTTTTTAATAAAAAAATGACTTTCTGGAAATTCTGGATATTCCGGAACCAAACTTTTTACCGGGTGAATCAGACTACGGCGAAAAAAATGCCACTAAAAAAGAATAACATAATTATAGACTGTCAAGGGCAAGGAGATATATCGAGTGCAGTTTTGGAATTCTTTGCAACAAATGAAGGATATTCCACAGACCGTTAAATGTTTCGATGAAATTTGTGGACGATTGTTAAAGCCTGTACTCCACAACTTCGTGCGTGTACGGGATAGGTAATAATAATAATAATAATAATAATAGCCCTTTATTAATACTTTCAAAGCAACCTAGTATTGATTCACAATCTAAACAAAAATATGGTACATAGTATTTCAAAAAATATACAAAATCGCAATATTAGTAATAATATTAATAAATATAATCCCATTTTTGGGCAAAGGCCTCCCCCATCGTATTCCAATTTGGTCTTTGCTGTGCCTCTCTACTATAGTGTATGCCAGCATGTAGTGTAATTTCGTCCCTCCATCTTTTTCTTTGTCGCCCTCTTCTTCTTTTGTAGTTTATTGGAGTCCATTCAGTGGTTTTTTTGGACCATCGGTCGCCTCCAAACCTTGCAACATGTCCAGCCCAGCCCCATTTCAGACATTTTGCTGTTGTTAATACATCATTTGTGCCGGTTGTTTTTCTGATTGTGCTGTTTCGAACTCTGTCCATTCTACTAACTCCCATCATTATTCTTTCCATCTTACTCTGGCAAGATCTGATTTTCCGTTCTTCTTTGGATGTGATGGCCCATGTTTGGCATCCATATGTGAGAATAGGGGTAACACAGGTATTGAATGTCTTGGTTTTTATTTTCATGGGTAACTGGCTCTTCATGATATCTTTTAAACTCCAGAATCGTTTCCAACTATTTGCTATTCGTCTCTGTATTTCTTTATGGTTTCGGTTGTGGTATGAAACTATCTGTCCAAGGTAGGTGTATTCGTCTACATATTCTATTGTAGTGCCATTTATCGATATTGGATGTTCTGTGTCGTTAGTAATCACTTTCGTTTTGTCCTTGTTTATCTTAAGTCCTGCTTCAAGACCCGCGTTGCTGAGTTGCTGGACCATAAACTGTAGTTCTTGTGATTTTTTTGCAAACAGGACTACGTCGTCTGCAAATCTAAGGTTCGTCAGAAGTTCACCTTGTATGTTTATGCCTAGGTCTGTGAAATCCAATTTTCTAAAAATGCACTCCAGTACGCAGTTGAATATCATTGGAGATAGCGGGTCGCCTTGTTTTACTCCCCGATTTAATTTGAATTGTAGCCCGTTCTTTTCCATTTTGATGTGAGCTTCGGAGTCCGTGTATATGTTATTCAGAATGCGGATATATTTTTGCGACACTCCATTTTGTTTTAACGCTTCCATTACTGCGGCGTGGCTTATTGTATCGAATGCCTTTTCAAAATCCACAAAAGCCGCGTAGGTAGGAATACCATACTCCTTTGTTTTCTCAATTATTTGGTTTATTGACTGGAGATGTTCTGTTGTGGAAAATCCTTTTCGAAATCCTGCCTGCTCTGGCGGTTGTTCGCTATCTAGCTTCATCGTTAGTCGTTCTTGTAACACCGTGGCAAATAGTTTGTAAACAGCAGAGATCAAACTTATAGGACGATAGTTTTTTATGTCGTTTTTTGGTACTTTTTTGTGCAACAGTATTATTTCCGCCCTCTTAAATTGGTTTGGGATATATTCTGATGTAAGGATTTTGTTGAACAAATAGTGCAGCGGGTCTATTAATACTTCTTTTCCCTCTTTTATTGTTTCGTTTGTAATTCCGTCTTCACCAGGTGTTTTTTCGTTTTTTAATTAGTCTATCGCTTTCGTTATTTCTGATTTCATTATTTCTGGTTCTGGTTCCATATTGTCATGTTCGTTTTTAAGGGAGTTTCTAGATGCTGATGTACTTTGGTATAAGTTCTTATAAAAGTTAGTTGCTGCCAATAAGATGTTGGTTCTGTTTGTTTCGATGTTTGAGTCTTTGTCTCTTATATTACTTATCCAGTTTTTGCCAGTAGTTAGTATCTTGTTCATCTTATTCACCGCACCATGTATACCCAATTTTTCCTCTGCTATTTTCATTTTATGATCGTAGAGATCTTTGCGTATCGCTTTCTTAACTTGTTTCTTGGTATTTTTAAAATCAATTTCCTCTTCAGTTGTTTTAGCATGCTTTCTTTTTTGTAACTCCCTCTCAGCAATTAGTAGGTGTGTTTGTTCGGATAGTTTGTCCTTTTTGAAGTTGGCAGACTTTTCTGATGTTTCATTTACGCTTTCTTTTATTTGTGCTTCTATATAATCATATACATTCTGTACTGATGAGAATTTGGGTAGTATTACTTTCCAGTTTTCGAATTTTCTACTTAGGGCTTCTTTTAATTTTTCTGAGTTTGCTGTTTTAGGCAGTTGATGTAGTATGTATGGTCTTGTTTTGGTATTTTTAATTGGTAGGTGATTTTAATGCCAGAGTGGGACAGAAAGAACATGGAGAAGATTCAGCAGTGGGAGAATTCAATTACGGGAGAAGAAACGAACGAGGAGAGACGCTAGTAAATTTTGCCCTAAGCCAACAATTGAAGATTATCAACACATTCTTCAAGAAAAAAGAAAGCAAAAAGTGGACGTACAAATCGCCAATCGGCCAAAAATTCGAGCCAGACTACATAATGACGAAATCCACAGAATGGATAACAAACTTCGAAATACTTAACAACGTGCAGTTCGACACAGACCACCGGGATAGGTACAGACACGCAGATACCTTATCCCATGAAGGGATGTATGACAATGATGTCATTCAATTGCTGTCTGGGACTGTTTTGCCGATAACTTCACTGACACAGATGTCTTACCGTGGCAAAATTTGTACGTTTAATACTATGTAGGGTAACTGCACCGGTTGTGGTCACTGTACCTATTCCGGCCACCAAGAAGATATACATAGTTTCCTTTAAGTTTAAAATAACTCGCAGGATTCAAGTTTATCGGTTGTGTGTGCACACTGTAGATGGCGCTATCACATTATGCGTGTTTCAACTTGCGTAAACCACAATGAAAATCTCTTTTATTTCACACTTAGTCTGGTAACACTGACATTTCGTGACATATAGGTTAAGGAACAACAGGTGTTAAGCATTTTTTAAACTTTACTTTTAGAAATTAGGTTTGCAATTGGTTTCAAATGGTTTTTGTATGTTTAATAATGTCATTTTAATAGTTTATACACCGTTTTCTACCTCATTTACATGAAAATTAACGATGACTACTAATGGTACATGAAATCGCTATCTATTCCGAATGTGGCCACTTGGTGGCCACAAATGGAACTCAATACCTAGTTGTGGCCACATATTAGAATGACATAGAAAATCTAAAACTGTTGAAATTAAAAAAGAATGCAAAGTGTATTAATAAGTAGCGCTCTTTTCCAGAGATCACCATGACTTCAAGGAAATTGTTCCAATATCTGGAGAGTGCCATGCAGGATGCTTTGGAAGCCATTCGAGAAAACAACATGCCGATAGCCAGGGCGTGCAAACAATATAATGTACCCAGGACATCTGTTCGAAATAGGTTGAGTGGAAATACTGTTGACAACTGTCGTCGAGTTGGTCCTGAAAGTGTCCTGGGACCAAAGATCGAAAAAAGAATAAGTCATTGGATACTAGAATGTGCTGCAAGGGGATTTCCAATTAACAAAGAAGGACTGCTGTAAAAATTATTGAAGAGTGCCATATTGAAACAAGATTTATAAACAATATACCAGGACGAAAATGGTTCGACTCATTTATGAAACGTCACCCCGAAATAACAAAAAAGCAAGCCGAGTTTATTAACAAGGCAAGAGCTGCTGTTTCAGAAAGGAACATTCGGCAATGGTTTAAAGAAACCATGGACCTGTTAGGAACTGATCGCACTGTACTGGAATACCCAGAGAGAATCTTCAACATGGACGAGACTGCTATGTTTTTATGCCCAAAAGGCACCCTTGTACTAGGCCCAAGAGGGAAGTATATCTACGACGTTGGTACTTCAGATAAAGATAATGTGACAACACTTATTGCCGTGAATGCACTAGGAAAATTTGCGCCTCCACTCACAATTTATAAGTTTAAACGCCTCCCTAGACAATATGTAGAAACAGCTCCCAAAACTTGGGCTGTTGGAGTTTCTGACTCGGGCTGGATGCAGAGTAAACAATTTTATGAATACTTTGCCAACGTTTTCATAAAATTTTTTAATTCAAGCGAGATCGTGCGGCCGGTGGTCGTATTTGTAGATGGCCATGCATCTCACTTATCTTTACACCTGAGCAATTTATGTCGTGGTAACGGTATTATTTTGATTTGCTTTCCACCGAACACAACACATTTATTGCAGCCTCTAGATGTTGCATTTTTTTTATCCACTTAAACAAGCCTGGAAAAAAATTACAAGGAAATGGCTATTTGACCACGAAGGAAAGAACATTCAGAAGAAGGACATACCTACCGCATTACATTCAATTTTAACGCAACATGACTTTTAAAACACCATCATCGCCGGTTTCAGTACCTGTGGTCTCTATCCTTTTGATGATAACGCACGATATGACAAATGTGTTAAAAAACCTCACAACTTTTTCACGAGGAACCTATTCCAGCAATACAAGGCCAAAGTAATGAAATTAATTATTTGGAATTCATAGAGAGTAAAATTGATTCTTTCGTGTTAAAATCTTTTAAGGAGACGTTCAATGATAATTGTTACTGGCAAGGCGAAGAGCGATTCCTGGAATTATATAATTTCTGGAAAACAGTTCATAATAAAGATAACATGAACCAGGAGACAATTGCAATTCCAATTCCACCTATACCTTCGGACGCATTGACTGATTACGATGAGGAGATTTATACCTTTGATTTTCCAGAATTCAACACTATAGACCAAACAATCACCAAAAATGAAACACCAACCGCACAAATGATCGACAAAAATCTATCGACACATCCAACAGCTCTTGCAGATCCCTCTGAAAAACGAATTAATATTTTACAAAATAGGATAAACAACAGATAAAAACCATGAAAAAACGAACAATTAGTGACGTACTAAAAACTGTGCAAACGTGGCCAGAGGAAAGCCAAATTTCAGATAAAATAAAGCGCAAAAGAATTACTCTACCATCCGTGGTGACCTCCGATAAATGGATAGAATTTCTTGAAGCAAAAGTAAATAGTACAGTGAAAGAAAACAGGAAGAAACGACAACATAATAGATCACCCGACAAAGAAAATATTTCAATAATCACACAGAAAACATCTGAATAACAAACCAAGCATCAAGAAACACGAAATCAACTAAATTTGTTCAAGGTGGGAGTTTATGTTATTATCAAATATGATAAACAATTTTATCCAGCTAAAATTGTAAGTGAGGATCGAGGAGAATACTATTGTTGTGCGATGCAAAGAAACAACAAAGATCACTGGAAATGGTCAGATCCCCACGACCTCCTCTGGTATAATGAAGAAGATATCATCTTACAAATAAGGGAGCCGTCAGCCGTAAACTCACGAGGGGTGTATGCTGTTCCAGAAATGAAAAACTTTATTACGTAGACTATTTCTAAATTATATAAACTTTTTGTTGTTATTTTGGAATGTTAATTTATTTTGATTTTAGAATAAATTGTTAGTTTTTGTATTTTCAATATTTTGTTGAGTTTTATTATTAAAATATTTGTTGATAGTTATAGCAAACATGTTTTGAATATCTGGTGGCCAGAACTGCTTCCTTCACTGACTACAAATGGTGAAGTGGTGGCCAGAACTAGCAAAAGTGCACATTCCATTATTTCTATTTATTTTGTTTTTGTTCGGTATTTACCTCGTAAATTGCGGGTTCTATTTATAATAAGTAATGCTAATATTGTATAATTACCTGGTCTATGTAAATTTTAGTTTAGAAATAATCCAGTTTATGATTCGTCAAACATATAAATTCTCTTAAAATGGCCACAACCGGTGCCGTTACCCTATGTCGAGAATAGACTCTGTGGTTGTAAAATAAAATAAATAAATGTTTAAAGGATCCTTACAACGTGCTATGCTCTTATCACGGTCATAAATAAGAGAAGCCTTACAGCCAACTTACGTGTTTATTTGACTGTTCTTACCCTATAAGCAGCGGGTATTCTTTAAATGACATCCAGATGATAGCCCTAACCATTCAACCCAATCTTTTTACTCCTCTTGTTTGAAACAGACAATACAATTGTTGTGGCGGCGAATATTAAACAAATGTATCGAATGTGCCTGGTAACTAAGATTTAAACCGCATTGCAACGTATTTTGTGGCGCGATAACCCGAATAACCCATTGGCTGTTTATGAATCGGCTACGGTAACTTATGGAACGTCTGCAACAAGTTATTTGGCAATTAGATGTTTGTACCAACTACAGTGTAGCCATCCAGTTATTGCGGATGTAATAAAAAATCATTTTTATGTAGACGATTTGTTAAGCTGGGGAGATACTATAGATGAGCCGAAGTTCCTCATAGTCAACGTATCAAGTACGATTCTATCCAACAAAAAAAGCGTACACGTATTGAGGAACTTGAACTTGAAAATAAGTTAATTAAAATTATAAACAATACCAAGTTAAAATACGGTACATTACGCCGTGGGCGTAATACTTACCCGCCAGTGAATTAACTACTTGGCAATGGAATTAAAATATACGATATAAAATAAAAATTTCTTGCCATAATCATTAAAATTGACCAAGAAGTTTGGGTCCGGATAAGTCCGGATTTATCATTAAAATGTTTAAAAAAAATGTTTAGAAGCTACCCCCACAAACAAAAATACTATTCAAGGCCCTCTTCATCGGCGTCCTCATCTCCATCGGCTTCCTCGCGTTCTCCAATCTGCAATGGCCGTGCCAGCGCGTCTTCCTCCATAGGTGGTGGTATCAGGTTATGTGCCTCAAATGGATATCGATTTTTCATCCTTTTGGGTTTTTCGGTAATGTCTCGTATCAGGGGGTTGTCATGCCTAACGAAATTGTTGTAAAATTTTGTTAGATGTTTGGTTAGATGTTAGATGTTTGAATGCGGTCGGCATTCAAAATAATACGTAGAAGTTTGTTTTGTTGTATCTGAACATGTTTTAAATTTGTCCGCGCTGCGTTGCCCCACACTGGCGCCCGAAACAACATTCCGGGTCTAATAATTGATTGATACACGAGCTTTTTATTGGCGAAATTTAGAAAACTGTTCCGAGAAATTAGCGGATACATAGTACGTATGTTTCCGCTACTTTTTTGACAAATTTTGGCGATCACGGGCCGATTTCATATAGCTACTTTGCCACTTTTCAGTTTGCGTTTTGCAAATTTAAATAAATTTTTGTTTCATAAAGACTAATTTTGACAAGACGAAAAGTCATATTTGACAAGTAAAAAGTGCAAAGTAAAATCGTAAAAATCAAGGTTTCTGTGTCATAAAAAATTGACAAGTCAATAATTGTAAATGTGTGGTAAATGTCACTTTGCACTTTTCGAAGAGAAAAACTGCGAAGCAATTGAACCATTTGGAACTTAAGTAAAATGAGCAAACGAAGTCCCGCGAATCAAAAAAAAAAAAACTCGCCGTCTTACCAGTGATACAAGAAAAAAAAGATGTTTCGTTTGGCATTTAAAAAAAAAAACCAATAATAAAGACAAGACTTCTTCCGCCTGGGAAGAAGTTGAGAAAGCTAAGGCCTTAGACTTAGCTTCAGCCGACAGGAACCGGACGTTTGCTCGTGACAGCTTGTTTGGATTATGGAAAAGTCGAACACTATCGACTACATAATTTGTTTTTACCGTTGTATTTAATTTCTAAATCTCTTTTTTATAGAGAGAGACAACGCGAAAAGAACAGGAACCGACGGTAGCAAAGATAAATAGTTGGATGAAGTTGATCTTCAAATATTAGATATTATAGGCAAGGAAAGTGCATGTGTTAGAGGCATGCAGATGCCTGAAACTGACGTTAGTTTTTCTTCACTGGATGCATCAACGGATACTCCAGTGGATTTTGAGGAAGATGCTAATACGGTAGAGATGGCCGGTTTTCGTATGACTCGTTCAAACTGAACGAATCTTTAAAAAGAACCGTATGGTACGAATCACTAGGTCCGGGCTGACTTCGTTCGTATGACTCGTACGTATTGATTCGTTCGTATGACTCGAGTTATGTCGCCAGTCCAGCCAGAAGTAATATGATCTATGGCGTATAATCGCAGCGTTGCGATAACTAGGCTAGGTTATATATGTGACTGCATTATTATTATATCTTAATTGTCCTTTGTCATTCGTCTTGTGCACTTCGTAAAATAAATAAGTTAGTTCCAAAATAAAATCTTTTTTTTAAAAGCCCTACCGGTCGCGACGGATCTTAACTGGCGCAGTCGTTCGGATATTTGTGTTTTTGGACTCTGTTTAATCGATACTAATCGAAGAAAATCTTTGGACATTGGTGGATTTCAATCCTTTACCGCGCACACATCCTACACAGTCAACAACATCGACCACGCGAAGTGAAAGTGAACCAAAGGATTAATTCAAGGGATAAGTGCTAAAAATTGCCACATCTCAACCCCTAGAGTGCCTTCCCTTCTGAAGCATACTCGTCAACCCCAAGCAGAAGCAGCCGACTTCTGTAGCAGACCCGGCCAACGGATACACATTTCCTCGAGCCACACAAACAACCCAAGCGAAGAAAGCGAAGAAAGAAAACAACGATGAAACTTTATATGTAAGATTAATTTTAAGATTTAAACCGCTCAAAACTTTATACCGCCTGTACACCCACACCATTCTGCTATAAATAACCATTGTAAATTCCGAAATTATCTATTAACGGCACAAAAATTGATATTTTATTAAAAAAGTTTTCCAAATTAAGCGTAAACATGCCGCAAAATCAAGTTGTCGCGCCTAATCAAGGTGCTCAGCAAGGTGCTATACCGAGAGTGCAACTTCCGCACGCTCATCCATATACAAGGGCATCCATAACGCCTACCGAAGTAAACATAATTCCAAAATTCAATGGAAATCCTATTATATTGCCAATGTTTGTCGACCATTGTGAAAATTTGCTGATTACGTATTTCGATAGAAATAATTTGCAAATTCCAATAAATTCATTTTTGATCAATATTATAAAAAGTCGATTTGAGGGTGAAGCGTTGAGTCTAATTGCGTCCCGCGATTTAAATGACTGGGAAGATATTAAAGCGTGTTTACAAATGAACTACACTGATCAGAGATCAGAAGATTGTCTCTTGGACGATCTAATGAATATAACACCAGAAAATAATGAGAACCCCTACTCATTAGGTAACAGAGTGAAAGAAGCTCTAAATTTGCTTCTCACTACTTTGAAATTGACCGTTGATGCAGATGAGAGAATAATTAAAACTAACATATACAAAAGAACCGCTTTACAAACGTACCTTAGATGTCTCATGCGATATCCTGATTATGGTGAATATGTGCAAGTAAATAGACCGCAAAATCTGGAAACAGCTCAAGCAAAAGTCTTAGAACGTCAAAACTGGTTATATCTTTGTAAGCAACCTACTCAATTAAATAAAAATAATTCTTCTAAATTTCAAATTTAACCGCCCCATCAAAATTTGCAACATAATAACTACAGACAACACGTCCCATCTCAAAGTTATAATTATAATTATAATAATCCCAAACCAGTTCATCCAGTGCCGAATTTCACTCAGAAATTCCATTCTACACCAAACAGATTTGTTCCTCAAACCAATTATCAACCGAGACCACCGTTTGTACCAAGCTGGAACCAACAGCAGAACCGACCCATTTATTCTAAATTTAATAATCCACCACGATTTGGACCACAAAACAGTCAAAACAATTCTGGCCGTAATTTTAAACCTACTCCAATGGAAGTAGATAGCTCGATGACAAGATTTAAATCACCACAACTTAAGAGACCCCGCCAAGATGTAAATAATGTACATATTGCGGAAGAAGAAAACATTTATTTCGATGAACAAACCGGAAACTATTTCCAGAAATTAAATATAGATCCGGATAATGATGAATGTCAAGAATATTCACAGGATGAAAATGATAATAACTATGACGATAAATCTGATGACCTAAATTTTCAAGTACCAGCCTCGGAAACCGTAACACCACCGAATTAAATCTCCTTGGACTTGACAGACTTCCTCATATTATATTACCAGAACTCGATAATGCTAAATTTCTCATTGATAGTGGAGCCGAAAAATCATTTGTAAATCCAAATTTAGTTGACCGATATTTTTATGATTGCGTATATTATGAGCCTTTTCAAGTTAAAACAATTCACGGCATTACAAAACATGACTATAAGATACAAATTCCAGGATTAGTTACATTTAATGATCCGATAAATCTTTATAAATTTAGTGTTACTCACATTTCAGATAAATATGATGGTATACTTGGTTCAGATACTTTAGATATGATGCAAGCTAAAATTAATTATAAAACAAAAAATTTAGAAACGAACAACGATTATATTCCTTTTAAATTCAAACCCCCAGTAATTACATTATCACCTCGAACAAGACAAATTGTTAAAATACCCGTAACGAAACCACAGGGAGAATTTTTAATACATCATAATAAATTAATGGAGAATGTAGAAATTCCAAATGCTATTGTAAATGTAAACCATTACGAAACATTAACAGAAATTACTAACTTTAATGATTATTCAGTACAAATTCCTTTAGAACCTATGGATCTTGAAGAAATTGAAGATTTTCATTGCGAAAATAATTATAAACAACTGACTAAATCACAAATTCGTAACATACAATACCAAACAATCAATGAAAAACTGAGAATCGAACATATGAATGCAGAAGAAAAATCTATGATTCGAAATTTATTAGGACACTATCCAAATTTAATACACAATGATGTAATTCCATTGACATTTAGCTCAAATATAAAGCATTCGATAAAATTAACTGACGAAACGCCTGTGTATCAAAGACCATATCGTCAACCATACACACAAAAATTAGAAACTAGAAATCAAATTAATAAAATGCTAGAGCAAAATATAATTCGTGAAAGCGAATCTCCTTGGGCATCGCCTATTTCCCTAGTCCCGAAGAAGATTGACGCTAGTGGTAAACAAAAATGGAGGATGGTCATTGACTACCGCCGTTTAAATGATAAGACAATAAAAGACAGGTACCCCCTGCCTAATATCACGGACATTCTAGATAAGTTAGGCCGCGCTAAATATTTCACAAGCCTTGACCTTGCCAGTGGATATCACCAGCTGGAGATCGAAGAAAAAGATAAAGCCAAAACTGCCTTTATTAGCAGTGAAGGTCTCTACGAATTTAATAGAATGCCTTTTGGCCTATGTAATGCGCCCTCTACTTTCCAAAGATGTATGAACAATATATTGAGAGGACTAACAGATGACATATGTCAGGTTTATTTAGATGACATAATAATTTTTTCAAATTCATTGCAAAGTCACAAAATTCACTTACAAAAGGTTTTTGATAGATTAAGTCAACATGGAGTTAAGATATCACTCGATAAATGTGAATTTATGCGCAAAACACTAAATTACTTAGGTCATGTAATCACAGAACACGGAATAAAACCCGACCCCAGTAAGATTGAATGTATCAAGAAATTTCCAATTCCTACAACAAAAACACAGATAAAATCATTCCTAGGATTACTTGGATACTATCGAAAATTTGTACACAATTTTGCTAAAATAACAAAACCTTTAACAAAATTTCTTTCAAAGGAACACACTAATGTAATAATTGACGATAATTATAGAAACTGCTTTGAAAAATGTAAGTTACTTCTTTGTAACGATCCAATCTTAGCTTACCCGGATTTTGAAAAACCCTTTATTATTACTACTGATGCTAGTAATATTGCACTTGGAGCTATTCTTAGCCAGGCAAAAATTGGTAATGGTCGACCTGTTGCCTATGCATCCAGAACTTTAAGTAAAACCGAATAAGCATATTCTACAATTGAGAAAGAATTTTTGGGAATTATCTATGCTTTGAAACAATTTAGGCCATATGTTTTTGGAACCCATTTTTCGATCGTAACAGATCATAAACCGCTTTTGTGGGTCCATAATTTGAAAAACCAAAATCTGAAATTACAACGCTGGAAAATTTACCTACAGGAGTATGATTATACAATAATTCATAAAAAAGGAAAAGCAAACACTAATGTAGATGCACTTAGTCGCATTGAAGTTAATAACGTAGAAAACTATTCAACACTAGTTAATGTAGAATCAGAAAATTCAGCAGATGACGATAATTACAGTCTAAATTCAAACGACGTCTCAGAACATGAAAACACTATACCGATTTCTAATAAAGCCATCGATACCAAACCTAGACAATTCTTCTTCTATTTACATAATTTGCCCACAAATATAGCAATAACCCTATCATTTAGAAGAATATATGTATGTCATGTTAACAAACAAGATATGAATAATGAACTTTTTAGAATTTTAAAAGACTATGGTAACTCTGAAACACAATACATATATTGTAGTGACGAAATTTATAATGTTCTATGCCAAATATATTTAGAAAAATTTAATAAAGAAGGAATGAAATTAATTCGTTGTTTAAAAAGAGTGACTATAATAAAAAACGACGATAAAGATAGACAACTTGAAATCATCCTAGATAGCCATGAAGGTATAAAAAACCACCGTGGAATTAAGGAGACAATTGAACACATAAAACGAAATTTCTCGTGGAAAAACTTAGATCAACAGGTAACAAAATTTATTAATTCATGTGAGATTTGTCAAAAATCTAAATATAATAGGAACCCACCTAAACCACAGTTCCAAATAACACCGAGCATCAAGCGTCCTATGCAACTCTTACATATGGATCTATTTAAATATGATAATGCAACATTTTTGACGATTATTGATAAATTCAGTCGATTTGCTCAAGCTTATGAAATACCGGACAAAAATGCATCCAGTATAACAACCAAATTAATACAACACTTTAGTAAATTTGGAATACCAGAAGAAATTATTTCTGATAATGGAACAGAATTCAAAAATAAATCTGTAGAAGCCCTATTAAAGCTATATAAAATCAAAGCTAAATTCACAACCGTAGGTCACCACGAATCGAACGCACCTGTAGAGAGACTTCATTCTACACTCATTGAACATTTACGAATGTTACAATTGATGGAACCTAAAATTTCCTTATCAATAGCTATGGATAGATCCATACTTGCTTATAACTCAAGCATAAACCCTATTACGAAATATATCCCATTTGAAATTCTATTTGGAAACACAAGTGCTGTAGATCCAATAAATATTGATTACGAACATATATTAATTGACGATTATATTTGCCAACACCGAGACTTTACTAAATTACTATATGAAAATATTGATAAGACGCAAGAAACGCACAAACAAAAGGTAATAGAAAACAGAAATGAAAAACGACAGGATCCGCAATTAACATTGGGAGCTACCGTTTATTTTAAAAACAGTGTAAAGAAAAAATCTAGTACGCCTTACCAAGGACCGTATATTGTGTCCGAAATATTGGAAAACAATACTGTCAAATTAAAACCAGGTCCCAACACTAAATTAAAACAACGCACAGCCCATATAAAGGAATTAAAATTGTGTGATGTTGCAGGGCCCTCGCGTTCGCCGCCTTCATCTGTTCTGGAAGACCAGAATTAATTAAAATAGAAGATGGAGCTGGTATTCTACCAATCAATTTAGGTATTACTTACAACTCTAAAAATTATTTTGAAATCATTACCCAATTAGATTTGTCACCCATACTAGATATTCAGGAACAACAAAACATATTCAATAAAAACTTAAGAAAAATCCTTAAAACAACTCCTGAATTGGATGAACTCGAAAATGAAATGGAAAATAAAATAAAAGCTCTAAATATTAGGAGGAATAAACCGAAAAGAGGATTAATAAACATTCTAGGCAATGTAGTGAAGTTTATAACTGGTAATCTTGATAACACAGACGCCGAATATTATGATAATGTTATACAACAATTAAAAGAATCTCAACAAACAATAATAAGCAATAACGTTCAAATTGTAAAATACTTAAACGAAACAAATAGTCAGGTTAATGAAAATTTGGTAGCCATTCAAATTAACATCAACCGTATTAAGGATAAATTTTGGTCCTTACTAAAGACGCAACAATTGGAAGAAAGTATGCTATCCTTAAATCGTATTAATCGTAAATTAGGAGAGATAGTCGAAATATTGGATTTAGCAAAGCGAAATATTTTGCACTCCTTGTTAATCTCACCAGAACAATTATTGAAAGAAATCAGATCTATACACCTTGACGTTGAACATAAATTTCCTTTCGAAATTATATTAGAAAACACTTATCTAATCGAAACATTAGTGACTATTCGAGCTTACCAAAAACACAATGTTTACAATTTCATATTGCAAGTACCAATAATAGATAACGAAGAATATCAATACTACAGATTGTATTCTTTGCCTACTCTCGTAAATGAAACATTTATTCAAATAAACCCGCAATCCTCTTATATTGCAGCTAATGATAACAAATATCTTTTGATGGATAAAAAATGTATACAATTAAAATTAAGAGAATTTTTATGCTTCAATCAAGCAACGTATTACGATAAAACTGCATGCGAATTCGAAGCCGTTACGCATGGTCGTTTGATAAATTGTAAGTTTACCCAAATACCGATTATTGATTATAAAATAATTGAACTTGAACATTTAACACTACTAGTTGTTAAGAAAGAAATTACTATTAAGGAAATATGTAATAAGCTAAGCAGAAATATTCAGTTAAACGGAGTGTACAGATTAAATAATATTAATAATTGTAATTATAAGGTCAATAATACTATTATACAGAATTATTTTAAGATTGAAACCCTCGAGCACCAATTTATACCTACCTTAACAATAAAAAATATAACTATTGAAAAACCTATCCCAATAATTTTGCATAATCTTACGAATTCTTTAAATTCTGAAATAATAAAAATCCCCGAAATGGAAGGATCGCATCGCACACATAGTATATTGCTGTATGTACTTATATGTATAATAACTTTGATAATTTTAAGAATTATATGTATTTCGTATAATATAAAATGTTTTAATCGTATCAAGAAGAATAAGGCTCGTCCGGAGGACTTCGAATTTAACGACGGAGGAGTTATGTCGCCAGTCCAGCCAGAAGTAATATGATCTATGGCGTATAATCGCACCGTTGCGATAACTAGGCTAGGTTATATATGTGACTGCATTATTATTATATCTTAATTGTCCTTTGTCATTCGTCTTGTGCACTTCGTAAAATAAATAAGTTAGTTCCAAAATAAAATCTTTTTTTTAAAAGACCTACCGGTCGCGACGGATCTTAACTCTCGTACGTACTGAGTCGTTCACACCGGGATCCATATATGGGCGAAATCGAACTAGTTGAATGTGTTTGAACGAACGGTTCCGACTCTTGACTCACAGTACCTACGTTCGCACGTGTACCAGTTACACTGTACGAACAGTACAGGTGCGTTCATTGGTGGTAATGGTAGTGCTAGCAAACGAAACTATTGTCTATTATATTCTTACAATAATTTCTATTGGTAAATGGTTTTTATGCTTTGTTGTGTAACTAGATTTAACGTACAAATTTTGTTAATATAGGGTTAAAAAGGCAAAATGAATAAAAACGGAAGCTGCACTTGGTTACATTTTGAAAGAGTTTAAGAATGTAAATCAAAATGCAAGTATTGCTCGTGTATTTTTTCAACAAAAGGCGGATCAACGAAAATTTACGTCATTTTTTTTTTTTGTTGCCGTGAGCGTTGGCTGAGGGTTGGGGTGCCCTAGCACTGCAGCCATGTGGCTTGTTGTACTGCCGCCGCCCAGGTAGTTAATCGAAGATCTTCGTCCAGTTAATAAGGCTGAGGAGTCTTCCGATTAAATTTTCTTTTGGGAAGTTGGTTGAGGGGTTTCCTCTTCCAAGGTTTGCTTCCCTCCAGGAGGTCAATGCTAAGCATTCGAATAGAACATGAGAGGCGTCTTCCTCCTCTTCGTTGCAGAGTCTGCACACAGGTTCTTCTTTCAGAATTTGTAGGGTGTGCAGGTGCTTCCTGAGGCTGCAGTGTCCGGTTATAAGTCCAGTCACCATCCTTAGGTTATTCCTACTGAGTTTGATCACTTCAGCGGCTATATGTCTTGAGGGTTTCTTCAACAGTATCTTACTATGTCTATGCCCTGTCAAGTTTTCCCAGCGTTCGATGTGTTTCTTGATAGCCCACTCTCGCACGTCTGATTTGATCACACACTTTGATATGCCTATCATTGGTTCCGGTCCAATGCATGGTCTACTTGATCCCTTTTTAGCCAGTTTGTCGGCTTTTTCATTGCCTCTCTCCCCTTTATGTCCTGGCATCCACTGTAGGGTTACAGTGTTTGCTTCTGCCAGTCTTGTTAGGTTTTGGAGGCACTCCCAGGTGATCCTGGATTGGATTTTGTAGCTGTTCAGCGCCGTAAGGGCTGCTTGGCTGTCGGAGTATATTAGGATGTTTTGCCTTTTGTACCTCCTTTGTAAGTTTTCCAATGCGCATTGGTTTATCGCAAAGATCTCGGTCTGGTGTGCTGTTGCCAGCGCCCCCAAGGAGAGACTTATCTCACATCTGGGGGATAGACTGTATATCCCTGCGCCCGATCCATCTACCCTTTTGGACCCGTCTGTGTACCAGGTCAGGGTTCCTGGCTTTTTTGTGTTTTCTCCTTGTTCCCTTCCAATTTTTATTTGGAAGGTCTTATCCAGGGAGTATTGTGGTGTCATGCAATCGCTTCCCATATTTAATGTTGGTTTTGCGATTGTTTGAACAATTCTGGAGTGTTTCCCATTTGGGTGCCAGTTACCGTTCAGTTGTAGCCTATAAGCCCCTAGCCTCGCTTCCACTTTAATGATGATGTCCAGTGGTTGGAGGTTTAGCAGGGTTTCCATAGAGGCCGTCGGTGTACTGCCCATGGCGCCAGTTATGCATAGGCATGCTAGCCGCTGTACTCTCGTGAGAGCTGTCTGGGCAGTATTCTGTTCTACTTTTGGCCACCAGACGGTGCATCCGTAGGTGATCATGGGTTTTACTACCGCGTTATAAAGCCATAGCATCATTTCCGGTTTGAGCCCCCATGTCTTTCCGAGTGCCTGTTTGGTTGTCATTAAGATCCTTTTGGCTCTGTCGGTTATGTGTTTGAGCTGTCGGTTCCAAGTGAGTTTTGAGTCCAGGTATATCCCTAGGAATTTAACCTCATTGGTAAGTTTGAGTGGCTGGTTAAAGAAGGAAGGAGGTTTCAGCCCTTCCGTTTTCCTTCTCTTCGTAAAGGCAATCAGTGCGGTTTTGGATGGGTTTACGTTCAGTCCCACTTTCCCGCACCAGGTTTCTACCTTTTTTAGGGCGCTGGTCATGAGCCCTGATATCGTAGATGGATGCTTTCCCTTGATGAGAATAACGATGTCATCCGCATACCCTTGGGCGTAGTATCCATTATCGTTTAGTAGCCTTAGAAGCTCATCCACGACCATATCCCAGAGTAAGGGAGATAGAACTCCTCCTTGTGGGCATCCCCCCTTGGCCATTATGGTTAGGGTTTCATTGTATTGTTGTGTCGTGACTTTTCTGTCAGTTAGCATGGATTCTAGCCACTGACTTATCGTGGGTTCTACTCCATGGTCATTGACAGCTCGGACAATGGTACTGATTGAGGTATTGTCAAAAGCCCCCTCGATGTCCAGGAAGGTAGCCAGTGCCACTTCTTGGTTGTTCAGCGAATGCTATATCCTTGTCACCAGCTGGTGTAGGGCGGAGTCGCATGATTTTCCTGCTTGAAAGGCGTGTTGATAGGGGTGCAGTGGCCTAGCGGTGAGCGAGGTTTCCCTGATGTGCCTTTCAATTAGCTTCTCCATCGTCTTTAGTAAGAACGACGTGAGACAGATTGGTCTGTAGCCCTTGGGCTGAGCAGGGTCCTTTCCCGGTTTTGGTATAAAGACCACTTTTACCTTTTTCCAGGGTTCTGGGACGTATTTCAATGCCAGGCTTCCCCTGAAGAGTCGGCATAGGACTGGTAGTAGGTGGTAGAGCCCGTGCTGGAGTAGCGCCGGATATATCCCATCTTGTCCAGGTGATTTGAACCCATTAAATGTTCCAATGGCCCATTTGATACGTTCAGGAGTTATGCACTTTTTCGAGAGTTCCCAGTCTCCTTGTACCTTCCCTTGGTCAGGGTTAGTGTGGTCAGGGATTGTGTTTGACTCTTCTGTGGATATTATTACTGATTTTGGGAAATGGGTTTGCATGAGTAGCTCTGCTGTTTCCCTTCCTGTTTCAGTGAATTTACCGTCAGGTTTCCTGATGGTACCTCCAGGGTTAGAAGGGGTTTTCGCCAAGATTCTATTGAGTTTTGCTGCATCGGATATCTGGTTGATCTCCGAGCAGAACGCCCTCCATGATTCCCGGCGTGCCCTTCTTATCTCTTTGCTATATTCCGTTAGTATTTTGGAGTATTCCTCCCACTTACCGGTCTTCTTCGCTCTGTTATACAGCTTGCGTGTTTTACTTCTCAGTTGCTCGAGGGTTTCGGTCCACCAGTTTTGTATTTTCCCGGTGGGTTTCCTCGTTACCGGACAGTTGTTATGGTAAGAGGTTATAATGGCCTCTTGTATTTGTTCAGCAGCAAGCTCCACGTCTAGACGTGTTTTAATGTTATCTTTAACGCTCTTTAGCTGTGTTTTAAGGTTTTCCTTATATTTTTCCCAGCAAGTTTTCCGTGGGTTCCGGTACGTTACTGCCACTGCTCGGGGTTTGCCGAGTTCTATGACAATGTACCGGTGGTCTGAGAGAGATGGCTCGTCCGACACATACCACTTCACAACTTTGGAGGTTACACTTCGCGACGCGATTGTTATGTCAAGCACTTCGGCGCGCATTGGGGTTACAAAAGTGGGTTCCCGCCCTCGATTTAGAATTTCAAGGTCTGACGACATAAAATAGTCTAAAAGGGACTCACCTCTTTTGTTGGTGTTGGTACTACCCCAGAGTTCATGGTGGGCATTGGCGTCCGCACCGATGAGGACCTGCAGTCTTGGTCCTGCAGAAGGTTACCAGTTCCTCCAGTTCTTTCGAGGGAGGCGGCTGGATTGAGTCATAGGGTAGGTAAGCTGAGGTTATGACTACCTCGAGACTTGTACCGTCCCCTATGTATTTTACTTTGGCTGCAGCTAGGTCTGTGGAACAGAATTCGTGCATTTTAAAAGTGGGTAAATCATTCTTTGCATAAATGCATGCCCTGATTTTTTCAGAGGTTGAGCTGTATATTAGCTTACCTCTGGTGTTACCCAGTCCTTTAACAACTCCCTTGTGTTGCCAGGGTTCTTGTATACAGGCCAGGTCAAAGTTCCCTGTGTCCAAAAGTCTGCACAGGGATGCGGTAGCTGCTTTGGAGTGGTGAAGGTTAATCTGTAGTACCTTCACCATGCTCCTGAGACTGCGGCTTCTTTCCGAGGATCTTGAAGGTTAGCTGGTGGAAGCCAAGGTAGGCTTTAAATCCTACCTTCTCCAGAGCCTTCGTTGACGCCTCGTCAATGTAGAGGATCAGGGTTTGTCCTTTCTCCTCTTCGTGTCGACTGACGACTCTCCACTGTGCTGTGTCAAGCCCCATGTTCTGGGTTTTCAGCAAGTCGATTAAGTCCTCCGTCTTTTTTGGCTCGATCAGGTCTGTTTTAGGGATCCAGACCGTGACCTTGGTGGTTTTTACTACCTCTCTGGCAGTTCCGGTGCGCAGAGCGGCACCCTCCCAGGGTTTTGTGGTGGCAATTCTTTCCTCCAGCCACTTCCTTGAAATTTCGTTGGCACATGTTATGTACACAACCCCTTTCTCGGAGTAGCTGTTTGTGAATTGAGGTCCTTTGGAAGGTTCGCACTTCCACACCTCGTTGAGAATGCTCCTCTGGACGTCTTTGCAATGCTGCTCGGTCAGGAGTTCTTCTGGGAAGCGCTCAGCAACCACGGCCATCTTAAGTCCTAACACCGCCTGAGTAAAGGTCTCCCCAGCAGAAGTGCTGGGTCTCACCTCCGTCGGACTGGCGTTTCTGCGGAGCTTTTTGCTCGGGGGTTTCTTGGACCCTCCTGTCGATGGCGTGCTCACTGCTGATCTGTGCCTTTTTCCAGGGGTTGCCAGCTGGGTTGATGGTCCGGCTTGGACTTTCTGTCCTTCCTTATGACCCCCGCCGGTTTTCTCCTGTTTTTTCTCCGGTCTCGGTCTAGGCTTTCTGGGTCTTATAACTTCCCCACGAGCCTTGGCCGCCTGAATGGCTACCTTCCTACGTTGGGCGCCGGAAAGTTTCGAACCGGGAGGCTTTGGTTCCAGCCGGAGTTCGCGCACTCCAGTTGTCGCCTCTTTTACCGCCGTTCCAGGGCTTGTGGTTATGCCACTTCCTTGGGGGCTTTGGTCACTGGATTGGGGTGACGCAGTTTGGATTAGATCCACCTCCATCATCCCTGCCTCAGCGTTGGTGTTTTTCGGGGTTTCTTCTTGGTGAAGTTCCCCGGTTTGGTTGTTTGTTTTATTTTGGTCCATAAATGTTCCCACGAGTACCGGGTGTTTGAAACCCGACACCGTCAGTGACCCGAATAACAGTGCGGGGCTAGGTACTCCAAGGGGGCGCCTGGTTCCTTGGAGGCTCCGTTTGAGACACCCTTATACCCCGGGTGCCATTAGCTCATCAACACGGGTCCCATAACATCTTAAGCTGGGGTTGAGGGGGGATAGTGGGGAGGGTAGAGAGATGAGCACGGATTGTGGAGAGTGCCCATCCCAGCTTGGGAAACCTATGCACGCCACGCACAACTCACTAGAAGTGAGATCCCTGGGTCGAGATCGTTAGCTTCAGGCGCCAACTCAGCCCCGCCACCGGGGGAGGCCCCGTTGACTTGGCCGGGCAGACATCTATACTAGAGCCCCTCCACCACATCAAGGTGATCTCACGGAGGAGTACTCATATTCTGTTTTTATTCATTTTGTCTTTTTAACACTATATTAACTAAATTTGTACATTATATCTAGTTACACAACAAAGCATAAAAACCCATTTTACCAATTGAACGATTCATTTGCTTCGTTCGTACTGAATGAATCACTGAACGAATCACTTGATTTGTTCGTACTGAACGAATCTTTTGTACTAAATGAACTAACTGAACGAAATGAACGAATCTTTTGATACGATTCTTTTTCGGAATTGATTCGTATGATACGAATTGTTCGACCTTAAAGAGTCGAACTTCCCATTACTATAATACGGTAGTTTACGCTTGTCTATCGAAAAAGAAAGCCTCTGCGTATGCACCACAAAAAAAGAGCAGAACATCCTCAGAGTATTGCGAGTTAAAAACAGAACCCTTAAGGCTCGAAATTTACCACCGCAGGTTACAGGCACTTAAATTAGAACGAGAACTACATCTTAATGTGTCAGAATATACACAGCCTTTATTTATTTAGATAATTCCTTTACTTTTGTTATAAAATAAAATAACAGAAATGTCTGTTATGCGTTTATTATAAGGAAACATTAATAACATGTTAAATTGGAAATTTATTACTTTAACGAAAGAAGTTTAGTAGTCTTTCTACTCTTTCAACGCCATTAGGTTCTTCTTCATATTCTCCGTGAGCTTGATCATCTACTTCATCAAATTGATTCCTTCCATTTACTTCCACGTTTTCACATGCAAAATTATGCAGTGTAGCACAGCTTAAAACAACCAGAACTTCAGGCCGCGGAGATAATCTTAAATGATTGAGACATGGAAATCGCTCTTTTAATATACCAAAACTATTTTCAATTAGACGCCTTGTTTGCTTGTGAGCACGGTTGAAACGTCGTTCAACTGGATCATTTGGATTTCTATTTTGTGGCGGAATCAGCCATTCTTTTAGGCCATATGCACTATCGCCTAGAATTACTGCTTCTGGAAATGGCCTCCAACCTTCATCGAACCTATGAGATATGTGTATTGCATATTGCGCTTCATTTATGGTCGGAGCATCAATATTTATCATGGTCCCATCGACGCAACCACATGCAGACGGAAAGCCTCCTTTCCTAAAAAACTTCTGAGCTAATCCCGCATTTTCAGGCCAACATACAGTACGCCTGAAGAACCTGTTAACAATAGCTTTTGTAACTCGTTTAACCACTCTGCATACGGAGGCTTTCGAAATTCCATGCATTGCTGCTATACCATGATATTGGCCACCATTACCAAACCAGTGCAGTGCTACAAGCAGCTGCTCTCTTGGTGTTAACGCATGGTTTCTTCGGGTTGCTTGAGCAAGATCAGCAGCAATGGCAACAAATACTTCTTCTACAGCGAGTGCAGAAAGTCGTAAACTTTCTTTAAATTGAAAATTATTCACATAGACAAAGTTTATTCACGCCTTAAAATTGCGTCTAGGTAATTCTTCATTATCACTTTCATCACTAGAGAAACTTAAATTAACTCGATTCATGGTTTTATAGGTATCAAGATGACATAAAATTTTTGCAAAGTTGCAAAGTGAAAACTTGAAAATTGGCAAAGCTTATCAAATATATTCATAACACTGAAAACATAGCACTTTTCAAAAAATTGCAAGGTGAAAAGTTGCAAAGTAGTTCTATGAAATAGAAGGTAGTTTGACGGCGTAGGGAAGGTGTATCTGGCGGTTTAACTTACTAAAAATAACGAGTTCCGATTTTGACGCGTTTAGTCGTAGCTTCCATTTAACGTAATACTTCCAAAGAACGTTAACGTGAATTTGGATCATGCGGGATGCTATTAAGGGGTGGAAATTCCTCGCATAGATCGCCGTGTCAACCGCATAAAGAGCTATTTTTGAGTTTCTTAATTTAGGGGTGTCCGAAAGGTAAATATTAAATAAATGGGGCGATAGAATCGCGCCTTGTGAACACCGAAAAAAATTTCCTTACTCAAGGACAGCTGATCGTTGACCCCGACAATGATTTGACGGCCTTCGAGGTAGTCCTGGACTAGCTTGATTAGATACGCGGGATAATTGTTCGTAATTAGTTTATGCAACAATCCAAATATCCAAACTTTGTCAAAAGCCTTCTCAATGTCCAGAGTCAACATAGCAGCATGGTCCTTTTGTTGAAAGTTTCCACGGCGTCCGCAACTACGCCAGCAATTTGGTGAGTGGTCGAATGTCCAGATCTACATCCAAACTGTTCATCCTGGATGACATGGTGATCTTCAGTGTGGGCTAATAAATAACATAAATAACGCTAACGACTGATTTTGACATGCAACTAAGCAAAGAGATAGGCCTGTAACTTTTGGGGTTATTGGATAGCTTAAAGGGCTTGAGAATGGGGAGCAGCACTGCTGTCTTCCAGATCGTGGGAAAGTAGCCCAGCAAAAGCACTGCACGCGTTATATTTGCAAGTTGCACCACTGCTTTTCTTGAAAGGTTTTTAACAGAATATTTTGAATTCCATCCAAGCCATGAGCTTTCTGGGAGCTGCTTTTCCGCATATAGCAGGAGAAGGTAGATGGTGTAACTAAATGGACATCGTTGGGTTGGCCATGCTCTTCGGCCAGGAAATGTTCAACTGCTTGCGTAATGTTAAAGTGGTCATCAGTTGTGTCCGGGTCTGGTATATGTACCCCACTATAGTAATTAACCAAAACATCTGCCTTTTCCCTATCGGTTATATGTAAACCGTCATCAATCTGCAGCGCTGCTACAGGCCGAAATTTACGCTTTAGTTTTCTAATTTGTGTCCAAAGTGCTAATCATCTGTGCTTAATTTTCCTAATCTGTCCGCCCAAATTTTATTCTTGTGCAGTTTTAATTCTGTTTTGACTCTATAATTTAGTTGATGGTATATATCGTTGTCGTGCGGCTGCCGTGACCGTTGATATACGCAACGTGCGTTGCGTTCGTGGATCAAATCAAGAATATGTCGTGGGGTTTATCGTTTTTTAAAGGGATCGAGTGCTGTCATTTTAATCAAATTACGCGCTGCAGTCTGGATGGCACTTGTTAAATTTTGAATTTCAACATCTAGGGTGTGCGTATTCGCTTATATTGGTACAGCACCAATTTGCGGTGCTGTATTTGTATGTTCTAACTGTACGCGGTCGCTCGCCAATTCCACCCAGCTTTATCAACACAGGAAGATGGTCAGAAGTAAGTTCATTCAAAGCCAAGGCGTCCGAAACATCCCTAACGTTTCTCACCAACGCGATGTCAATCGTCGTTGGGGTACCTCCGTTATCAGGGAACTGAGTCGGGCCTCTTGGTGCCAACACTAAGTAGTGATGCCAACCGTACTATAATTATAGTATTTGTGCGATAATTCGAACTGTGTGTACTATAAAATTTCACAGGCGATATAGTACGCACATTGTACTATAATCTGTTGTTTCTTTCCGACACAACATTTTAAGATTGATGTATGCATTGAAATAACATTAATGATACTCTTCACAGCCCTTTAGCGCCATCTCATAGGCCCTTGCCCAATTAATCCGTACTGCACAGCGCATGCATTGCAGTAAGATGGGGGATTTACCGTATTACAAATATTTTGTCAAGTTACATAGTACATAGTTACATACATAGTAGTAAACGAGATAACGAGAGCTGAGAGTCTGAGAGTCTACAAAGTTGAACATTTGTTTGTGGTTTCCAACAGTGTACACTATTTTCAAGTAAGTGAATTATTTTGTATAATATATATGTATATCTAGCAAACACTTTTTATGTGTAGAAGTCGAATATGGATAACACACCGCCGAAAAAAACTAAAAGAACACAATCATACCGGAAGGTGTGGGAGTCAACTTTTAACTGGATTTCAGGTGACAAAGACTCAAAATTTGTTCTTGTTCGTTAAAGTCGGAGATACAAATTCTAAAACTCCATGAAAATAGTGCCAAACATAATAAAAATATCAAATCACAGAAGTCCCAATCGTCATTGCAAGGTTTTGTGAAACCAATAGATGATTTGTCAGATTTAACCACTGTGAGGGCAGAAATAAAAATAGCTGCATTTTTTACATTGATTGACCATTTATCCAAATTATTGAAGGACATATTTTCTAATACTAAAGTTGGAAAGCATATGCAGTTGGGAAGAACAAAACTTACTGCAATTGTAAAAAATGTGTTAGGCAAAGAACATCAAAAAACCTTAGCAAAAACATTAAGAGCATGTAATGGTCCGTTTACACGCTCATGCCATTTGCGCAAATTGGCTTGAACAAATCGATTTGCACAGTTAAATCGTTGCGTGTAAACGCTGGCATGAAGTTTGTGCAAGCCAAAAATATTGGCATGTACAAAATCTGTCGCGACAGAAAATCGGCTTGTGGTTGGTGCGTTGGCTTGAGCGTGTAAACGGGGTACAAGCCTCAGCTCCAACCGTGGGCATGCGCAGCGGTGAATCGGTGTCGTTCGACCAGTTGACAGTGAGTTGACAGCTTCGTGTGTATTTATTGTTTTCAAAATGTCGAAAGAAAAAGAATTTCTTGGCGAATTTATAGAACTATACAATTCGTTGCCGTGTTTATGGAAAATAAAGAGCAAAGCATACAGCGATCGCAATGCTAAATCTCATGCATATACGATTTTAATAGAAAAACTGAAAGAGGTGGGCACGGAGGCCAACAGGGATAAAGTGGTTAAAAAAATAAATTCTCTACGTACCGCTTATCGAAAAGAATTGAAGAAAGTGGTAGAATCTGAAAAATCAGGTGCCGGAGAAGAAGATATATATGTACCACATTTATGGTACTTTGAACTCCTGCATTTTTTAAGGGACCAGGAAATTCCAAGGCATACAAAATCAAACATTGATGATATGCAGGTAAATTAAATTTATTTATAGTAATTTAAGTAATAATAATAATAATAATTAAGACCTTTATTAGCAGAAATAGTAAATAAATGACAAAGGGTAAATGACATATAGGATATAATGACTAATTAGAAACCATTTCGTGCTGCCAGTTCACTTTTCCAGAATTGTTGAAGTATATTTTAAACTGCTCTCGTACTGCTTTTGCATCTGCAGTGTGATTCCGGTTATAGCCCTTTTGAAGATTTAATAAATTGTTTCAATCTGTTCGTAAATCAGGAGTTATTGTACCATGAGTAGTATCTTCAACATCAAACACGTCAGTCGATGTATATGTACCGGAACAATTTCTTCGCAAGAAATTATGAAGTGCACAACAAGCCAAAACAACCTTGTCAATATTATTAACTTGTAAATTAATTGTGGTATGAAAAATTCTAAAACGATTGGCTAACATTCCAAACGCATTCTCAATAATCCTTCTGGCCCTAGACAATCGATAATTAAGTATTCGTTTTTCGTAATCAAGCTCTTTTTGATTATATGGTTTTAAAAAGTCTGGCCTCAAAGCAAATGCTTCATCTCCGACAAAGACGTAATTTAAATGAGTTTCGCCCTGAACAACTGATTCTGCAGTAGGCAAATCTATTTTATTAGCAATCAATTTCTTCATAAATATAGTATTGTCAATAACTCCACCATCAGATACTCTACCGTTGGTTCCAATATCACACATTATAAATTTGTAGTTAGCGTTTGCAATTGCCATCATAACAACACTGTGAGTTTTTTTGTAGTTGAAATAGTAGGATCCACTTCCAGATGGCGGTATAATCTGCACATGCTTCCCATCTACCGCTCCTAAGCAATGGGGAAAGTTCCATTTCTTTTCAAAATCACTTGAAATTTGCTTCCATTCAGATACATTGCTTGGAAACTGCAACAATACATAAATATCTATAAATTTCCTCATAATGTTTTGCGGGTTCATATGCCTAATTATTATTATATTATATTATTATATTATGTTATTATATTATTATTATTACAGAGTTTACCCTCTCGCTGCACTCTACTGGCGGCAAATGCCAGGGGACCATTTATTATTATTATTATTTATTGAAAATCTCTGATACATCTCATTAAATATTGGAAACCTAGATAATATAATTTAGATACAACATATAAATACTAAAATTACACTAATAATTTTGAAATTATTATTATTATTATTATTATTATTATTATTATTATTTATTGAAAATCTCTGATACATCTCATTAAATATTGGAAACCTAGATAATTTAATTTAGATACAACATATAAATACTAAAATTACACTAATAATTTTATTATTATTATTATTATTATTTATTGAAAATCTCTGATACATCTCATTAAATATTTGAAACCTAGATAATATAATTTAGATACAACATATAAATACTAAAATTACACTAATAATTTTGAAAAGTAATAAAGAGGATCAGGGCAAATTGGTAGTACCGAGCTTCGCTGAAGCCTAGGGTACTCCCTTTTATTATTATTATTATTATTATAATTATTCATTTTTTATAGGTTTCTGACAATGACTCTATCCATGAGGTTGCAGAATCTCCTGGTATATCTTCACCGCTTACCCCATCGTCATCGATATCGCAAATGGGTGGAAGGCTATCCAAAACGTCAAAAAGACGCAACGATAAATGCGACGAAGTGTTAGCGGTAATTGGAAAACGTCTAGCAGAACCTTCGCATATCATATCAGATAAATTTAGCGATATTGGAAAAGCATGGGCATCAAAACTAAGAGACCTGGATTCCCAACAAGCTATATACGCCGAAAAATTAATTAACGATATATTTTACGAGGCACAGTTGGGAAATTTAAGTCGAAATTGCTTTCTACAAACGCAATAGGAAGGTTTCATAAACAACGCTCAGCCTCCCTGCAACACTAGGAAATCACACACACTCTCAACCCCAATTTAACACTCAGTCCTCATTAAACACCCAACCTCTGTTCACCACTCAGCCATCAGTCAGCCATGCTGAAACCTCATTGACCATGCAGTCCTCTTTACACAGTCAACCTCCATACATACCTCCTAACACACAATCAAATGAAAAATCTCTACAATATAGCAATCAGACGGCAGCTCAACTGTCTGGAAACTTCAAAACTTTTGTCAATGAAGAAATATAAATTTTATTTCCTATTTTATACTATCACTTATTATATATTTTTATTATATAACTTATTATATATTATATATTTTATATTATCACTTATTATATTAAAATTCAATAAACTTAAACTTACCTTTAGAAAAGTATCTTTTAATACAGTGTAAATTGCGTCGCATGTTTCAGGAATTATAGCACTTAGAGCTGGTTTGGAGATACATGTGGAAAATTTTAGGTCTTCATAACTTCTTCCTGTCGCCAAAAATCTCAGCGTACCTGACAGCCGCTCATGGGGGGTAATTGCACGTCTCATAACAAAGTCTGTTCTTGCAACTATTGGTGTGATTAAATTTAATAAATGTTGATATGTTGCTTCTTCCATGCGCAAGTAGTTTCGAAAATCATCGGGTTGGCTATGTAATTCGGAAATTAAATTCACATGAGAAAGAAGATTCCTTTTTAGTAACCATTCTTTACACCATTTTCGTTTGCCCACTTTCGATTGCTGCTTCCTTTTTATTAAACAAACAGCAGCAGTTGCCAGAATTAGTTCTTGGTCCTCCATTTTTGAAATACTTGATTAAGAACACAGTAAATGCCGCGTTTCTCGACGATTCTCCACAGTTAACTGATTCACATTTGCACCAACTAAACTGAACGTGTGAATGCGATCATTTCATTCAGTTCAACTGCACAAATTGGCTTGCACAAACAGTTTGTGCAAATGGCATGAGCGTGTAAACGGACCTTAAGTTTAGTATACTAACGGATGAGTCAACCGATATATCCTGTGAAAAGGGTATTCAGGTGTATTCCGATCCAAAAAATAATCAAGGGACAAATGCGGAGCACGTATATTTATCAATTATTATAAATTCCTTTGCGGAGTTTGGTGTACCACCGGACAATGTAATTGGTTTTGCATCGGACGGTACAAACGTTATGATGGGCAAGCACAACAGCGTTGCTTCGCGATTCATTAAATACTATCCCGGCATTGTGATTATGAAGTGTATTTGCCACTCTGCACATCTTTGTGCTAGTGAGTCTTGCAAAAAATTGCCAAAAAGATGTGAAGATTTAGCCAGAAATATATATAATCATTTTAAGAATAGTTCCAAAAGACAACATGATTTTAAACAATGATTTAATACATACTTTCAAGCGGAACATGTAGTCATTACAACTTTAAATGCTGAAATCATAACATTATACCACAATATTTTAATATGCTATATGGAAAGGAATTATGTTTTTAATACTGACGTTGAACGAATAGACCCGGATAATAAAACTGCGTTCATAAATATTGAAAAAATATATCTTGGTATACATGTCATGAATCTTCTTCAAGATGAAGAAGTAAAAAAACACCCACTTTTGATCACTGATTTTCTTAATCGTTGTCGAACAACGATTACCGCTTGCCAACAAATTAAAATCAGATTTACTTTTAATGAACCACTTTTAAAATGTTTAATCTTCTTTATTCCGTCAAATTCACTTTCACATAGCTTTAGAGATAAAAATCCAAGTTTATTTCCAATATTTCAAAACTCTAAAAGGTTTCTACCCTCTAACACACCCGACATAGAGCAACAAATTGATGACGAATGGAGAAAGCTTCCTTCAATTTCACAACAAGAAATTAGAAACGAAGAAAATGTGAATATGTTTTGGCGGCTGTTGTTGGAGCATAAAAATAGTCTCGGGATCTTTGAATTCCAGAACTTGGCTCAATTTGTGTTAATATTTATTGTGCATACCGCACTCCAATGCCCAATGTGAAAGAATATTTAGTAAAGTTAATTTAATTAAAACCAAACAGAGAAATAAATTAATAACTAAAACTGTTAACGGTAGCTTACTTGCATCGCAATGTGTAAAAGATAATGATTCTTGTATAACATTTGAACCGTCAAAGGAAATGTATCTCGCTTGTAATAAATTCATGTATGAACATGTTAAAAAAAGGACTGAAGAATCTGATATATCTGAATCTGACTCAGATGTGGAACTTGTATTTCAAATACTAATACTAAAATATTTTCATCACATAGTTATTAGTTAAGAATACGACTTGTTTGCCATTGTACTTGTGTTATCTATATGTGTTATCTATTTAAAATAAAAATGTTGCGTAATTCTTGTCTTTCTTTGATTGTACTATATTTTTTTTATTGTACTATAATTTATTATTGATCGTACTATAACAAGGTCCAACACAGTTGGCAATACTGACACTAAGGCATTGTGATTGGCTACGAAATTAGCGAACTCCATTCCTGTTGTTGTAGTGACAGCCCCATGAGGTGTGACAAGCATTTAAATTCCCAACGAGCAGGACTTTGTTGTGCTTCGTAAGAAGAGTATGCAAGTCTTCTTGCGATATTAGGGCCCTTTATACGTCAAATCTTTTCCGCGCGCTATCACGCAATTTTAGCAAGCGCGCGTGATAGATTTTGCGTTTAAAGGCTGTCATTATGACATCTGTCCACGCTTTCACGCGATCAAATGCAAGGTTTGCGCGATTGTGCACGTTAAAACTGTATATCTGTCACTTTCAATTTCTTCTGTCAAACAGTTTATTCACTCGCCATAGCAATGGACGTTCGTCTGTGGTCCAGAGCGATAATAACTGCTTTTTTAGAACTATATTTATTTTTTATTTATTTATTTATTCAAGTATGGATACAAAACAGGCTCAGGGCCCACTACATGTATCTCTAAAACTAAAAAAATTAAGGTCAACAATGTCTCTAAATCAAACCAAACTGAGAGATTTCTACATATCTACAACACAAAACATACATTAGAACAGAACAGAAGGCGCAGCCAAGCTCAATACCCTCACGAACCACCAGCCGCAACGAGAGCTCCTCTGAGTAATCGCCTAAATCGTTGCTGGAAATCACAAAAAATATCAAGACTCTCATTGTCTGAAGATATATCATTATAAGCCCTCATCATTCGTACCAAAGGAGAATTGCAGTAAGCGTTAGTTCTTATGGGCGGAATCCAAAAAAGTAGGTTATGACGGAAGTCATGCGACGGAACCCTTAGCCCAATCCTGCCAACAATATGAACAGAATCTGCCAAATTGTTAAGAATCCTGTATAAAGACATATCAGAAAATCTATGTCGCATTTGTAACGTTAAAATATTATAATGTGAACAAACCAGGTCGTAGGCTTGAAAGGATACCCCGGTCTTTCTTGATAAATATGCAAGAAATTTTGTTTGGATTCTTTCCACGCGATTAGTGTAAACAGTATACAAAGGACTCCAGGACAATGCTGCGTAGTTTAGTACCGAGTATACGTACGCGTAGTACAGGGACGTTATCGCAGGTATGCTGTTAAAGTACTTGGTGATACGCATGATAAATCCCAGCATGCGGTAAGCTTTAGATGTCACAGCATCAACATGGGCATCAAAGATCAATTTACTATCCAATATCAATCCCAGATCCTTCGCGGCCCCCGCAAGACGGAGTGGCACACCACCAAGTGAATAATCGAACCACACCCTAGTCTTTTTGCGCGTGAACGTTATCGAATGGCACTTGTTGATATTGAGTGCAAGAAAGTTACGCTCGCAGTACCTATGAAGATTGTCCAGGTCAGCCTGAAGTGCAGAACAGTCCGCACTAGTGTGTATCCTCCTGAACACCTTCAGATCGTCAGCATACATTAAGAATCTGCTGTTTTTGAAACAGTCAGACACATCGTTGATGAATAGGAGGAACAATAATGGACCGAGATGACTGCCCTGTGCCACTCCAGATTTTACCGGAACATAGGAAGACCTAAAACCCTTTAAGCACACCGCTTGTGATCGGTTTGTAAGGTAAGATCAAGCCATCTCAACAAGCCGAATCCTCGAAGTTTCAAGCAAATCAAGCCGTGGTCCACCCTGTCAAACGCTTTACTAAGATCGGTATAGATAGTAGTGATGCAACAGACCTCTGCTTCAGCTTCCGCAACTACGGAAGTTCTGCACACTTTTTCACTTCTGCTTCTGCATCCGTTTCCGCAATTTTATAACAGAAGTTTAGTTTAGTTAAAATAAAACATACTAGAGTACAAAAATGAAGAAAGAAGTACCATACTCTCTTACTAGTGCGGCAGTATCCACTCCTCCTAGTATCGTTGCCAGTGAACATTTATTCAGTGGAGCTGGCCTCATTTACGAAGATCACAGAAACAGATCAAGGGGTGTAAAAGCGGCAAAATTACTATTTATGAAGTACAACATGCCTTTGTTAGATTTTGAATATGAGATGAATAAATAAAATGTCACTTTATAAAATTATTAATATTTTTTAGTTTTTACACGTCCGTTTCCGCATCCGCTTTCGTTTCCGCTTCCGCTAAAAAATACTTTAGACATCTGTTTCCGCTTCTGCTTCTGTTATGACAGTTCCGTTGCATCACTAATAGATAGCATCAACTTGAGCACAGGCATCAACAGATTCCAACAAATAGTCAACATACTCTACCAAATTGGTGTCAACTGATCGAGAAGGAAGAAAACCGTGCTGCTGCGGCACAATAGCCGTTTTAACATGGGACAATAACACATTATAGACCAGTTTCTCAAAGACCTTTCCCACTGTTGAAAGAATGGATATTGGTCGGTAATTGGCCTGCTTCCATACCGCTGGGAACACTCCGCTAGCCAAAGATTTATTAAAAATTATAGAAAGGGGAACGACTAATGCTGGAGCACACGTCTTTACAAATTTAGAAGGAATCAAATCAGGCCCCGCGCCTTTATTACCATCAAGAGCAGAAAGGGCATGCAACACAACATCAGCATCAACATTCAAATCAGACAACTGCACTCCACCCACAACCGCATCCAGACGATGACCAGAGAGATCAGCGAGGTCGGCAAAAACCGATGCAAAAAACTCAGAAAATAGCTGGCAAATATTATCACCGTCATCAGCTCTCATGCCTTCATAGTTCATATTCTACATATGAGGGCATTGAATGGCTGCCCCTTCTGTCCCTAACAAACCTCCAAAATGATTTGGTGTTATTACAAATATTAGTCTGGGTAACATTTAAATACTTATTATAATCTATTGAAATAAGCTGTTTACAACGTCTACGTACAATAGCGAACGACAAATGGTCAAGAGGATTATTATACATTTCCCACTTTTTATGACATCTCAACTTCTCACGTATAGTGCGTCTCGTGCAAGCTGAATACCATAGAGGAAATCTACCGCTTTTGCTTTTGCGTTTTGGAACATATGAGGAGATTTTTGAATGGACCATTGAGATTCATGTAGAATTCATCAACAGCATCATCAACGCCAAGACCGTCCAGCAAAAACATCCAGTCAACCACACAAAGCTCAGCCAAGATCACGTCATAGTTAGCTTTAGCAAAGTTAAATGATTCCCCAGGTGCGAGTCTCAAGCTCCTTAAAAAGTGACTCTTTAGTGACAATTCGATAGTAGTTTGGCAGGATCCTCGGAAACCAAAGGGTAATCACAAACTCTAACGTCGCTTAAAGTGTCATCACTGCACAGAATGAGGTCCAATGTATTACCAAAAGCGTTAGTAAATGAGTTATGCTGGTGCAAGTTGCAAACTGCAATCGTGTAAACAAACAAAGAAGACTGGTCAGAGGGCGCACTAGCATGATAACAACGTGAGTCAGGTCGCGAACTCAGCCATTGAAGCTCGGGTATATTAAAGTCGCCCAATATTAAAAATTTGCCATTATTACATCGCTGAATAACAGTTGTGAGGTTATTCAAAAAAGATTCCAACGCAGTTACGTCACGAGGAGGTATGTATACACAGCAAACATGTAGGGAACTCCCACGACAAGTAATAGTCACCCAAACATCGTCCGCCTCAGAGCTCCAGTCTGGTCGTTCCGCACAAGAAACACGGTCACTTACCGCAACAAGCACTCCCCCTCCCCTCGCAGATTCTCCACGCACAAGACGATCACGGCGAAACACACAATACGACGAAGAAAACAATTCAGTCGACATGACGGACGGCGACAACCATGTCTCGGTAAGACAGATCAAATCGTAGGAAACATTGAGCAAATTAGTGTAGAACTCTTTTGATTTGCAACGTATACTTCTCGTGTTTGGTAGTATACTGATAGATCCATTGATAGGCGATAGTCACTAAATTAGATATGTTAATTGCGTTTTACATCTTGAGAATGTCCGCCTCGGAACAGATGTGCAGAGGTTTAGCTCCATCATTTCTACGCACAAAAATCCTGCAATCTCGCGTCCAGACATAAGCATAGGACTTGTCACGCGCCGCATCCCTAGCCTTTTTAAAAAGCATCTTGTTTGCGAGCGTAAGATGTTCGTTTATATAGCAACGATCAGCAACTCTATCAATCTTCAAACCAGGGCCGGCCGCAACGCCAGACGATCTGCGAGCCTGTCTAGCAGCAGCAGCAAGGAAGGCATCGCGCTTTCGACGATTGGAGAACCGCACAATTATGTTTTTCGGCATATTATCGCCCCGAGCAACCGAAGAGACACGGTGAACAGCGTCGATGTCCTCATCCACCATTGCCTGACCCAAGAATGTAGAGACCGATTTAACAACCACAGCCAAATTCTCATCTCGTCTTGCAGGTATCCCCAGAATCTCCAAGTTACTCCGGCTAGAGTACTGCTCCATATCTTCAACCCTGCCCCTCAGCGAAGCCATCTCGGTGTTAAGCGCGACGTTCTCCCTCGAAAGTCCATCGATGATCTTAAGCTTTTCATTCAATGTTTTAGTGATTGGCTCAAACTCCGTCACCTTTGCTCCGAAGAACTCCACCGACTGCAAGAGTGTGTCATACTTAGCACCCAAGTCGGTCTTAACCGACTCAACAGCCTTCAGAACAGCCGACATGTCAGCAGTCGGTTCATCCTCATCAGGAGTATCTTCAGTCAATGAAGATGTGATTCCAGCACGAGAACTGGTACCAGCCTTTCTACAGGATTCACAACACCATGCAGCTCCGGCAGTCTTCAGCGTCTTCAGCATTTCAGGAGACAAACTGACGCAATTTGCTATGGAAAAAGCAGCGACACATTCCGGCGCACTTCCCGGCTGTCTCTGGCTAACATTTTGAGTGCACCTCGTACATATGGTCATCCTCGGAACCAAGCGCGAAAAACCCGACCAACGGCTGACTAAGAAAAAAAGTCGATATCGGACCGACCGAATACAAACACTCAAACTTAAACACCTCGCAATCAAGCCCACAAGCCACCAACCGAAAAACAGGATGCACCAACGCAAAGAGCAAATTATGCCCAATCGACAGTAGTAAAAACCACAACACTCTGAACCGCGGATCACCACAAAAACGAGACAATAGTCTAGAAAGATAGAAACGTGTCTGAACTCTTTGACTCGCAATACTTTTGTATATCAACAGTTTCCATGTTTATGGAAAGTTAAAAGCCGGGAGTACAAAAATAAAAATTTGCGGGAAGAAGCATACAAAATAATTATATAATAATTATATAATTATAAATTTTTGCAAGGAACGTGGGTTTTCAAAAGCGAAAAAAGTTATTGAAAGCCAACGTAGCGGTAGCGGCGTTGACGACCTATACACACCATCATTATGGTATTATGAACTTCTACAATTCACCAAGGAACAAGAAATGCCAACAACAAGAAACAGATAGCATCTCAAATATGGATGACCACGCCGCAGCAACAGATAGTGAAAGTGTTGATGGATAAGATATTGCGAATAATGAAACACAAGGAACTGCGACCATAAGTTCAGAAATTAATCAACCAGAAGTATCTAATTATTTTATTCTTTTGAACATAGTAATTTAAATAGAATTTAAGCTCTTCCCGATGCCACCATATTAACTTGCCATTCTACTGTGCCTTCAGAATTAAAGTATGTTTTATAATTGTCTCTGTTTTGCTTTGCTTCAACAGTTGGATAATGGTTGTTGGTATTTCCTAAAGCAATCAATCCCCCTGACTCGCCAGTCTCTGCTGTGCATGATGTTCCACCTATGTTGGGTGGTAAATAGGAAGTGCTGGACACACGCAAATAATTGTGTAATGCACAAATCGCCAGTACCACATAACATATATTTTGCGGTTTCATATTAATTGCTGTATGTAATACCCTAAATCTGCTCGAAATAATTCCAAATGCATTTTCAACTACGTTTCGAGCACGTGATAACCTATAGTTGAAAAATCTTTTTTCTATATCCAGTTCTCTCTGCGCATACGGTTTAAGAAAATTTTCATGTAGACCAAATGCTTAGTCGCCAAGCATAACATAATTGTTTATGGTTTCGTCATTAGCAGGTAAATTTAGCTGCCCATTTTTAAGTTTTGTATAAAAATCCGTTTACTCTAGGACACCCCCATCTGATATTCTTCCGTTTTTCCAACATCGACATATATGAACTCATAATTAGGCCCCACCAAAGCCATCAAAATAATGCTGTAGAAGTTCTTATAATTGTAGTAAGTTGCTCCCGAATGTAATGGTGGTACTAAACGAATGTTTTCCAGCCATTGATCCTCCACAGTTAATAAATTGCCACGTCTTTTCAAACTCGCGTGCAATATTGAACCATTCCTCTTTTGTCCTTGGAAACTTTAACATAAGATTTTTTTTTATTTGTTGTTCGACTCAACACTCTTCAACAGGCATAGTAAGCATGGTTGTAATAATCAACGGAAAAGGAAAGCAACCGATACACAGACTGCGTTTATGAAGGTATGCAATGATTCATTACTGGCAAATACTAAGCAAATCGGAGAATATGATGCTGCTGGAATTGGCATGTCCAAAGAATTAGAAAAAAATTGACCTGACACAAGTAATTTTTGCGGAATTATTAGTTAATAATATTCTACGACGAGGATTACTCAACCAATTGACAGATAACACCAATATCTGTGAAGGAAATTGCACTTCAAGATTGTAAAAATTTCCATAGCTATTTCATTAGGAGAAACATCGTCTGCAAGCCGTATACGCGAGTTACGTGCCCAGATATGCTGAGGCAGCACATTCCTAGGAGTAGATTAAGAATAGTATATAAGCAGTAGCATTGTTGCACTTAGCAGTTATAATTATAGTCAGTATTATACTCTTAGATATTACGCACATCAAACTCTGTATGTAATATTTAAATAAATTGTTTTTTTTAATTAACAAGTGTTAAACAATTATATTTGGCGCAGTCGGCAGTATTTCGCGACGTTTTTAGAAAATAAAACTCTTTTTGAAAACGGTTCGTGTCTACGATTTACGCGAAAAGAACCACACCCATAGACCTCACATCGGTCGAAGAATCTCACATCGGTTCGTGGAAGTGAAAATAAAGGATACCAAAGGACATGATTGGATTATTTAAATTCATGTAAGTACAAACTAAGTTTAGTTTATTGCATTCCTCAAATCCATGTCCAATCCTGAACTTGCATTAGCAGAAATTTTAAATAAATTATCACTACGAGAAAATCAAACCAGTGCTAATAACAGTGATCAAAAAAGTACTACGACAACTATAACAATGTCTACAGTAAAAGATATCACCACCAATCATCTTGCCATCATACCGCAGTACGATGGAAATCCAAACACCCTCACCATGTACATCGCGGGATGTCAATATTTGATTGACACATTTGCCAGTGAAGAGGCAGATGACCCAATTAACCAATTCATCATGAGAGCCATCCAATCTAAATTAACAGGAAAAGCTCTTCAGTTAGTAGGAAGTTATGAAACCATAAGAACCTGGAAAGAACTTAAGGACCTCTTGCAATTAAATTTCTGTGATCAGAGATCAGAAAAGTGTTTGACACATGATTTAATTAATCTTAGGCAAGAAAGGCAAGAAACAGCGTACAACTTCGGCATGCGTTGTAAGAATATAAGGAATTTATTGTTATCCAAAGTCAAGATGACAGAGGAGGATGCAGCAAGAAGAAAAATTAAATGCGAATTGCATGAAGATACAACATTACAAACATACCTCCGAGGAATCGTGATAATGGGAGAAGTTGAACATCGTGTCAGGTACAGAATACCTGAAAACATAGAAACAGCTATGGCATATGTATTAGAAGAAGAAAATTTCAACTACTTTGCCAAACAGCCCAACAGTGTGAACGTTAATCACGAATTCAAACCACTCAGACAACAAATACCATCACAACAAGCACCACCAAAACAACATCAACAAAAACAGTGGCAACAACAACCAAAACAGTGGCAACAACCTAGGCAGTGGCAACAACCAAGACAATGGCAACCACCGAACCAGTGGCAGCAACCAAATCAATGGCAACAGCAAAACCAATGGCCACCCAAACCACAACAACATTGGAGACAACAACAGCCTCAACAGCAACAACCGTTCCAGAAACCACCATCTTGGAGATTTGCAAAATCCCCTGGACAAATACAACAAACTCGTCAACCGAAACAAACGCCAATGGATATTGGTAGTTCGACAAGATCAGCACCCCAGAAATTGTATTATCATACTGAAGATCAACAAGATGTTGAACAAATTGAAGAATATGAAGAAAATCAACAATATTACGAAGAAGGCGAGTACACTTATGAAGAAGATAAACATGAAGAGGAATACGAAGAAAATTTTATGGCAGAAGCCTCCACAAGTCAAATTAGATAGCAAATGAAGACCTACAAGAAGAATACATAGAAAAAATCAAATTAAACACACATTCGGCAGTTAAATTACCATATATTATTATTCCTGAAATTAGAGCAAAATTTCTAATTGACACCGGAGCATCAAGATCTATGATAAGTTCAAATTTAGCTCATAGATATTTTCAACAACATATAAAGTATGAACCATTCACTGTACAAACGGCACATGCAATCACAAAACATCAACATGTAATTGAGCTACCATCATTAATTACGTTCAAAGCAAAAAATCAACAACACAAATTCCATATATTTGACTTTAGTGACAAATATGATGGCCTGATAGGAATAACATTATTGGAACAATTAGAAGCGACAATCGACATCATCAATAGAACTTTGAAGACGAAATTTGTGAACATACCCATTTGATTTGAAGACTCAAAAATTTCTTTAGGACCACGTGAAAGAAAAGTAATCAAAATACCTGTGACTAGAAATAGGAAGAACATAATAGTGCATCATCAAGTATTAGCACCTGGAGTAGAAATACCAGAGGCTATATCCAATTCGAAAGATTTCGAGGCACTGACCATCGCTGTAAATTTCAACAATTTTCCTGTAGAAATCGACATCGATCAACCAATCGACGCTGAGGAGTATGACCCCAGGACTAACATCGGTAAAAGCAACAAGACACCATATACACCAAACAAATTGAAAAAATGCAGATAGAAAATGTTATGATGAACTTAAGGTTAGTTCACCTGAATGATGACGAATACCAACAAATACAAAGCAGATGTTTAGAATACAAGGACATATGTTATGATGAACGTTTACCATTGACATTTACAAATCAAATTAAACATACTCTAAGACTTAAAGATGAAACACCCGCATATTCCAGACCATATAGACAGCCCCAACAGAAGAAAGACGAAATAAAACAACAGGTCCAACAATTATTGGAACAAGATATCATCCAGGAAAATTACAGCCCTTGGAGCTGTCCAGTTACTGTAGTACCAAAGAAGATGGATGCATCAGGGAAGGTTAAATATCGAATGGTAATCGACTACAGACGATTAAATGAACAAACCATTGACGATAAGTATCCTATACCTAACATAACCGACATCTTAGATAAGTTAGGAAGGAGTCAGTACTTGACCTTGCTAGTGGTTATCATCAACTTGAAATGGACCCCAAGGATATACAGAAAACAGCCTTTTCTACAGAACAAGGACACTATGAATTTAAAAGAATGCCTTTTGGACTGAAGAATGCTCCAGCAACTTTTCAAAGAGTTATGGACAATATACTACGAGGTCTTCAGGAAGACGTATGTCACGTGTACTTAGATGATATTGTTATCTATTCAACAAGTCTTCAAGAACATTTGGAAAAACTTATTCAGAACAACTATATTCTACAATAGAGAAGGAGCTTTTAGCCATCGTATGGGCAACAAAATACTTTAGGCCCTATATCTACGGTAGGCCATTCATCATCTACACAGACCACAGACCCTTGGTCTGGTTAACGTCACTAAAAGAACCAAATTCCAAGTTAGCCCGATGGAAAATAAGACTAGAAGAGTACGATTATGAAATTCTATACAAGAAAGGCAAGTATAATACTAACGCAGACGCCTTATCTCGAATAAAAATCAACGCTTTGGAAACAGAATCAATACAAGGAAATGTCGGAGACGACATAGACCAACTTATAAGAGAACTACTCGAGGGAGAAGAAGATCCCCCAACAATAGAACAATTACCAAATACGTCATTTGTTACAGAAGACGTACAACAACCTAGTACATCAGTCACCAGAGAACAAGACCAACCAATGGAACCTGCAAGTACGGTACATTCAAACTTAAACGACGAACCACGAGAGACAATACCAACATTGGATGAAGCGATAGACAACAAAAATCCTCAATATCATATCGATCAGACGTATTTGGACACATGTAAGATTACACTACAGATAAATCAAGGGAAGAAAATTTACAGAGTAACCATGCCTAAATCAAACAACGAAGAAGAAATATTCAAATTAATAAGGGACTACATGCCACAAGGAAAATAATATTTATATTTCAAACAGGAACAAATGTATAAAAATTTCTGTACAACTTATACTAAATACTTCAATGATAACGGACCTAAATTATTTAGATGCATGAGGAAATTACAGACAATAAATTACCCAGAAGAACAAATGGAGATAGTCAAGAACTATCATGAAGGTAAAAATAATCATCGAGGAATAAACGAAACATTAAAACAACTACAACGACGCTATTATTGGAACAACATGAAAGAAACTGTTTCAATCTACATAAAACGATGTCAATTATGTAACAGGACGAAATACGATCGTCAGCAACCACACCCAAGTCTAAATATAACTGATAAGATAGATGTGCCATTTCAACGAATTCATGTCGACGTATTCAGCATAGGCGGACAACAGTTCTTAACAATAATAGATGCATTCACAAAACATGCACAGGCGATAAGCATTAAAAGTAAGAATGCCGTTGAAATTGCCGACGCATTAATTACATACTTTGCTACATTCGGAACACCAGAAGAAATGATAACGGAGCAGAATTCAATAATGGACTAATAAAGGAATTACTATTAAAACATAAAATTAAAATTCATTATTGCACACCAAACAATCCCAATTCGAACAGAAACATTGAAAGACTTCATTCAACGTTAATTGAGCATTTAAGGATTTTAAGAGCAAACGACAAAACTTGTAGCATGACGAAACTGATGCGTATTGCGATCATAGCATACAACAACTCGATACACACAACAACAGGACTTACACCACATGAACTAACATTTGGACATACAAAGAGCCGTGATCCATTTGATCTGTATTATGATAACCATTTTTACAGTGATTACATCGAGAAACATGTAAACTTGAAGACTTTGAATTGAAAACTTTATACCAGAACCTAGGAAATCAAATGCAAGAACAAAAGACCAACGTAATTGAGAAAAGGAACGAAAAAGCAAAAACAAAACCTTTGGAGGTAGGACAAGAAGTATATGTCAGATTAGGATCTGGAAATAGAAATAAAATAACACACATTGTTCATGATCAAGTTAGTTGGTCATATTCCTAAGCAACATCTCCTTAGTTACATTTTTTTTATTATTGATAAGAAAAGATTTTTACTTAGTCGTCAACATCGCTCTCCAAAATATAAAATATAATATTACAAAGCCTCGAAGTGTTTTTCGAACCAGCGCAAGCCGCAAATTCTACATGGTCCGTCGAACCGTGGATATATAATTCAAGAATAATTTCAAGATATTATATTGGAACTCGCAGCCAAGCGGAGCACGAATCCTACTCGCACCAGCAGTATCCATAGTCCGACTTCGGAAAGAAAGCTCACAGCAGCCGCACGGAGTCTAATACCTGCAGCGATAATCCGACTTCGCTCAGCTCATAAGGATCACTATCACACGTAAACACTGACATCCCGATTTATTTATTATTAGTAGCCTCTTTTGAATTTGTTTTGCATTTATTATACATTTATTTGATTCATTCGCAATGGAATTAGAATCCTTAGTAAGAAAACGCGGCGCGATTAAGGCTAAGACTACTTGTTTTGCCAATTTTATAGCCAAATTAGAGTCGAATCATCCTGATAAGATATCTGATGAAGACGTATTAATTGAGTTAGACCTACGATTAGAACGCGCATTGCTAGTCATAGACGAGTTTGAAAGTGTGCAACTTGAAATTGAAATGCTTACCACAAACCCCGAGGAACAGGCCGTTGAACGTGGAAATTATCTATCAAATTTTTATGGAATCACCTCCAAAGCCAAACGCATCCTTCTCGCCAACAAAGCAATTGACCAAATAATCCCTATTCCTCATTCAACTTCTGGTCCAAGCACGCCTATCGAGGACTGTCGCAATTCACAGAACGTTCGGCTACCTGTCATTGATCTGCCAAAATTTGATGGAAATTATGACACTTGGTTAGAATTTCATGACACATTCCTGTCACTTATTCATAAAAACACGGCAATCAATGACATCCAAAAGTTCCATTACTTGCGATCATCTTTGATAGGAGGAGCCAAGCAAGTCATAGGCAGTCTTGAAATATCAAGCGCAAATTATTCTATTTCTTGGGATTTACTCTGTGAAAGGTATAACAATACAAGAATCTTGGTTCAAAATCATGTCAATGCTCTTTTCAATATTAGTAAAATTCACGATGAATCATCATTTGCACTTAGAAAACTCATCGATAACCTTTCAAAGCATTTAAGAGCTCTTTCGTCACTTAACGAACCCACGAACAATTGGGATACTCTAATTATTCATCTGGTAACCACCAAGTTAGACTCTACCACTAATCGCGAGTGGGAACAAAAGAAAGCTTCATTTACAAAACCCGTTTTAAAAAACTTAACCGACTTCCTAAAAGATCGTGCTGATTTATTAGAATCCATTGAAAATCACTCCAGTAGGAAATGTGTATCCAAGAAGCCAGTAGTTAAAACAATGTTCACAACAAACACAAAGAGATGTCCGTTTTGCAACAATGAGCATTACATCCAAGCTTGCCCAAGCTTTTTATCATTAAACGTAACTGATAGAATAGCAAACATAAAGAAGTTGAAATTATGTCTTAATTGTTTACGTCAACGCCACATGCTAGGTACATGCAAGTCCAGTTCTTGCCAGAAATGTAAATTACGGCACAATACATTACTACACATAGAACAAAAAACTAATGACAATATACCACAAATTAGTACTGCTCCTGAAAAAAGTATCTCTTTAACAACACACCAGACACAAGCTAATTCGCAGGTTCTCTTATCGACTGTTTTAATACAGGCCTTTGATATATCCAGTCAGACCCATACGGTACGCGCGCTGTTAGACCCGGGTAGTCAAAGTAGCTTTATCACAGAGAATTTATGCAAATCTTTACAGCTACGTCGAAAAAGCTGCAACACCACTATTTCGTGTATCAACAACAACCAAACAATAATAAATCATTCTACTACTGTCACAGTGCAGTCACGGTACAATAATTACTCCATAAAAATCACTTGTTTGATTGTACCCAGTATCACAGCAACATTACCCAGCTTTGAAGTTGATATAACTAAACTGGATATTCCTTCCAACATCAAATTGGCTGACCCGAGATTTCATATTCCCGATAAAATAGATATTCTCCTCGGTGCCGATTGTTTTTGGAACCTCATGTGTGTAGGACAAATTAAATTAAATCCTCGTGGTCCTATCATACAAAACACTCGCTTTGGTTGGATTGTTGCTGGTCCAATGCAAACTCATAATTCTGCTAACTCAACATTATGCAATTTTTTACAAAGCTCTGAATCCGATAAACAAGACAAGCAACTCAGTAGGTTTTGGGAAATCGAAACATTTCCTGACACAGTACCACGTTCACCGATAGAACAACAATGTGAAGAGCTGTTCCTTAAAACCGTTAAACGCGATACTACCGGTAAATTTGTGGTTACAATACCGTTCAAAGAACCGCCAGAAATATTAGGAAATTCTTTTGATACTGCCGAAAAGCGATTTTTTAGTCTCGAAAGGAAGCTTGAGAAACTCCCAAATTTTAAGGCTAAGTACGTTTCTTTCATTAATGAGTATCTCGAATTAGGCCACATGGTAAAAGTTTTAGATAAAGATCAAGCGCCATGCTCTTATTACATGCCTCATCACGGAGTCTGTAACGAAAATAGTACCACAACCAAATTACGTGTAGTTTTCGATGCATCTTGTCGCACCACATCTGGCTATTCTTTGAATGATATTCAAATGGTGGGCCCAACGATCCAACCCGATCTATTCACCACATTGCTTCGTCATAGGAAATACAATTATGTAATAGGCGCTGACATAGAGAAAATGTACAGAATGTGTTTAGTTAACCCTGAACAAACAGCCTTACAACGAATTCTTTGGCGCGATAAACCTACCGATATGCTAGGGGTGTACGAGTTAGTCACTGTTACATATGGTACTGCTTCGGCTAGTTATCTCGCTATAAGAAGCCTTTATCAGTTAGGTTTAGATTGCAAAGATCCACAGATTTCAGAAATCATCAAGAGTCACTTCTATGTAGATGATCTTTTGACCGGCAGTAACTCAATATCCGAAGCAATATACATTGCTAATGAAGTTTCGCGCATTCTTAGCACAGGTGGATTCAATCTTCGTAAATGGGTATCCAACAGCCCGAAGATTATACAAGGAATTCACAATGCAGATACTGTAGATGTAATAGATATGGGGACAAACGAGAATACGCGAACACTTGGTTTACTATGGAATAGCAGATTAGATTCTTTTACCTACAAAATCACAGAACTAGATAGTTCTGTCGTTAGGGTCACCAAACGCTCAATCTTATCCGAAGTTTCACAAATTTTTGATCCTCTCGGGTTGATAACTCCAGTCATTATTCGTGGTAAAATTCTCTTACAAGAATTGTGGTCAGAGGGCATTGGTTGGGATGACTCACTACCAAACCATTTGTACACTAAATGGCTTCAATTCCGTGACGAACTATGCATCTTAAGCAATATTAAAATTCCCCGACAAGTAACATGTAAACATCCAGTGCATTTTGAATTACATGGCTTTTCGGATAGCTCATCCTATGCATATGGTGCATGTGTTTATTTGAAGTCCATGGATAAAAACAACGAGGTTCAAGTTAGATTAGTTTGCGCAAAATCTAGAGTAGCTCCATTAAAAATTCAGACTATACCACGTTTGGAATTGATAGCAGCCTTACTATTAGCTAGACTCATGCAAAGAGTAAAAGGTTCGCTCGAATTAAAAATCAATAAAGAAGTCTATTGGACAGATTCCACGATAGTGCTAAGTTGGTTAAACATATCACCTAGTAACTTACAAGTTTTTGTTGCCAACCGGGTTGCCGCCTTGCAAGAATTAACAAATGTAAAGGATTGGAGACATGTTCCAACCAACGACAATCCCGCAGATTGTGTTTCGCGAGGTATCAAATCTGAACAACTACTAAAATTAGGTTTGTACTGGCACGGTCCTGACTGGATAAAATCAAAATGCGAGGATGACTATCCTCCCAGGCTGGGTAATAACGAGTCTGTTCCAGAAATGCGTAAACAATTAGTCTGTCACAAACTTACAATTCACGATCCATTCATACAGATTAAAGATTTTTCAAATCTCACCAGCCTAAAACGAACTATTGCTTACTGTCTCAGATTTAAAGACAACTCTTCAAAACCTATGAATGATAGATATTTTGGTCCGTTAACGACTGTTGAAATTGATAAAGCATTTGTAAAATTAATAAAATTAGCACAAGCAGAATGTTTTGACTTAGAAATACAAGCTTTAAAAAATAAAGAAATTTTAAATCCAAAGAACAAACTGCTTAAATTGGCTCCATTTCTTGACAATGATGAAATTTTACGAGTAGGAGGTCGATTAACTAATTCTAATTATAGTTTTAATAAAAGGTTTCCTATCCTCTTACCCGCAAGGCATCATTTAACATATCTCATTTTCTTAGAAGAACATAAAATGTTGTTACATGCAGGCCCACAACATTTATTATGTTCGATTCGCGACAAATTTTGGCCACTTCGAGGTCGAAATTTGGCCAGAAAAATTGTACACCAATGCATAAAGTGCTTTAGAGCAAACCCTTCTGGTATAAATCCTATAATGGGAAACTTACCTAAAACCCGTATCAACCCAGCACCACCTTTCAACACTACTGGAGTTGATTATGCCGGGCCGTATTCACTTAAATCAAAATCGGGACGTGGAGGTAAAATCGAGAAATGTTATATTGGACTGTTCATATGCTTTGCTACACGTGCTATACACCTCGAGTTAATAACAGATTTAACCAAAGATGCATTTATTGCTGCCTTGAGACGTTTTGTTGGAAGACGTGGAAAGCCAGCGCAAATGTGGTCAGATAATGGTACGTGCTTTGTTGGTGCAGATAGAGAGCTAAAGGAATTAGGCAATTTTTTACTTACAAATTCTTCTTTCTTAAGCAATTCTATTGAAAATGACGGCATTCCATGGTCATTTATTCCTGCGAGTTCTCCGCATTTCGGTGGTTTGTGGGAAGCAGGGATAAAATCAACTAAGTATCATCTTAAACGTGTTGCCAGAAATAGTTTATTAACGTATGAACAATTTTCAACTTTACTCATTCAAATTGAAGCTACTTTAAATTCACGACCCCTTACACAGTTATCACCCGATCCCAATGATTTCACACCTTTGACACCATCACATTTCTTAATTGGACGACCATTGACGGCGGTAGCAGATCCGAACCTCACAGAACTACCAGTCAACAGATTGTCACATTACCAACGCATACAACAACTTCAACAGCATTTTTGGGCTAGATGGTCAAGAGAATACATATCTGAACTTCAGCAACGGTCAAAATGGACAACACAGCATGGGTCATTGAAGTTAGATGATCTGGTCGTAATTAAAGAAGACAATCAACCGCCCCTGAAGTGGTGTTTAGGACGGATACTGAAGCTACATTATGGTAGCGACGGAATTGCCAGAGTTGCTACAATAAAAACACAAACCAGTATAATTCGCCGCGCCTTTGCCAAGATTTGTCCACTACCAAAAAATGGTGAAGAAAATAGTGTATAGAAAATAGTTTCAGTGCGTGCGTTATTTCGTTATATTTCAACTCTATGTTCTCATTTCAATTGTCATGCATTATTATATCGTAAATGTTTATTTTGAAATGTACCCTTTCAAGGTGGGGGGCGATGTTCATGATCAAGTTAGTTGGTCATATTCCTAAGCAACATCTCCTTAGTTACATTTTTTTTATTATTGATAAGAAAAGATTTTTACTTAGTCGTCAACATCGCTCTCCAAAATATAAAATATAATATTACAAAGCCTCGAAGTGTTTTTCGAACCAGCGCAAGCCGCAAATTCTACACACATGTTTCAAGGACCATATAGGATTCAAACATTACACGATGATAACACTGCAACTGTAATAGACGATAAAAATAAAACCAGAAAAGTACACATTAAAAATCTAAAACATGGCACTACTGTTCCAGAATCCTTGGACGGATCATCCGTGGACTCCGGGGAGACGTTACTATAAAAACAATAAGATACCTAGAAAATGTATTAAAAATCAAAGCTTACGTAAAGGGAGAAAGTATTATATTTATCATAATGGTACCATTGGTGGAACCCGAATCATACAATTACTACCATCTCTTCCCCTTACCTTTACCAACAAATAATTCCTATTTTAAGTATATCTTACCATCTAATCCTTACCTGGCAATAAACGAAAATAAGTTTGTATCTTCAAGAGACCAATGCAGAGAAGTATGGCCCAGGGAATATATATGCCAAGCAGAGCATAGTAACATCATTTCCAACACGTCACCATGTGAGATACAATTATTACGATTTACTAATAACTATGATGTATGCAGGCAGACCTTTACCAAAATCCAGGATATAGAGATCACAAAGATTACACCTAACCAATGGATCATCACTGCCCCAAATTCAACCAATGTCAAGAAACGCTGTGATAAGACAGAAGAAATGGACAACATACGTGGGACCCACCTAGTAGAGATTACATCAGGCTGCATGATCACCATCAACGACAGGACTCTACAAGTGTACGAGTCCAAAACACAACGGATAAGAAGACCCAGTATCCCGCAGCTACAGCTGAATCGCGGACCAAAATCCAGCGAAGAAAAAATTCATGAAATTCGGCAACTATAAGAGGTCCACTATAAAAACTTGACGGACATCCACACCGGACTATACAAATTAAAAGAAGAGTTACAACATGTAACAACACCAAAACTTCACCAATTACCTATATATTGGACAATAATTTTATATGTTATTTTATGTTTAGCAATCCTTGGAATCGTAGCCAAGTTTATTATCAAATACCGGAGATCGAAGCTCTTTCCGCAACCTTCAACAGTCAGCATCCGCGGCGAAGCTATATCAATAAACAAAAGTCATCCATTGTCCCACTAAGGCCAACGGGATATCGTTCGTCTCGGGATGGAGGAGTTACGTGCCCAGATATGCTGAGGCAGTACATTCCTAGGAGTAGATTAAGAATAGTATATAAGCAGTAGCATTGTTGCACTTAGCAGTTATAATTATAGTCAGTATTATACTCTTAGATAATACGCACATCAAACTCTGTATGTAATATTTAAATAAATTGTTTTTTTTTTAATTAACAAGTGTTAAACAATTATATTTCGCGCGCCGTATATCTTCTCTTTCCGTAAATGTATGAAAACTGACCATGCATTAAGTTGCATGGTCAGTTACCATTAAGATATTTTAACAATTTTATTTTGTCTTCTTTCGTTAAGAGATGGACAGTAATAATTTCATCGCCATATCGCAGCCTATATTTCCCTCTTCCCACTGCCTTATCCATATCCTCCATAACTTGCTTGTTCTTATGAGGGTACTTTGAGTGAATTACTATTGGCGTGGGTGTCTTTGTTTTCACCGGAGTCGGTGCCTGACTGGTATCAGATGTTGAAGGTGTATTGCTGGCGATGAATTGAGTGCTGCCAATCTGAGAGCGTTCTTGAGTAGTCATTACTTCATAGACTGGGCGGCTTGATACACGTGGACTTGGTTCTATATCCAATTTTAAATTAGTGTACCTATTTTTAATCCGTATTGGCGACATTATCGGTTCATCAGGTTTTCTTCTCATGGTCTTCTTCGGCGTTTCAAAGTCCCCCATTACCATGTTTTCAGACGCAGGGGGGTCAGCTTCCATATCAGTTATTGACAACTCGCCAGCTGTCAGATTTTGCTTCTCAGATCCAGATCCAAACACAAAGATGCCCTCCGACGAAATTTTATAAACGTATGTACAGTAACAGACCTTGTTAACGATTAGAAACTATAAACCTCGTTTAAAACAACAAATTAATGGAAAAAGGTCAGAAAATTCCCAGAGCAATTATTGAATCCGTATTGAAGGCTATTGTAAACGGAATAATTTATTAATCGTTTCCAAGGAAACATATTTCTGTCATTTTGTATGTCAAATGTGTGCAAATTGCTTTTTATAATTTAATTACGCCGCGGCAAACAACATCGATAAGGAGATCGCGAATTTTGTGAAAGTTGGAAAACCACTGTGTTCAAGATGAAAAGGCGTTGTTGGGAGCTGGAGGGCACTGTACAAAAGAAAGCAGGTTTTGGTCGTCCAAAGATTTCTACCCTCATCTTATAAATTATTTACGGCAAAATCCATTTCATACAGCTAGAGATGCCATTTTAACACCAGTGGTGGCCCGTGGTACATTTTGATAGTAGAGCCACACAGCATCAAAAATATGTATTTGTTTTTAAAGAAATAATAAAAAACGTTATATTTTGCGATATATAAAGTCCTTTCTACGTTATTTTTGACTGGCAAATAACTCATTCACCCGCAGATTAAAGTCTATATTACCGAGAAAAGCTTTTTTAGAGCACAACATTCCAAGCGCACTAATCCTTTCTTTCTTCGTCGTATTCCATGAAAATGACAACTCTTTTTAACATAGAAAACCACCTCTAGCTTCACACGTTGACATAAGTATCGTCACTATGATTTTTACATTTTTTTATAGTTTCTTGAAAATTAGTGATAAAATTAAAACAGGCTCCAGCAGAAACACCCTGCAAATGTCGCGTTCGTAAGGTACTTGCAGTTCAGTTTTCAATCTATTTTTTTCCAAAGAAGGATAGAAACGAACTATTTCATAAAGAAAATTGTCAGGAAATTGTTCGCGGTAGTCTGTAAAATTTTCTACCCCGAATAAATTAGCAGCTACTAACTTTCCAGTAAAACTAAATCTTGTTCTTACTTTCGCTTAGTTGCCTACATAACTGTTTAATTTGCACTTTTCCTCAATAGTACATGTTAGAAAAGGCTTATTCTGTAATAAACTAATTTGATTCATTGTGTACAGCGCGGGCGCAACTTTTTGTGTTTGATTTAGGCGATATTAGACACGAAATACAAGTAACATATGCACGCCGCACTCGATCGAGCCAACCGGAGTTTGGCTCCAAATACACATACAAAAGGCGACGTCGCTAGACCCCCAACCACCCGTGCACCGCCCCGCGGTAGCCGTAACTCTAACGAACTGCCGTGCCAGAAATAAGTTGGCACGGTTGGCGGTATGATAGCACGGTTAACCGCGTTCTGTAGGGGAGAAAAATGCGTTGCGGTGTTTCACTACTCATTAATCGTACGCAGGCATTTTTTAGAATTAGTTAAAAATTCTTACTGAAGTTGAAACTACAGGTAGTGCCATGGCTCCTTGGCTCTAAATATCGAGCCGCCCCTGGAAAATGTGTGTTAACACACATTTTCCGGGATCACAACCTACGGTATGTCGAAAAGTAAAAAATCAAATATCAATAACTGTGTGGCCGCCAAAAAGATAAAACTTACCGAACAGCATAAACAATCCCGTTTGCTGTTTGCTTTAAATTAAACTACAGTCATCGACAGTTAGAATTTTGACAAAATGTGGTCTTCAGCGACGAAAAAATGTTCCAAAATACTAATAACGGACATGTTCGTGTTTACCGTCCACGCGGAACTAGATTTGAAGAAAGTACATCAATGCCATCGAAAGAAGTGGAAGGTTTTTGATTACATGGGCATGGATTTCTTATCATGGTCTAGGTCCTAGGAACATGTTGGCGCATTGAATATGTGATGTTGCCTTCGGTCCGTCAAGTGTATCCCGATAATAATTTTATCTTCCAGCAGGACAATTGTCTTGTGCATACTGCCAACGTTGTTACACAGTGGCTGAGGAATCATAATGTAGAGACGCTCCCATCACCCGCCAGAAGCCCCGACCTCAACTGCATAGAAAACGTTTGAGAACGCATGGCAAAAGTAATGTCCAAGTTGAACATGAGGCCTCCTACTGCAGATGAACTATTGGAAGTTGTGGAAAACACATGGGAAAGTTTAAGCGATGATGAAACATTTGCCCAGGCACTTGTTCAGTCAATAGTAGATTAAATTAAGTGATTGCAAGAAACGGCGCGGTGGCCAAATATTAAAATATTTTTTTTTATCTAAATAATGTTCTTAAACTTTTAATGGTTTTTTCTTTTAATTCATGAATAAAATTATGTTAGTTGTATTTGTAGTAATTGGTAACGATTGGCTAAGAAATAAGGTAAAAAATCATACAATCCTCGAAAAAATATCGATAAAATTCAGTTATACCGTTTGTACTTACTGGTAACTAAGTAACAACAATTAAAAGATAGGTTTGCAATATGGCAATCTAGCTAAAACTGTGCTTACTACTTGTACCCTTTTTTTAATAGAACTTTATGTTGGCCCCGTGTGGTTTTAACGTTCATAAGCGGATGTCGAATAGTCCAGCGATTTTGCAATATATCAACAGAGAACCCATAAATGTTCATGGTTTGTGCAACGAAAGCGTCCGCACTTTAGCTTTATTATGGAATGGCGCACTGGACAATTTTATCCGAAGCATCTCGCATCTTTGATTCTTTCGGATTTTCCAGCCCGGTCAATATATGCGTAAAATGTTGCTGAAGGAACAACAACTGTTGTCTGAAGGACTTGGTTGGGACGACGCCTTTCCTAATTGAGGAGTAGAAGTAACAAAGGGGCTATGTGCCAAATTCTCTAAAAATGACATATTTCTATAGAAAGGTGCTATGTATCATCGACGATGTGCTATGAAACGGGCCAAGTGGCCGGACAGAAAATGGAAGGGGAAATTTTGCAAAACAAGCAAGTCAAAGCACGTCAGTTCCTCAACAAAGGTGCTAGCTATGTAGTACATACTAAGCTCCTGTCTGTTGTGCGTCTATTTGTTTACGTCTGTCCTTTCGACCAAACGAGTGAAGAATTAGTTTAAAATGAACACGGAATCTTGTAAAAAAGGATAAAAAAATGCCGGACAATCATATGAAGCGAGAGAAGGAAAACCTGTAGTTGAAAAAAAAGAAACCTATCCGAAAAGTGAGTTTTCAGCATTGCAAATTATTTGTGCGCACCCCTGAATGTGTATTCTTTCTTCCAGGTAACATGTAAATGTAAATTTCATTGCATGTCGTTGACTTACGCAAATAGATTGGCGCTTTTTGAAAAATACTACGAAACAAGGCCTGACGTTCGTGGAACTTACATCATGGGTTTAATACAGGTGACTGGCGTCAACAGAAGAAGGCATGGCTCATATGAAGATGCTCGTGCGAGTCATCGTCAAAGTACCATCCATTATGCCATTCCAGAAGGAGAAGGTAATATGGTGGATATTCGTAAAACCACTTTTATGAATACTTTTGATTTGACGAAAAAACAGTTGGTAACTATTATAAAAAAGAAAAAAAAAACGGTGCAATGGTCTACAAAGATATGAGAACTCGTACGGCACCTGCAAAATTTACAAGTAATGATAGGGAACTTGTTAAAGAACATATAAATAGCATACCTAGAGAAGAGTCTCATTATTCGCGTGCAAAAAGTGCAAAAGAATACATGAGTCCGGATTTAAATACTAACCGTCTTCACAAAGCATTCTTGAAAAAATATCCCGAAAGCTTGGTCACGTAGAAGTTTTATAAAAGGGTTTTGAAGGAAGACTTTCCAAATATTTCTTTTAGAGCACCTAGAAGTGACACCTGTCGAAAATGTGACTTGTTAAATTACGAAATAAAAGCGAATGGTGAAAGAAGTCGCGCAGCAACGGTTGAGTTAGAGCTCCATCATCGAAAAGCAGAAGCAGCCATTACGCTTATGAAAATGGACATTGCATCCTCGCAAATGCCAGATAGTGCCACTAGTGCTTTCTCAATGGATTTAGAACAAGTCATGTTTGTACCAAGTTTAACGCATTCCGATATGTTTTACTTGAGCCAGCTTTCGTGCTACAACTTGGGCATCTACTTTGGAGATAACAAGCACTCCTACATGTGCTGCTGGCATGAAGGATTGGCAGGAAGAGGCGGTACCGACATTGCGTCTTGCTTATTACGCGTCCTGAACATGGGCATTTCATACAAAGGGAATATTATTATTTGGAGCGATAACTGCACCGCCCAAAATAAAAACAGAATGATTGTGTTTATTTACATGTTTTTGGTAAGTTCTGGGCTCTTTGACACCATTGAACACAGGTACCTCGTCAGTGGTCATAGTTTTCTTCAATGCGACAGGGATTTCGCGTTGATTGAGAAGAGGAAGCGCAGGTACACTCCGATGATACCAGAGGACTTACACGATGTAATTCTCTCAAGTACCCACACAGGCCGATTTCAAATAGTAGATATGTGCAAGAAAAAGTTATTTGATATACAAGCTGCCGCCGACAAGATGTTAAATCTCAAGCAAGTGAAAATCAGCAAAGTTGTACGATTGAAAGTAGACTCGCAACAACCCGGTTTTTTTGTGTACTTCTGAAAGTTTTTCTGAAATATCACCGTGGAAAGCAACTCCGATACTCAGAAAAGGAAAAACCATGGCCGATATAAAAAGTATGGAGATTCATCAGCTACCAGACGTAAATAAGATCGGTGATAATAAAAAAAACGCACCTAATATCAATGATTCCTTATTTAAAAGACGAGAAACACAAAGAGTTTTACGCGGATATCACTAGATAAAACACTGGCACTTGACCCGTTTCCAAGAATTTTGTTTTATTTATTTTTCTATTGTCATATTTTGAACTTAATTGCGTTGTTTGTGTACTACCGAATTCGGCCGTTGTGAGAAAAATGACTTACACATTACATTATGAATAAAATATGTAAAATATATTTATGTTTGAATTATGAAGTTTTTAGACAATTTCCCGAGTTGACACTTTTGGCACTTAGCCCCTTTGTTACTTCTACTCCTCAATTATGTATATAACGATTGGACGCAGTTCCGCGATAAATGATTTTATTTGAATGATATTAAGATTGGGCGACAGGTAACCTGTGAAAATCCGGTCAGCTTTGAACTACACGGCTTTTCCGATAGGTCATCATATGCATATGGGCCTGTCTATACTTGAAATCCGAACATATACACGGCGTTGTTTTGGCTCAAAGTCAAAGCTTGCACCATTAAAGACACAAACTAAACCCTGGTTAGCGTTATTAGTAGAAGTATTATTAGTTAATCTTACAGAAAAGGTGAAAGCATCTTTTAAAATTACCATATCGACAACCGTTTATCGGACGGACTCTACCATTGTTTTCGACTGGATTAAAATCTTACCTGATAATTTGCAAGTTTTTGTGGTACATCTCAATTGAAATTGGAAAGGAGAAGGATGAGGGATGCCAGTGACCCATTCCAGTTGCCGGATCTACATTTCTGCAAACCGTTTTGGTTGATCAAAAATGGAACCGCACATTTAATTCGACAGTTGAGACCATTTATAGTCGAAGAACAAATAAGTACTGCAATTTCTTTTGAAACTAAAGTGCTAGCGAGTCTTCGTGTTTTTGCACATGGGTTATACCAGCTTTCTGTAGGTGAGGACTTCAATTTAGGTTCTTCTCTGTAAGCAAAGTTCGAACAATATATCCTGATGTAAAACAACGAACTTGGCACCAACCTGGATAGCTTTCCACAAACTCACGTATCAAAAAACTATAAAATCTAGTTTAATGGACAAGTTTGTGTTTCCAGGTGTTTTTTGTTTGTCGCAATGACCAACCTAAACTTTTGCGATGTCTGCAAAAAACAACAGTGATAAGGCTGGAAGGTATAAAGTGTACCTTTAGTGACGCAACGTTTCACACATTAAAATACGTAACAGTTGAAAAATTTAATAAATTTAAGAAACTGTGTGACTTTGTGACCAAAAATTAAAATTTGGTTGGTACTGTGACTTATGCGCGAACAACAATAAGGCCAGCTCTAAAGTTGTTTTGCTGGAGGTTTTTGATTTGGTGCATGCGTTGAAGCGTTCGCCTCAGAGCCAAAGTGAGATGGTAGAAAAACATGAGCATTCCCTGGATAGTCTTCGATCAAGAATTCTGGAGATTGAGTCTACAGTAAAGGATGGGAATAAGGAATGATTCACGAAGTGCAGAAGGTGACTCAACGACACGACGATTCTTACGCTGGTAAGGTGAAGGGAGAACTTAATAATAATGCAACTAATGGACCAGTGCCGGTGGTGAGAATTAAGCCGAAAGATGTTAAGAAGAGTTGCGCGGATACAACTAAGATCTTGAAAGGACAACTTAATCCGATAAACACGGATGTGCCCTCAATGAGAACTGTAGCCAAAGCTGGAGTGGTTGTGCAGGGCAAAAACGGTGAGCAAACGGAGAAGTTGAAGCGGGACGCCATTGAAAAGCTGGTAGATGACTTTGAAGTGAAAATCTCGAGTATGAAGCTGCCTAAGGTGAAACTGGTTGGCCTTACCGAGACCTTAAGCAACAAAAAGTTAGGTCAGTACCTAAAATTTCAAAACTATTTCATAGGGAATGAAGCTACAATTAAGATATTGCATGTTAATAAGAAGGCGAAAATGACCACTATTGCAAAAGTTGACGGCAAGACTTTCGGTGAAATGAGAGAGGTTCGAGTCACTATCTATTGGGATACGTGTCGGGCGTTCGAGGCTATCGATTTGTTGAGATGCTACAACTGCTCTGGGTACAATCATATAGCCGATGACTGCATATGAGATCTTATCTGAGCATTTTTTACAAGTGACTGCTCAATAAGCGGGCGGTCACAAGGGGATTCTGCTGACAGTGCACGGCGTCCTATTCCAAATGTTTTGTTTGTACACCTGAACGTTGGATCGCTTGTCAATAAACTTAATGATGTAAACAACGCCGCAGTCTGAGTCAGGACGTCAGGAGTGCGAGCGTGGGTTGTCAAGGGTTGCTTGGACAGAAGGATGTCAAAGGCGGCCTTGGACAGTTTAGTTGCCATCGTAGTTACAATAATAATATGACAACTGATAATTAACGAATGATATGTCATTGTAACCGATTCTATGTACTTCTAATAAATGTGTTACGAGTTCCAAGCTTGTTGTTCACAATGAGGTCATGGAATTTGTAATACGGACTAATTGTGATATATTTGCAATTAGCGAAACTTGGCTAAGCGACACTATAACAAATGATATGATAGCTATTCCCGGCTTTAATATTCTACGTATGGTAGAGAAGCCAGGGGTGGAGACGTTGCCATCTACATCAGACGTCGAATAAAATATTCGGTCATTGAGATTCCGGAGGAGCCTGATTCTCAGATAGAACAATTATGGGTAAATATTTATACCAAGAAAATTGGTGTTGTTTACCGACCGCCTTCGAGTGGCGTCACGTCACTTGACACTTGCTCGTTTGGCAACGCTCTAAATTTGATCCACATGGAATTGCAAAACATTGTCATCCTAGGTGGTTTTAACATTAATATGCTGTCTCCCTCTGGTATAAAGAATGCACTGTCTACAATAAAGTTTGCTTACTCACTTACCCAATTGGCTACTGTTCCTACGCGTGTTACTGCGGACTCTGAAATTCTAATCGACTTAATGCTTATTAACAATGATATTAAAAACGTAGAGAGTGAAGAAATACCATGTGACTTCTCAGATCATCACGCGATCTCTTGTTGCATACCCTATGGGGTGCCAACTCTTCCGAGTGTACCTCTCTTAGCGCGAAGATACGGAAACTTTTGTCGGGACGTGTTTTTGCGGGAAGCTGCAGCAATACGGTTTTAACCGAACCCTTTGATGTTCATGCTCCTCTCAGGATGGTCCGACCGGATCGTAAGCCAAGCGAGCCTTGGTTTACTGATACACTGTGGCAGATGGGGAACGTCAAGAATGACGCATGGCGTAAATACAAGTGTAGCAGGTCACCGGCTAATAGAAGATATTTCTGTGACCCACGGAATCTATAGAAAAATGCAGTTGTATCTGAGAGGAGGGCTTTCTTTACTTCTCGAATTCGCGACACAAGCGACCAGCGGCGTCTTTGGTGGCACCTAAGAAGTTGGGGTGTGGCGCAGAAGGGTGATGCATGTGCCTTTCCGACGGAATTGCGCAACGCGGACTATTTTAATGCAGACTTTATAAACAGTGTTCCGAGACCGGGAATATATTGGCGCGTTTGAAAAATCGCGGCACACAAGCGGTGGGGATTTTACCTATCGAGCTGTGTCTCCAGTGTCGAGAATTTAATATCAAAGGCAAGATCAGCGTGTTGTGGTGTTGATGGAATCTCAGCAATGATGTTACAGCTTTCCAGCTCATTATGCGCGCCCATAACCCACATCATCAACTACTCATTTGAGGTTGGCGTTTTTCCGTCCCTGTGGAAATCTGCCTACGTCAAGCCTATTCCAAAGAAGGCTTCCCCGTCAGCTCTGAGTGATTTCAGTCTAATTAGTCTTCTGTCTGCTGCCTCGAAGATCGCAGAATTCTTGGTTCATGTGCAGTTGTCCGAGTTCTTGCAGGAGCACAACATACTACCTAAGTATCAATTGGGCTTTCGTAAACCGTATGATACGAGGACGGCTTTGGTGCGTGTCCATGATGATATTGTATCAGACCATCGGGGGTCATTTTTCATTTTCATTTTCTTTATTGGTGCCAAATCATACATTAAATATGTTACACAAGTCAAACTACACAGAAAAAAATACATGCGAGTAACCTACGAGACGAAATATTACTCGGCGGACTCATCAAAGTCATAACCGGCCCTACCCACAAGATACTGCTTCACTTTAAGTTTGAATTGCTTCAGTGGTAAGTCCTTAAAGTCCTGCGGGAGAGCATTATAAAAAACAATCGCATAATATGATGTCGCTGTTCTGAATCGGTGAAGACGGTGAAAACCATATCGTAACATATGTCCATGTCTCGTGTTATAAGTGTGTGTGTCATTACTATTTATTAAATTGTTGTGATTTTCATGGGCAAACAATAAACATTGCATAATATAAGCACTTGGCAGCGTGAGAATGCCTAACCGAACAAAGCACGATCTGCAGTCGTCGCGGTAGTCAACATCCAATAAAACACGAACGCTTAGTTTATTTGATACAAACCACTGTCTTATTTGGTCGTCGGCTATGGCTGTTTTAGGCTTTAAATTACTTAACACACTGTCTTCCACAATGCTAGTGGTAGCATCAGCAAACAGTATTAGCGTATTGAGCGGATCAGTAAGTTGAAGGTCATTAATGTAAATAATAAAAACGATCGGACCCAGGACAGAACCTTGGGGTACTCCGCAGTTGACAGTAAGTTCCTCAGATATAGTATTTCGCACTTTAGTTGTCTGTAATCGTTTATTTAGGAAAGATGATATTAAGTTTAGAGCACTAACTGAGAAATTGTAGTGCTGTAGTTTTTTTTATTAAGATATCATAGTCGACACAGTCAAATGCCTTAGTAAGATCATAGAATGTTGCACTAGTATAGTTCTTGTTTTCAAAGTTGTTTGTGATCAAGTTGCTGAAGGTATTGATGGCTAGAGAAGTTGACTTTTTATTCCTAAACCCAAACTGACATGGACTATATAGGTTATTGAATTCAAAGTACTGGTTAATTAGTTTCTTTAAAACTGATTCAAAAATTTTAGAAAAAAGTGTTATCGATATAGGCCTATAATTGTTGCATACATTAGTTGGCCCCTTCTTATGGATCGGGATAACCGTAGCAGTCTTAAAACAGGACGGAAAATAACCTGTTCGAATGCAATCATTAAACAATTCCGTCAGAGGAACAACAATAATTTGATTGCCTTTATAATTTTAGCATTTAGTCCAAAGGAATCTCTACCAGGAGAGTTTTTAACGTTGTCTATTATAGACCCAACATCGCTAGTATTTACTTGACAAAAGTTAAACGTGGTGGGCGGTGATGCATTCAAAAAATTAAGTGGATCCACGTTTGTTTGAGGGATGGTTTTACTAAGTTCAATGGGTATATTTACGAAATATTTATTAGTCACATGCACTTGGAATAGACGCAACATTATCAACTGTGGAAGGTAGAGATTGCCTAATAAGTTTCCATAAAGCCTGCTGTTTGTTATCAGCGGAGGATAAGAAGCGGTCATGAGCGGCTGTTTTAGTTTTTCGTAGTTCATTTCTGTAATCTAGTTTCAAAGTTTTAATAAGTTCTCCATTTACCATATTCGGATATCTCAACCTGAAATTAACCAAAAAAGAGATTCGCTCTCTCATATTTACTAATCTATCATTAAACCATCTAATAGTTGGTGTTTTACTGTCTATTAATCTAGATCTCACCGGAAAACAACTCTTTATCTGGTCCCCTAATATGGATATGAAAGTGTTAATTCTGTCATCCAAATCGATATCAGGATTACGTGCAAACCGCCAGTCAACTAACTCTTAAGAGCCAGAAAGACTAACAAGGCCATCATCAGTGATAGGCATTAACTACTACCCTAGTCCTTCTGGATATGTCAAAAGCTTTCGACAGTTAGCTCCGAGTGCGTGCCTGCAAAATTAAAACACTGGGGTGGATGCACCTGTTTTGCATTGGTTTGACTATTATCTTAACGGGAGAACAATTAAGATTAAAATTGATAACATTAATATCTCCGAGCCTCAGGGGTCTGTGCTTGGGCCGCTTTTGTTTAACCTGTTAACGGCCGATCTATCGGATGTGATCGAGAAATGTAACTACCACATGTACGCGGATGATATTCAAATTTACGCGTCGATAACTTCTGACAATGCATAAATACCATCAATAACGATCTGCTAGGGTTTAGTCCCGGCCAGCGAGTAATGCTGCTTTCAGATACGACCAAGTTACGGTTAGGTTGCGCTAGGTTTGCGCTCGACCGCGCTCAGTTTGCGCTCGACCGCGCTCAGTTTGCGCTCACATAGTTTCGCTCGCGCTTACCAGGCGCTCACCTTACGCTGAGCGCTCGGAGCGCTAGCCACGGTTGACGGTGTCTCTAAAGTCACATGCACGGTTTACGTCAGTTGTGAGCAAGTTTTGAGGTTATATCGTATCGTATGAATTATAGTCCATTTGAGTGAGCACCTTTTATTGAATGCTTTATAGCAACATATTCAAGAAAGAACCTAGATTGTTCTACGTCTGTTTGCGAGGAAACTATAACGGTTATAGCCATGTAACTGATGTAAGTAGAATATATGGTGAGTTTGTTGTATTTTTACTAAGTATGTACATATATGTTTATTTATAGCAGGAAAGCATAAACTCATCGGGGCCTTTGTGAGAATCTACCACCATGAAACCATTATTCCAAGACAACCCTGCTTGTTGGTAGCATAGAATATGTGGATAACGTTATGTTCAGACTGGTAGGTGGAATTTTTATGTGATATGCTCTGAAGAATGGAAATTCTAATGCATCGATCAATTTTATGGTGTTGGTGTTCCCTGAAATCTTATCGTTTATAAGTACAATTTATTTTCTGCGTTTAGTAGCAGCGAATGGATGTTATAGACCGAGAGCCCGCGACAAAATTCTACCCTCATAAAACATCACTCTCATTCTTTTGTGACTTATAGATAAATACATGTTCTCTCATAATAACTTGGTGTGCCTAACCCCATTTGGCCGGAAGTACTTGGCACACCTCCCTGAAGGGCAGGACAGTCGGTGTACCAATACCCTCATCGAACATCACGCCCATTTTTTATAACAAGAAACTTTGAGTCTTCTTATTACCAGAAACGTTGGTGTGCCTAGTCGGAAATGGCCGGAAGTGGGTTGCAGACCACTTATTTAACAGACGATGGTATCTGCGTTACCTTACAAAACACATGTGTCAAATTTGCCACAATTACAGAAGAACACACGTACTTTCATAGTAGTTTTGTCCAACCAACCCCGGTTGGCCGGGACGGTCTGGCACACCGACTTCAACAGTTAACATCGTCCGTATATCAGCACAATCATCGAACATCTCGCTCATTTTTGCCATAACAAAGTTTACGGCTACTTATTACCTGAAGAGTTGGTGTGCCTAGCCGGAAATGGCTGGAAGTGGGTTGCAGACGTTATTTAACAGACGATGATATCTGCGTCACCTCACAAAACACATGTGTCAAATTTACCACAGTTATACAAGAATGTACTTTCATAGTAGTTTAGTCCAACTAAAATTTTACAGTCAAATTTTATAATGTGCAAAACTGTAAATCTGTCAATGCTGCAAGAGTGGAGCTGTTTTATAAGTTCTTTGCAAGTAGCAGCACTGGTGACCAACTTTTGAAGGAGGTGACAAATTTCAGTTCAAATTTAATTCCGTCGTGCTGGCGCTCACTCCAGCAGAAAGTATTGAGAACAATATTTACAAATTCTATGTGTCAAAATGCTACCCATCAAAATTGCACAGTGCTACAGCCAGAACATTGTGGATGGAAATTTAATCAAAATCAACAACTGGAGCAAGTCCGGTATGTCGGGGATCCGGCTCCACTACGGGTAGACGACATCATCAAATCCTCAATAAATGAAAATGATTCCGATCATGATAACCATATACATCACCACGATGGTGATTCAGAAGAAGAATGATAATTTAAGAGACACCAAAAAATCCTACTTATTTAATTAATTAGTAATTAGTAATTATTTAAAACAATACTTTGATATGTTGCTTATAATTTTTTAAATTGTAATATAGCTGTTATTTTAAAATCTATTTTTAATTTTTTTAAATATTGGTTGCATATTGAATCATCAACACTGGAAGAAATAAAGAACGCCAATTAAACAAGGCAGTCAAGGTACAAAAAATGTTTGGGCAGGTATTTTCCTCAATTTCGGGCTAGACACAACATCTGTTTTATAATAAACAGGCTAAAACATTCTTATGCAAAAAAATGATCGAGATGTTCGATGATTGTGATGGTATACGGACGATGTTAACTGTTGAAGTCGGTGTTCCAGACCGTTCCGGCCAACCGGGGTTGGTTTAACGAAACTACTATGAAAGTACATATATTCTTCTATAATTGTGGCAAATTTGACACATGTGTTTTGTGAGGTAACGCAGATACCATATTCTTTTAAATAACTGGTCTGCAACCCACTTCCGGCCATTTCCGGCTAGGCACACCAACGTTTCTGGTAATAAGTAGCCGTAAACTTTGTTATGCCAAAAAATGAGCGAGATGTTCGATGATTGTGATAGTATACGGACGATGTTAACTGTTGAAGTCGGTGTGCCAGACCGTTCCGGCCAACCGGGGTTGGTTGGACTAAACTACTATGAAAGTACATATATTCTTCTGTAATTGTGGCAAATTTGACACATGTGTTATGTAAGGTAACGCAGATATCATCGTCTGCTAAATAACTGGTCTGCAACCCACTTCCGGCCATTTCCGGCTAGGCACACCAACGTTTCTGGTAATAAGAAGACTCAAAGTTTCTTGTTATAAACAATGGGCGTGATATTCGATGAGGGTATTGGTACACCGACTGTCCTGCCCTTCAGGGAGGTGTGCCAAGTACTTCCGGCCAAATGGGGTTAGGCACACCAAGTTATTATGAGAGAACATGTATTTATCTATACGTCACAAAAGAATGAGAGTGATGTTTTATCAGGGTAGAATTTTGTCGCGGACTCTCGGATTATTACGATTAAGGTGGGGTTTAAATTGATCCCGAAAATGCTAAAACATAGTCGCCAATATTTCTAAGAATCCGTCCTTAGACTGGACAGAACTAAGTCGGCTATTTTTTTATTGTTGAGAAAGCTTCAAATATACGAAGCAAGTATATTTTGAATCCAGATACCTTAATACTCGGCAATTTCAGGGATTTTTACCAGCTTATTACGTCCCTGTTCACGCGAATGGAGACGAAATGGTTATTTCGTTCGATAGCTGCAGACCCACTGATTCAATTTCGATTTCATGTTCAATTGAAAGCAGTGCCCAGAAACTGAGATTCTTACTAAAATAAAAACGCTTGTTTCCGGGGAGCCATCTGTTGAACAGTACAGGTAACACGTCGGTTAATTCAGCTACTTCCCGTTCCTTGCCCGAGCGTTGTATCGGTTATAACGAATATTTACAAACAGTATTGTGACACAATTTTATCATGATTTTATCGTTCTCAGACGAAGATGTAGTGGAGGTAGCAAAAAACGCAGTGTGCAAAATATAACCTATGTATTATTTTCATTGAGTGATTTCTCAAGAAAGAAATTGCACGAAGAGTACAAGCTGTTCGGTTCTCCCAATCACCTACCGATAAAATTGGAATGAAATAGAAACAACTCAGCACAAAATGCCAAAAACGAAAACTATGTATGTGGACCTAGAAAAACAAATCACAATATTAGATGCGGAAACCATCATACAATCGGCAGAAAATATGGGCCAGAGATAATCCTAACTGATCACCTAGCGAGTATACAACAAGTATCCTTTTATCCGATGTGAATTATAATTTAGTTGATATTAATAGTATATTAATATAATAGTATTAGGTTAATAATATGGCGATATACAGGCGGGATGTAAGTTTTAAATAAATAAAAAATTGCAGCCACATCCTGGATTTGAACCAGGGACCTTTGCGTTTCTAGCACAATGCTCTCCCATCTGAGCTAATGATATCTGTATATCACCATATTATTAACCTATAATTTGACAAAATATGTCGTTAAACATTTTCATTTATAATAGTATTAGGTTACGCAAAAAGATTATATTAAAAATATCTTTAATTCGTGTCAATACTTTTACTTGGAACCTATATTGATTGGAAAGACTTACGATGGTATGGTATCAATATGTAAATAAATATAAAATATTTAAAATAAAAAATAATTAAATATAAAATAAATCCTGCAATTCATTATTTTCTTCATTTATATCAATATTGATGTCTAACACTGTCTATCAAAAAAACACAACATATACTCGCATAAACTTGCTAAACGTACGGGTGGAGACCACAGAATAAAGCAACAGTGAACAGATTGAATAAACGCTTTTTACGCTGAAAATATTCGATGCGAATTACCCCTCCACCACCACTTCGGTTGTATTACGACCGTATTGCACTAGAGATGACAAACGGTACAAAATGAAATTATGAATATTTGTTTTTGATTTGTAGGATAATGAAAATTTCTTTACGTTGTAGAACTTTTTTAAATTACATCTATGTTCTTTCTAGAGTTCTACAAACTACTTTTTATGCCAATACTTATATGAAATACTGTATCTATATAGGTGCATTCTTCCATTACTTTAGTACGTACGCGTTTATTTACTTTTAGGTTTGCCATGATTTTACTACTCAAAATGTACGAGGATAAAAGTAGGTCGATTAGGAAAATCTATTTATCAGAAAACAACAGAAGTTTTACAGAAACGCATTTAGTTTAATGATTATTTTAATTTACTGACCTTACGCAAGAAATATTTGTTTTTTATACTTCAATCTTTTAGTTATATTCATTACTATTGTTAATACTATTATAATTACTATTATTACATTTGTCAGTAAACAGGTTATTAATTAATTATGATTTAATTATAAATATTATAATTTAATATAAATTGTAATTTTCTATATTAATTTTCTATATATACCTACAAAATGTAATTTTTTAAAAATATTATGGATATCTGACAGGTTCATCACATTCTATTTGTTCCTGAACGGTATTTTGCCTGTTTTGTAACAAACTTAAAATCCTGTTTCAGTAATACAAAATTGTGTCAATTGGTATGTAACACATTTTATTGTCTTGCCTGCAAGACCCTAGTACGCGAAAAAAAAACTCGCCTCGGAAACACATTTTATTGCCTTGCCTGCAAGACCCTAGTATACGAAGAAACGCGCCTCGAAGGTCAAGCACGGGTCACGTGTACAATGCACCACGTAAAATAAATATATCCTCAAATATATCTAAAATGTGTATTTAACCGCCATCTACCGACAAGAAGATGTATTACGCCGTATATTTGGTTGCATAACATGTATATTATGGATATGCGTCTTTTCAACTCCCATCTTAAACAAATTACTTGCTTATACGCACATTGATTGAGGTTAGTTTGTTAAATTAATCGTGTTGTTCACTCGCTACGACCAAATGTTGAAGATAGTAGATTTTATACCTACTGGCGTTATAAATCAGTATCGTATTGTCAGTATAATGGTATTTTTGATAACACTTGTGTAACCATTTGCTTACGGCAAATGCAATTGAATGCTGAGTACCTACTTCAGTCGTTCAGTAGATGTATTACTATGGGTATGAACAGTACCGAAGTGAAAGGTTTTAATCGATATGATACGCTTTGTAATACCGGTATAATTAGAATACACCGAATACACCATACTAATAACTTATTTATGTTGCCAGGTAGATTGTTTATTTGTTTTAAAACTCAATGTATTTCTTTTAATTACTTTAAATATTTATTACATACATTTGTTTTCTTTTCACTTCAATTTTTAATTATTATTATGTTTTTGTAGTGTTGAAATTACCAAGAAAATTTACTGCTGCGAAATAAGAAACCCAAGCTGAAAATAGAGGATGTATTATTTACTAGAAGAAGCCCAGATTAAATTAGAACATTGTATACAACATTCCAGTAGGACCTTGCTTTGGTAACATAGAATATGTGGATAATGTTATGTTCAGAATGGTAGGTAGATTTTTTTTATAATCTGCTCTGAAAAATGGGAGCTGTGATGCTTATGTTGATGGTGTCAGTATTTCCTGAATTATTATAGTTTTAAACTACAGTTTATCTTCAGTATTTAGTTGCAGTTCCAACACGTAGATATGAGCCATTGTTAAATTAATCGCTATGTTCAGTCACTGCGACCAAATGCTGAAGATAGAAGATACAGTCCACTCTCGCTAATCTGAATCCGGTTTTGCATACACCCATTTAGACTAATGAGATGTTCAGAGTACAAGGTTGCCCATAGATAGCAAGGGCATACTTTGATTTTGCTGTTTGGACCAGGGTTAAAAAGCAGTGTACGAGGTAGTGCGGAGTTGTAGGCCGTTCAGACCATGGGAGAGTGTACTGTATTTCATTTTATACCTACTGGTATTATAAATCAGTATTATATTGTCACTATGCACTTTGATGGTTTGGTTTAATAAATACAAAGGTTTTCAAACTAGAACCATTTCCCAGATCATGACTTACAGTCTTACACTATTGTTGATAACATTCATCTGTTCGCTTGCTGACCACAATTAATATAACTGAACACTGCATATTTCAAAGTTGAGTATGTATTAGTATGAGTACGCGTGGTACAGAAATAGTTATTTTTATAGTTGTAACTAGTATATACCTTATGTCATTTGTTTTGTCAAGTACATTTATGTGCATCATATTTTTTTAGAGGGATTACACTTTGTGAATAAAAAACACATAAACATTTTTTTTAATTTGCAAAATGTTTTGAACCGATTAACCCTTCACTTCTGTATTTACATTTTAAAATATAGTCATGTGTTATTAGTCAAAGCATGTCTATCGGTTCTTATTCTTCTTAAAATGTTCAGGAAGAACACACCCTGTATTTTTTTATTATCTTTAAACTTATAACAAACTTTACATAAAATTGTGGTACCTTTGTGATATAGTTATTTAATGTTATTTCTTGCATATGTATTTGTAGTATCCAAACTCCTAGAAAAATGAACTGATGCAAACCCACAAGAATATGATGGAAATAGCTGATCCCGTATTGATTATTAGATGATGTATGGATTTAAAGAGAAAATTGTAAGTACTCGTATACAAACTAAGTAAACAACCTAACAAACTAACAATTTTATAATATGAGCAAATACCTAATAGTAGGCGTTATCATGGTAAACCCATATCCGGTATGTTGGACAGAATCTGTAAATGTGTTTGACTGTGAGCACGTAAGGTCAATTTAGTGACCGTTAAATTTTATTGATTTTATTGTCAATGGTCAATAAATTTGAATACTAACGATAACGGTAACAAATTGGACACACCTATGTACACCTATATTAATACTCTTGTGGCGATAATATCTATAGATCCATATATTATTTAGCATTAAGTAAATGTTACCTACATAATAGTTTATTTGTAGTGAGCCCTAGCCCGAATTGTAATATTTACTTCTGCCAAATGAACAATAAGTAAGGTCAACCTTCTGACCTTACTTGTGTGTCGGCCCAGCATGGAAGTGCTCGAAATGGTCTACAGCTTACTGAGTTTGGGATTACCGTAGAAAAAAATTTAAAATGCTTTATTATTTATATGCTCATACAATTATATCATTTCAGCACAATCTCAAAATGGAAGTTACCCATCAGAAGACACCATACCTCAATATGGCGTAACAGCAGGTGCTATTGGAAAAGTAACTAGAAACAATTTGGCAAAATATAGGTTTGCTAAATCTATACGGCGTCGCTTGGCTTATTTCATAGATGAAGATTATTGTTTTCCGTTTGCACTAGCGCCTTTGTTAGCTGTATTTAACTGCTTTCGATCAAATAGAATCTCGTGCAGCTAAACTATTAATTTTATATAGAATATGATAAAGATATGTGTCAGATTTCCTTAAATAAAAGTAAACTAAATAATTTTTAATTCCATACAGAGTATGTTAGTTTACAAATTAACTGGCTAAATGGCATTCCTATACTGTTTATAATTTTAAATATCCATTTGTCACCAAAAATGAACTATTTTCTGAATTATAAATTAGGCATTATAATATACCATTCTGATCATAAAACGATATATAAAATACAACTTGCGCCAGACTTACGGTATTCACAGTCATCAACATCCAGCAATATGGTCTGGTTCAATGGGTCGTCCTCCTGCTCTACAGTTGGAGCAAATTTATTTTTTTCTTTAGTGATAAGTTTAGATTCCATGGCTCTTGAAAATAAAATAATATTTGTCATGTAAATCCCAACACAATATACACCTGTATACTTACTTTCTCGGTGTGTACACTGCACCTAAAAAATGTAGTGTTTCAAATAAATGCCAAGAATCACATTCCGCTTGACCACTTCCATTTTTTTCTGCGCTTTTAGTTTTCTCCCTGCGGTATTTGTCAAGGAGTGACTTAATTCATTGAACAATTACTTCAGCTACAATTATTGTAATTAATTTGAATTGAATATTGAATGCAAATTGTTCTTACTTTCACAGTTCAGTGCTCTCGCTAAATCTTTTAACGCATCCTCTTTTTTTTTGTTTATTTTTGTATGCGCTCGTTCTTTTATCCCATAATGCTGGGAAACCTCCTAACAGCTCTGCTAACTTGTCATCGAACTCAGACATTTTAGCGAACGAAAACAACTAGAAAAACAGGTACGTAAATTGTTAACTCAATAATACTTGTTTGAAATACGGTGAGTATTATAAAACTACTAAATTTTTCCTTCTGCAATTTCTTTATTTATACCATTCTTTTTAATTTTTCGAAAAATCAATGTGTAAACCTGATGCAACCGTTAAGTATCTACGCAAAGTTGCAAGACAGTCGAAGTGTATTAAAATGAAACACTACAGAAAGCGGTTGTGGTTGTTTAAACTCATCAATCGATGTATTTAGTCGATGTATCCAAGTTATCAGCAATTGGTAAAGTAACTGAAACAGTAATTAAACGTCGATTCGAAGAACACATGGAGGCAAATAAAATAATTAACCATCGACAGTACGCTTTTCAACGGAATACTGGAACAACAAATGCGGTGCTCGATCTGACAATTCATATAATGGAAAACTTAGACAAAGGGAACGAAGTAGTGACAGTCTTCATTGATATGAAAAAGGCATTCGACACGGTAAGCAAAGAGATATTAAAACAGAAACTGCAACAGAATGGTGTAAAAGGGAATAACTTAAATCTACTCAGTTCATACATGAAGGATAGGCCACAAAAAGTAAGAATGGGAGCCACGGAAAGTGAGATTGCTTATTCAAAGTACGGCCTACCACAAGGCGGAAATCTCTCTCCCGTATTGTATATACTTTACACTAATGACCTTCATGAAATTATGATAAATGGTAGGCTGTTTGTGTTCGCCGACGATATCTGCATCGTGTATGCAAAGAAACAACTATCTGAAATCCAACAAGAATTAACGATCGATATGAAAAAACTCGAAAATTGGAGCGTGCGCAACAGCCTTACAATTAATGAACACAAGACGACATACATCATCATGAACTACAATAGACGTGAGAAGTCACTAAACATTAAAATAAACGGCCAGACGATTATGGAAAATAGTGAAACTAAATACCTAGGACTGAAGATCACACAGAACATGAGCTGGGATGCACATGTAAATGATATTAAGAAAAATAATTCGTTAGTAAGAGCGAATTAAGAGCGGAGGTGGCCGAGTGGATAAGGCGAATGCCTTCCACTCAGAAGTCCAGGGTTCAAGCCCAGGTTAGGCAGGGGATTTTTCAAATACTCCGTCTCCCCGACTGCCGCACAGACAAGCCACTGGCTTTGTGCACATGGCAACATCCCAAAAAAAAAAAAAAAAAAAAAAAAAAGATCCTGAAACTGAGGAGACTTATACCCAACTCGATGAGAAGAGCAATACACTCAATGTTTGTGAGCAACATTAATTATCTAGGAACTATATGGGGTTCAACATCAGAAAAAAACATAAACGCACTACAAGTACAACAAAATAAAATACTGAAACTATTATATAATCTACCCCACCTTACCCCGACAACTATACTGTTCGAACACACTAGGGAGCTAACCATCCGCAAGATACTCATGATGAATGATCTCATATTGCTGAACAAGATCCAGAAGGGAGAAATAAAAACAGACATGATGCTAACAACCAGCAGTGACATGACATACACAGCAGAAACACAAGACAGCGAACATTCATAAGAACACGAAGAGTTAAAGTAAGGAAATATTCGCTGAACATAACATCTGAGACAGTGAACAAATACAATCAATTGGAAGAAGAAATGAAAAACCTTACACACAACCGATTTAAAGGGAAAATAAAGAAAATGATCCAAATGAACGCAATAACTTGACAGCACAATGCACATGGACAAAAAGCAGGAACCCTCGATACCGCTAGCCCGGGGATGAGATGTCACCACTCGAGGCGAAGATAGAGGGATGAAACTCGTGGGAAAGATCACCGTTGGACTATATAATTTATTGTAGTACTGTGATCAAATACCATATGCTATATGTAATAGTAGAACAAAATAAAGATATTCATTCATTTCCTGATATAACATTTCCAGCATTTTTCTGGACATATCCAGTTCAGAATATTTGTTTCTTTTTCTTGTTTCGTTTTGTCGAATACATGCTTAACATACTTTAGCTAATACTACATGCTAACTTTAGTACTGATTATTGAATAAAAGATTGCTAGATGGGAATAAGGAATATGTCTATAAGGTACTTACAAGTCTAAACTTTTTATCTCTACTTTATTAGTACTTGGGAGCAAATTGTCAGTAATTTTGTACTGGTTAAGATTGCGAATGAATATTCATTTGTTTATGCCAGCACTACCACGGCCAGGCAGATTTGAATTTGAATACGTTGAATATCGAGCAGGCGCGTTTACAATGACATAATTATATATATATATATATATATATATATATATATATATATATATATATATATATATATATATATATATATATATATATTATTATATATATATATATATATATTCCCCGGCAAGGAAGAAGGCCCCGGTTCGAATCCGGGCTGAGACCGTATCCTTTTAATTAATTTTAAAAATTACTTCTCACTTGGATTCTATTTACGTCATATTCCCTATATAGTATATATATATATATATATATATATACTATAAATTTCGAAATATTGCATAATTTAAGAACAGAGTTTTCTTTCTTTCCTGATCGTATACTCGACGACTATTCTTTTAATTTCATAATTCATCGATCGAAAAATTCCCCCCAACTTTACTTACGAAAATGGGTTTTTTTACAACCATGCAACAACAATATGGAAGAGATGCAGTTGCTTATATGAAATTAGCTGCAAGAAACAACATCAAACTGGCTAGACTGAGGAACAGGCGAACATTTTTAATTAAATGTAGACGTTATGGTATAATTCCAAGACATATACAGGATGGCTCCAGGAGGATTACGAACCTTTTGGATACTACGAATGCCAGGTTGGTTAGAAGAATTGATGGTTTTTGTTCTAAATTTACCACAGCTACACTTAATCTTGAAATTCAAATTACAATTAGCTACATAGACAGGATAGAAGCTTTCTTGTTGGTTTCTCATAATAACATTAGACAAATTGTACCTTATCACATATATTCTCAGTTTAACGATACATTAAAAATCAAATATGACAAAATTTTCAATAAAGTTAAAAAAGTAAATGTTAAAAAATTTCAAAAATTGGTCAGTTTTTCGAGTGGGGTTGTGGACATCTTCAGAAACAACACGGGTTGGTTGGTCAACTTGGCCTCGACTCCCGTCCCTTGTGATATTCTTAATTTTCTTTCGCTGGGTCCTAAGTTTTGTCTTTCCGTTAACAGTAAGAGTGTCAATGTCAGGAGATTGTTGATGGAGTTTGAGGGTGTGTTGTCAGTTTGTCCAGAGGAGGACAGAGATAACTTGAGGGCTAGGGGAGCGAATATCTTAACTAACTTTTTACTTAGTGATCGTACCGATATGTGGCTGAATAGGAATCTTAATAACATGTTGATAAAAACTAGGACCTTTTTGAAGCAGAATGAAAATATTTTGGTAACGACCGCGGATAAGGGTTCAGTGACTGTTATCTTGGATAAAGATGTTTATATCAGTAAGGGTGTTGATATGTTAAATGATTCTCAGATTTACCAGGTAATAAACAAAGATCCGTTGCAAGTTCTTCAAAGGAAAACTAACAAATTATTACTAGAACTTAAAAATAAAAATTATATAGAGAAAGATGTCTATCAATCTTTGTGCATCAATAATGCTTGTTTAAGGAGGGAAATCACAGTAGAATATTAAAAAAATCAAAAAAAAGTTTTTTTGCTTAAAAGTTTCTTTTGGATCTTAAAAATAATATAACAAAAGATCAAGAGCGGTAAAAATATCTAAATGTCTAAATTTTCAATTCCGCCGCAATGCCTCTTAGGTAAGGCTCGAGCGCTTTTTGTGATCTCCGGCAGTCACGACGCTTTGCTTTAGCACAGTCATGTACCTGCTTGGAGGGGACTATGTGCTAACGTCCATGAGGGTACTTAACTACATATAAACATTTATACGTAATTCTCCTATAATGCGACTAAATGCGACCGTTTTCACACTCGCAATCGTTTCTTTCTAGTGACAACGTGCTCTACGCGCACGCGTGAACTTGGCCGCGCAAGTGTTTGTAATACACAATTTAAATTTCGCGGCCAAATTAGATTGGGTAAGTAGATCACTGTACACAGACAGTTATTTGACATTTGACAGGCGTTGCAAACTACGAGATGTCGCCGCCGTGACCCACGCTCCCTATGAGTTATATAATATTTGAATAATAGTTTATAAAGAAACAGTGATAATTGGATTTTTACCATGAGTGACGGTAAAGCGGGTCGTTATAAGAAAGGAACAAAAACTGATGCTGCATAACAAAAATCGACGTCTTGCGGTGCGGATGGTATTTCATCAAAAATGCTTCAGTTTTCCGCTTCTTTTTGTTCAGAGCCCCTGACCCACATCATCAATTACTCCTTCGAGCAAGGATACTTTCCAATATCCTGGCGAGAAGCAGTGGTAAGACCGATCCCTAAGACCACCAATCCTGTGACCTACGCTGACTATCGACCCATAAGTCTTTTGTGTACTGCATCAAAGATTGCTGAATCCATTTTACATGGCCAAATGATGGAATATCTCGAGGACCGGAACATACTACCGCCAATCCAGTCCGGCTTCCGCGGGGGTCACAGCACCAGTACTGCTTTACTAAAAGTGTTGGATGACATTGTGACTTCGCATCGCAGTCACTCCACTACCGCACTCGTCCTCTTGGATATGTCAAAGGCTTTAGATAGCGTAAACTTTGAGTGCATCCTGGCTAAGCTGGAGTATTATGGAATTCGAGATGAGATGCTGAACTGGTTTAGACACTACCTCTCCGGTCGAACCTTTAGAACAAAGGTCGACGGTGTCGGTTGCTCGAGATTGGTCAACGTGAGTTCTGGTGTTCCACAGGGGTCAGTACTCGGTCCCCTTCTGTTCAATGTCGTCACGTCTGATCTTCCGGAGAAACTATCAAATTGCAGCTGCCATATGTACGCGGATGATCTGCAGATCTACACACCAATTTACGATGAAGATATCGAAGAAGGGATAATAACCATAAATGAAGATCTGACCCGAATTTTCAATTGGTCAACGAGCAACTCACTTCAACTAAACCCAGTCAAGTGCCAGGTTGTCTTGGTCGGGAGACGGGATAGTGCGATGCGCGTTCGTGACTCAGTGCCCAAGATCAGTCTAAATGGCACCGCGTTGCCGATAGTAGAGACAGCAAGAAATCTCGGTGTAGTTGTGGACTCCAACCTATCCTTCGACGATCATGTTAACAAACTTTGTCAACGGTCCTACGCCAAACTGAAGCTTTTATACCAATTTAAAAATTTATTGCCAACAGATATAAAACTTCTAATTTCAGATTCCCTAATATTGTCAGCTGTGAGTTATGCCGACGTTGTCTATGGGTCCTTTATTACACAGTCAGCTAAGCGGCGTCTTCAGAGCATCCAGTATAGCTGCCTGGCATACGCAACTGGTTGTCCGAGACGTCAACATATGTCTGAGGTACTTCGAGGAGCTGGATGGCTGAGAATGGAGGAGCGTCGTTTCATGCATTATGTTGGTGTGGTCAGATCAGCAGTTGTCGATGGACAACCCTCTTACTTAGCACAGAAGATTCAGCTTCGAGAGGGCGCTCACGGAAGAAACCTTCGACATGTTTCAACCACCGCCTCTGTCCCGCAACATAGAACGGCATTGTTCAGAAGATCCTTCAGCTATCTTGCCTCCCATATAATAAACACTGTACTAAACAATGTTGGTTTCAAAAGCAAGCAGACTGTCTCTAGATGCTTAAAACAATCGTTTATTAATGGAGACCTTCAATCTGAGAATATCTACTAATTATTAAAATTTATTCAAATTTATTAACTTTTTCAAATTTATACATGTAGAGTAAGGGTTATATTTTATATCACTATATGTGTTATGTATACCTTTTGTAATTTCTATTTATTACAATAAAGAATATTATTATTATATGCCAATAGACCGAAAGCATCACTCAGACGACCGTTAAATCGGCATGAATTGAAAATGCCCGAAGATTTAAATGTCAGCACATCGGCAAAAAAAATAAAGCGGCGTAATCTTTACGATTTTGAAGTGGATGCAACGTTTGGCTATCAACTCGTAAACTTCGTGTGTTATATATATATATATATATATATATATATATATATATATATATATATATATATATATATATATATATATATATATATATATATATATATATATATATATATATATAGGTGCTGTTTTTAAATTGTAATATTGGGGTTAAGTTTTACTGTTGACCGAGGGATTGATGGTTGGCGGCGCTGTGTCTACCTGGACTTGCGCGCGTCCTAGTGATGTGAGAGAATAAAAATAAAAAAAATACTGTTTTGTTTATATTCATGACGACCACGTTTGCACATGCTATTCGTCTTGTTTTGTTCGTGAATAGTGTAAAAATGTCCGTATCGTCCGCAAAGAGTGAAATTGTTTAGTTGTGCTCCGTTATTAATGTTCGCACCTTGCTTTTAATGTCTCGGTACCTCCTTTAAACTCGCAGTAAGTAGGATTGACACACCGCTAGATGGAATTGTATTGCTTATTGTTGATATTTTCAGAACCTTACCTGAAGAAGGGTCAATAAAGATCCGAAAATTTGTAAGATTTAAATGAGTTTCATTTAAACCAAAAAAGCCAGTGATCGACACCCAGAAAATCAACTACATACTACTATATTAAATTGACGATCAATTAATACACCATTATCCACATATTTATTCATCATGGGTTTCTACAACGACATCAAGCTCAGGTGTGGTCACACTACCGAAAGGAGCATGAAACAATGGGCTACAACGAACATCAGGCTAGCGAGGCTGAGAAACAGGCTGACGATCTTGACGAGATGCAAGAAGAGTAACGTAACCCCGGGGCATATTTGCAACGGAACCAGGACCACGGTGGCACTCTTGAACTCTACGGATGCTGGAATCCTTAGAAAGATCGAAAGGTTCACACACAGGTTAGCAAGTACAACCATCAATCTTGAGATACAAATAACTATTAGTAATATCAATAAGTGGGAAAGGGAAATGCGAGAGTTGAGCATTCAGGTTAGAAATAGGATACCGGTTCACGTTTTTTTGAGTTTTCAAGATAGTCTTAAGGCTAATTATCACAGAGTCTTTAGTAAGACCAGAACTGTTCATAGACGTAAATTCCGTAATTTGATCGATAAACAGAGTAGTACTGACAGATTGTTTAAAAGTAATGATAAGTGGATTGTAAACCTGTCTAATGTTGATGTACCCGAGGAAACGTTGACCTTGCTGTCGCTGGGACCTAAGTTCTGCTTGCCATCCACTAGGGATAATTTAAATATAAAAAGATTGTTAATGGAAGTGGAGGGTGTTCTGGCTAGGTGTCCCGGCGAAGGCAGGAATATCAATAGAGCAAAAATTACGAACGTGGTCACTAATTACATTAACAAGGAATATACGCCAGGTAGTGCTTTAGAGGTGCGTGTGGCCGCTATGTATCAAAAAACAAAACGGTTTTTAAAGGCACACCCGGAAGTGATTGTAGTTGGAGCTGATAAGGGCGCGACCACAGTAGTTATGAACCGTGATGAATACATTAGTAAAGCAACGGAAATGCTTAATAACACTCAAACGTACAAAAAGATAACAAGATCACCTTTGGTTAGTCAGCAAAATGACGTAAATAAATTGCTTCTTCGTCTCAGAGATAATGGCTGCATAACGGACGCAGATTACACAAAGATGCGCATAAAAAATTCCCAAATGAGTAAAGCTTACTTCAAACCGAAAATTCATAAGGAAGGTAATCCATTAAGACCAATTATATCAGATGTGGGCTCGGCAACCTATGCACTTTCTAAATACATAGGTAACATCCTGTCGGTATCCTTGTCGACTGAGACTAACTTCAATGTTGTTGATTCATTTGACTTCATAGAAAAAATAAAAAGTGCTAGATTGCCTGAAGAACACGTCTTGGTTTCATTTGACGTTGTGAGTCTCTTCACCAACATACCGCTTCAATTGGTAATACAAATCATTGAACAGAAATGGCAATTGATACAACCGAATTGTAGTTTTACGGTCAGATTGTTCACGGATACCTTGAAATTCTTGTTCGAGAACACGTACTTCACGTTTAACGACCAGTACTATAAACAAATATTTGGCACACCTATGGGGTCACCAATCAGCCCTATTTTGGCTTTGATTACTATGGATTACGTTCTGGAAAGTATATCTCCTTCTTTAGGGCCTATAGCGTTCTTGTATAAATTTGTAGATGATATAATAACGTGTGTTCCTCGTGAGAAGGCTGACGACATTTTGACGATCTACAATAGTTTTGATCCACATATACAATTTACTATGGAAGTTGAAACCGAAAATTTTATCCCCTTTTTGGATTGTAGGGTGATTAGGGCGACTGATGGTTCCATAAGCACTGACTGGTATACGAAACCGATGTACTCTGGGCGCTATATTAATTTTCACTCGAATCATTCATTCAGACATAAAATCAACACCATACATGGCATGAAAAACAGAATATTAAAGATATGCGACCCGGTGTTTCAGCGCTCGGCATTGAATAGACTTGCTTTGGCTTTCATAAACAATGGATTTCCTGTGAAATTGGTAAATAGACTGTTATTCTCGACTAGAGCTCAGATCCGGACAATTCAGGGCAGTATATTTGATCCACCACAGTTACCTACAGATACTTATTTAAAAATACCGTCCATTCCAACGGTTACAAATCAGATAAGAAAGATACTTCAACCTTTTCTACAAGACAACATAAAACTAGTTGAACATTATCCTCACAAACTGAATACGATATTTACTAAGATCAAGGATGAGGTCCCGTTGCTGTTTCGATCTAATGTAATTTATAAAATTCAATGCTTGGACTGTGATGGTTGTTATGTCGGCGTCACCGGTCAGTGGTTGCGGAACCGAATTTGTTTACACAGAAGTGATTGTAATACCAAAAAGACAAGATGTGCCTTGGCGGCCCACGCGATAAACCACAAACATTGTTTTAATTTCGATGAAGTGAAAATATTAGATTCCGATGCTCATTACAATAACAGAATGTTTCTGGAGATGTACAACATAAACATAACAGAGAATAATGTGAACTTTAAGCAGGATGTTGAAAACCTTAGCCACATATACTCTCACATAATTGATTTTGATGTAAAGAGAAGACCGCCAAGGCAAATAGAATACTCAACTCTTGCGTTCTAGGTGCTGTTTTTAAATTGTAATATTGGGGTTAAGTTTTACTGTTGACCGAGGGATTGATGGTTGGCGGCGCTGTGTCTACCTGGACTTGCGCGCGTCCTAGTGATGTGAGAGAATAAAAAAAAATACTGTTTTGTTTATATTCATGACGATCCACGTTTGCACATGCTATTCGTCTTGTTTTGTTCGTGAATAGTGTAAAAATGTCCGTATCGTCCGCAAAGAGTGAAATTGTTTAGTTGTGCTCCGTTATTAATGTTCGCACCTTGCTTTTAATGTCTCGCTACCTCCTTTAAACTCGCAGTAAGTAGGATTGACACACCGCTAGATGGAATTGTATTGCTTATTATTGATATTTTCAGAACCTTACCTGAAGAAGGGTCAATAAAGATCCGAAAATTTGTAAGATTTAAATGAGTTTCATTTAAACCAAAAAAGCCAGTGATCGACACCCAGAAAATCAACTACATACTACTATATTAAATTGACGATCAATTAATACACCATTATCCATATATATATATGTGACCCGCTCGGAAGAAAGGGGTCTTGTGCTAAAATCGAGTTATCGAGATACACGCGCTTAAAGAGTAGAGTGTTGCTCGGCGTTCTGCCTGGTGTTTGAAGGCCCATAACTCTGAAACTACTTATCAAAAAGAAATAAAATAAAGTTCGTTATGCTTCTTAGTAATTTCTACATAAATTGTATGACTTTCAAAATATTATGTCTCTCGGTTTAGCGCGACCGCGAGAGAAGTGTAAAATGGTACCCGACTTTTGTAGTTGTAATTCTTTTAAATTCGCACTCACCTTACCGATTTTTTTTCTCAAAAAACGCTTAGCCAAAAATATTCTAACCTTCATAGGTTAAAATACAGTATCTCATCTGCAGATTGGCCTTTGTGTTTTTTTTAAGTTTTACGTAATAGATGGTGTAAACATGTTTGCAAAAATCGAGAACGATTTTTCAATTTCCTCGCTCTCAAATTTATTCCTACGGCCTAAAAATTTTGATTGCTTTACATGTTATATAAAAATAAACCAAAATAATTACGCAATTAATCTCATCTTGTTCATTAAATCATTTTAGTGTGAACATAGACTCTATGTTTGGTTAACTATACGTGTGTACAGCGGGCGGTTGTTAGTCCCGGCAAGTACTGGCTGCACACGTGTGCACCGGCTGTTTATTTTGGATAAAATTGTAAGATTTCTGCATACCGTCAATACCTTAAAGTCAATAATTTATTCGTAACACCCCTTCCTTCTAACGGCAAAAATCAGGTTTTCGCAAAAGTCTTCGTCAAAAGTCACCGGAATATTTTTTAAATCGTGAATTTGATAGTAGGTAGATGACTTCTCATGTAATTGTGCATTATTGCCTCTGCTGAATTAAGTCATTAAAAATCTGGAAATTATCGTTAATTACGGTCTTTTATTTAGTTATTTGCCCGGTAAATTATGCTTTTATATCCCTAAGTACCTCCCAGGCAAAGCACAAACAACAGCGCGCTTGTCGACTGCTTAGATTCTGATAGAAGGTTTTTGAAATTAATTTATAAATTCCTGTAAATTACCAACTGCAATTAAAATTGTTGGCAAATTATCGGTAAATTACCAACGGTAATTTAAATTGATGGTAACTTACCATCGGTAATTTAAGCCGTTAATTACGTTAATTAGGAATCGGTAAATTACCATTAATTACGGTAACTAATTTGGTAATTTACGCGGTAAATTACGCTTTTACATCCCTGATCATGGAGCATCCATTCTGGAAAAAATAAGAAAATTTCCCTAAATGTTTTGCTGGTAGGTCACACAAAATTTTTGTTCAGATCGAATTTTCTGTTTAATTAAAATTAAAATATTCAAAATCAATTGTTGATACGTTTAAAGATTTTATTAAATGCGTTGTTGATGCTTCGCATCCAAATAGTGAGGAAAATTTTGTAAAATGGAGCAACTGGGTTATATTTTTACAGAAGTTTTATAGGCCTTTGCCACAACTCACGAAATTTCATCACTTCAACCTCAATGTGAATCAACAACATATTGGTTGCAAAGAATTTGCTAATTCTGCGAGTCAGTACGCAACAATTAAAAAAATACAGCTAGAGGGCGAGCCGGAAGACATCCAAGCAACCGACCTTTCTCTCCAGCGACAGTGGTACCTATTTAAGGAACTTCGGCCATTAATAACAAACCCTAAGAAAGCAGAAGAAAGCTGTGTTCATTAAAAAGCCACAGAATGAGTTTCTCAAGAAACGGAGGCTATAAGAAACTAGTAAAGAAAATACAAAACATATCTTTATAGTAAAACAATTAATTTGATTCTGTTACAATCTTCTATTACAAGAAGCACAACTTTTTTCACAATACATTATTATTATCACAGCAATGTTATAGTCTTTCATTTAAAATATAGGTTATATCAGTTATTTATTTAATAACAATAAATAGCATAATTTATTGGATTTCAGTAATAAATTCGTGGTGTAAAAATACATCAAGAATTGTGCTTCTACATCTATTATTTCGTATGTTTTTAAGTTTTCTTTGTATTCGGCAAAAAATCTTGGCTGGTTATTTTTTTAACAAATAATAAAAAAATATCAAACTTACTATTAGAAAGCACTTATTTTTAGTTTGGTGTATTGTTTTTGATATTCTAATAACAAATAGCTTAGAAAATTGCCAGGAAAGCTTTCTTGTTTTTCGAGTATAATGCAAGCGCCCTGAATCCTTCCGCGAAAAAGTAGTTTCGTTCATCGCACTGTAACTTCGCCAAATTTTATCCGATTAATCTCAAATAAATTGCATATTAAAGTATAGGATTCCAGCATTCCGAATCTGCCAAAACCCCAAAATCGATAATTTAGCAGTAAGACCCCTTTCTTCGGAGCCGGTCACATATATATATATATATATATATATATATATATATATATATATATATATATATATATATATATATATATATATATATATATATATATATATATATATATATAAATATATATAGTATTTAATTAAATAAATTAGTTAGCCTTGTCAATATTTTAAAAAACACACAACTTTTTCACAAAAATTGTTTATTATTCTTGGGTATAGAGGCTTTTTATAACAAACAATTTTTTTACACGTTCACAAAATCTTACGATAAGACAAACATATTAAAAACTATTTTCTTGCTATCTGACGTTTCGACGCTATTTGCACCTTGGTCACAGATATACTGAAATGTGAAAACTAGTAACAGACGCATCGAAACATCCACAAAACCGAGAGAGAAAGAATCTAAACTTGCTAGACTTGTCACATGGAATTTTGAACTGGTTTACAATATTTTGAAGATTTAGTTTGGCTAAATTAAAACATTTACGCATTTTCTAGAATTAACCTATAGCACTTTGTTAAATTAATGTCTGATCTATCATTAACTGCGTTTTTATTTTGTAATATTGCAATTGATTCTAACACACATCTTGCTTTTAAGTTTTTTTCTTTCTGTGTCGCTTTCACATCTTTAAAGTTAAACTGGTGTCCTGTATCTTCTTGGTGTTTTTTCAGGGCTGTGATATTTTTTGCGTATTTATGTCCTTTCAACCTTTCTTCGACTAATTGTTCTGTTTGACCTATATACACTTTTTCACATTCGCTACATGGAATTTGATATATACAATGCGATTGCTTTAGTAAAGGTGTTGGGGCTTTTAGTCTGGTGTAAAGTTTCATCAGGTTGTTTGTATTTTTGTGAGCTACCTTGATATTAAATGGTTTTATTATATGGCCTATTTTTTCCGATAGGTTCTTGACATATGGTATAGAGATGTATCCATATGCGTCCGGCTCAGGAATTACAGTCAGTTGTGTTATTGTTGCCAATCTGTTGTCATCGTTAAGTACTTTTTGTCTCGTTATTATCTTGTTAATTAAACTTTCGGGATAGTTGTTCTTTTGTAAAATGCTTACTGTTTTTCGTATAGCTTCACCACGATATTCTGGACTTGATAGTTTGATAGTTCGATCAGCCAGACTTTTAATCACGCTTATCTTGTAGGATAGTGGTTGTACTGAATGGTAATTTAAATATCTGTGGGATGATGTTGCTTTTGTGTACCACTTTGTATATATCTTGTTGTTTTTGTGTATGAGCGTTGTATCTAGAAAGTTTATTGTATTTGTATTGTGCATTTCCATCGTGAATTGAAGCCTGTTATTATAGCTATTAAATACATTTAATACTTCCGTTTCTTTCTGTTTTGGTACAGCGAGTATGCAATCATCTACATATCTTTTAAAGAAAGGTATGTCTACCGATATTGATGAAAGTATATTCGCCTCCAGTTCCTCCATCACAATTTGTGCGACAACGCTCGATACCGGAGAACCCATAGCACAGCCATATATCTGTTTGTAGAATTTGTCCTTAAACTGAAAATATGTGTGAGTGAGTGTGATTTCTACTGCTTCCAGAAATTTTTTTTTTGGCAGAAATGCTGTGTCTTCCAATTGATGCCATCTTTTGCCAGTGATATCGGCACATTAGTATATAACGATATTACGTCCAATGAAATAAGGTGGTATGATTCATTTAATGAGATTTTGTCTATAAATTCCTTAAAATTCCATGAATCCTTGACATAGTATTCGTTTTTTCCCGTTATGGCTGTTAAATTGTTAGCTAGTTGTTTCGCTAATTTATAAAAAGGTGACTGAATGCATGATACTATTGGCCTGAGTGGAATATTTGCTTTGTGTAATTTTGGCAATCCATATATCTTAGGTGGTTGCGCATTGTGTATCTTTAGTTGGGTTGCAACTTCTTTTGATACTAGTTTCTTTGTTAACCATTTATTAATCATATCATTGTTCTTGTTTTGATATATTTTGGTTGGATTATTACGGAGTATAGTGTAAGTGGTGTTATCTTGTAAAAGTGCATCCATTTTTTGTTCATACAATGCCGTATCCATTACAACAGATTTATTTGTTTTATCGGCTCTTAAAACACTTATCTGTTTGTTGTCTTTCAAAAATATCTTTGTCTTATTTATATCCTTCACCAGTTGTCTGTTTTGTATGTTTAGACTTATATTTTTTGTCTTAAAATTATGGATTGTATTGCTTACCTTTGTGGCGATCTCACTCTTTTGGTCATTGTTTAGATGTTGAATCCCACCTTCGATATTCGCAATTATATTGGTAGTTGGTAGTTGTTTTCTTTGGTATTCGATCGAAAAATTAGGTCCAAGGCTTAAAATATTGGTTATTTCTTCAGGTAGTTCAGTCTCTGAAAGATTCGTTATGCATTCCTTATTGTTGACATATGCGGTAGTAACTAGTTGTTTGTTTTGAAGAATTTCGACCTTCTTCTTTTGTGTTTCTTTGACTTCATTGTTTTTCCGTTGAATTTTTTGTGCGAACTTCTCAAGGTATTCCTGGATCAATTGTTGTTCTGGTATTTGGAGCAATTCATTTTCCTTCATTGTGATTGTGCGTGTCAGTTGTTTAATCTTCTTTGTGACATCTGTGAGCAGTAACTGGATTGTCGATTTTTGGAATGTTTGGACGTTGTTCATAAATCTTTGTTTAAGCTGGTGTTGTTCAAATTTGATGTGTTTGTGGTTGAACTGAAGAAAAGTTGGTGTTAGTCCTAATGTCTTTGCCCTCAGCAAAAAAATTCGCTGATTTTTTGCTTTCATTAGTTTTTCTTTGGAATTCATTAGCTTCTTCATCACGGAAAGTGTTTGTAGTCCGTAGTGTGTCTGTATATCACTTAAGGTTGGTCCAATCTCCATTTTCACCCGGAGTTATATAGTATTTAATTAAATAAATTAGTTAGTCTTGTCAATATTTTAAAAATTTTTAACTTTAAAGATGTGAAAGTGATACAGAAAGAAAAAAACTTAAAAGCAAGATGTGCGTTAGAATCAATTGCAATATTACAAAATAAAAACGCAGTTAATGATAGATCAGACATTAATTTAACAAAGTGCTATAGGTTAATTCTAGAAAATGCGTAGATGTTTTAATTTAGCCAAACTAAATCTTCAAAATATTGTAAACCAGTTCAAAATTCCATGTGACAAGTCTAGCAAGTTTAGATTCTTTCTCTCTCGGTTTTGTGGATGTTTCGATGCGTCTGTTACTAGTTTTCACATTTCAGTATATCTGTGACCAAGGTGCAAATAGCGTCGAAACGTCAGATAGCAAGAAAATAGTTTTTAATATGTTTGTCTTATCGTAAGATTTTGTGAACGTGTAAAAAAATTGTTTATTATAAAAAGCCTCTATACCCAAGAATAATAAACAATTTTTGTGAAAAAGTTGTGTGTTTTTTAAAATATTGACAAGGCTAACTAATTTATTTAATTAAATACTATATATATATAATTATGTCATTGTAAACGCGCCTGCTCGATATTCAACTTATTCAAATTCAAATCTGCCTGGCCGTGGTAGTGCTGGCATAAACAAATGAATATTCATTCGCAATCTTAACCAGTACAAAATTACTGACAATTTGCTCCCAAGTACTAATAAAGTAGAGAAAAAGTTTAGACTTGTAAGTACCTTATAGACATATTCCTTATTCCCATCTAGCAATCTTTTATTCAATAATCAGTACTAAAGTTAGCATGTAGTATTAGCTAAAGTATGTTAAGCATGTATTCGACAAAACGAAACAAGAAAAAGAAACAAATATTCTGAACTGGATATGTCCAGAAAAATGCTGGATATGTTATATCAGGAAATACATCGATTGATGAGTTTAAACAACCACAACCGCTTTCTGCAGTGTTTCATTTTAATACACTTCGACTGTCTTGCAACTTTGCGTAGATACTTAACGGTTGCATCAGGTTTACACATTGATTTTTCGAAAAATTAAAAAGTATGGTATAAATAAAGAAATTGCAGAAGGAAAAATTTAGTAGTTTTATAATACTCACCGTATTTCAAACAAGTATTATTAAGTTAACAATTTACGTACCTGTTTTTCTAGTTGTTTTCGTTCGCTAAAATGTCTGAGTTCGATGACAAGTTAGCAGAGCTGTTAGGAGGTTTCCCAGCATTATGGGATAAAAGAACGAGCGCATACAAAAATAAACAAAAAAAAAGAGGATGCGTTAAAAGATTTAGCGAGAGCACTGAACTGTGAAAGTAAGAACAATTTGCATTCAATATTCAATTCAAATTAATTACAATAATTGTAGCTGAAGTAATTGTTCAATGAATTAAGTCACTCGTTGACAAATACCGCAGGGAGAAAACTAAAACCGCAGAAAAAAATAGAAGTGGTCAAGCGGAATGTGATTCTTGGCATTTATTTGAAACACTGAATTTTTTAGGTGCAGTGTACACACCGAGAAAGTAAGTATACAGGTGTATATTGTGTTGGGATTTACATGACAAATATTATTTTATTTTCAAGAGCAATGGAATCTAAACTTATCACTAGAGAAAAAAATAAATTTGCTCCAACTGTAGAGCAGGAGGACGACCCATTGAACCAGACCATATTGCTGGATGTTGATGACTGTGAATACCGTAAAGCCGAGTTTACGTTCCAAGACGCAAACGCGAACGCGAACGCAAACGCGACGCCAACAGAAAACGCAAACATAAAGAATACCGTTTATGTTCCACTAGACGCGAACGCAAACGCTAAGAAATACATTTTCTATTTAGAGGTTGGCAGTAGAACACTAGTAGGGATTTTACATTTTAGCAGGTAAACAAACCATAGGCGGCAAATCGCCAAGTTTGTTTATTCGTTCTGAAAAGGTCTGTGGTAGTGGTTCTTTACGTTAGCTGTTTTGCCTCTTTTTTCGATACGTTTGCTTGTGCGCCTGTGTTTATTATCAGCGTTTATTTACGCTTCATAACGTTTGTTTCATTACGGTAAGTTGTTAAGTCCCGATGTGTATATTTTGTGTGATCTATTAGATCTTAGAAACTGTTTTTATTTATACTGTATATATTATATTTTCCAGATTGGTGGTGTCGTGATCCTTGTGTGTAAACAGGAGAGAGTATGGACCCCGATGAAGAAGCTCAAGAGGCTGCTGCCGGACTTCTTATTTTGGCTGCTGCTGCGACTTTCCTCGAACAATCCTAAGCGAAGCAATTATAAAGTCCACGATGAACTAGCAAACTATTTTATGTCTCCGTCAAGAGAAATGGAACATCAATATGCACATATAAATAGAGGTCGTTTGCCTTAAAGTTAAATTATTTTTTGTACTTACATATTTTCTTGTTTCTATTGTATTTTTTCTTTCCTTTTAAAGAATAAAACATTATTTATGTTGTTTAGTGTTTTTTTATTTATACTTAGTATGTGCAACAATAAAATATAAATGGTAAGCTACGATTAGACGACTGTCTGTTAAAATAATATATATAGTAAAAAGCAAATGTTAGGTGTCCTGGTCGTCTATGTCTTGCAGTTGGGCTTCCGACATCAACTGATAAATTTTTGCCCGGAGCGTTGGTTTAATGCGACCCGTTCCATCTTTAATATTTGCCATCATCGTGGCAACAGACCTTCCAAATTCCAAGTCCAGTGGTGGAATTCCCGTAGGCCCTTTCCGATCTTCAAAAAAATTCCCACCTTCTCCATGATTCCCAACAAAGCATCGTTTATCTTGATATCATCCTTCCGGCTACAGGTACTTGTCGACGCAGAGCTGCTGGGCCGACTCTGCTCGGATCCTGCGATGAACACGTCCAGATCGTCATCGGCTCTGCGCTTACGGGTACCCGTATATGCAGAGCTGGTGCAAACATCTTTCAAAGGAGGAACGCTTTCACCTTCTTCCATTGATAACTCGCCTACTTCTTCCATCGAAAAATCTACGGTCTCTAACTCAAATTCGAAGGTCTGTGCTTGATCATTACTTCCCCTCTCTTCATCGACCACCTTCGCTGAACTTAGGGCTGGACCTATATTCCCTGTTGTTCTGGAAAAGAAATAACAACTTTAGCTGTGATCTTTGATTATAATACATATACAAGTAGTGGGCCACCCTAAGTAGTGTAGGAATATAGCTGTACTTACTTGTTTCCTTTGATATGTCTATCCAGAAAGCCAAGATGCGACATAAGTTGCCATGTCGGTCGTGTATTTGTGCCAGACCCGGAAGGTTGGTGTTGCAGGCGCTTTTCCTTCACGTATCGGTTACGAAGGACTTTAACCGTGTTTGGCACTCGTAATCTAATATTAAATAACGCATAATAAATTTAAATTCAATTGCACTTCGACAAATATAACTTACCACTTGCACCTACAAATTCGCCTATTTGCCTCCACGCATTTTCTTTATATAGCCTCTCTTTGAAATCTTTTGATTTCTTGTCGAAGATACCAGGATACATATGCACGCTGCTTACCAACTTCTCGTCGTCGATCTTCATAACGTTCATATTTATTCACAACTTTTCGTTCGCTCGTGCGGTGGTTTTCACGGTTATGTTTTGATGGTTATGTTACTGTTTGACACGGCTTGGCTAAGAAGTAAATAGAACGTCACGTGCAAGCGCGCTTGACTGTGATTGGCTAGACGCCAACCTCGTACGGGACGCAAACGCGAAAAGTTGAAGTTGGGGAACTTTTCGCGTCTGCGTCCCGTATTGGCGTTCGCGTCTCATGGAACGTAAACCCGTACACGCGGACTGTATGTGGTAACTTTCTGCGTTTTGCGTTTGCGTTCGCGTTTGCGTTTGCGTCTTGGAACGTAAACTCGGCTTAAGTCTGGCGCAAGTTGTATTTTATATATCGTTTTATGATCAGAATGGTATATTATAATGCCTAATTTATAATTCAGAAAATAGTTCATTTTTGGTGACAAATGGATATTTAAAATTATAAACAGTATAGGAATGCAATCATTAACAAGAATAGTAGTTCAGAAGTTCGATTTTTTAAAATGTCATGTAGTGTACTAGATTTATAAGTATTTATTGCACATATGACGGAATGGTGTTGCTGAACTTCTTTATGTTAGCCTCAGTGAACTTGATTGTAAGTAGTTTTATTAATGTATTATAGTATTGAACATGTGTTGTGGAAATTTCTTGTTTTAGTTTTGCCTGTCGAAGACACAATAAAGTGTCGAAATATTGCAAAGATAAATGAGTTTTATTACAACAAAGTGATCGATCTACCCAACTAACTTTTTACTACATACTATTTTCGATCGAAGAATCTATATATATATATATATATATATATATATATATATATATATATATATATATATATATATATATATATATATATATATATGTATATATATATAACAACTGTAGAGCAGGAGGACGACCCATTGAACCAGACCATATTGCTGGATGTTGATGACTGTGAATACCGTAAGTCTGGCGCAAGTTGTATTTTATATATCGTTTTATGATCAGAATGGTATATTATAATGCCTAATTTATAATTCAGAAAATAGTTCATTTTTGGTGACAAATGGATATTTAAAATTATAAACAGTATAGGAATGCAATCATTAACAAGAATAGTAGTTCAGAAGTTCGATTTTTTAAAATGTCATGTAGAGTACTAGATTTATAAGTATTTATTGCACATATGACGGAATGGTGCTGTTGAACTTCTTTATGTTAGCCTCAGTGAACTTGATTGTAAGTAGTTTTATTAATGTATTATAGTATTGAACATGTGTTGTGGAAATTGCTTGTTTTAGTTTTGCCTGTCGAAGACACAATAAAGTGTCGAAATATTGCAAAGATAAATGAGTTTTATTACAACAAAGTGATCGATCTACCCAACTAACTTTTTACTACATACTATTTTCGATCGAAGAATCTATATATATATATATATATATATATATATATATAAGGATATGTAAGGGGAATTCGACCGTACCACTCAAATTAAAACTCTTCTTCAATCTAGCCAAGCTTTCGGTGCTTTTAATGTTCTATCACCTTCATCAGGACTCTACAAATAAATTACACACATGATTTTGCAAGTCAAAACTACAAAAATGGTAACAAATACAAAATCTAAACGTGACATTGCTTAAAACTTACAATCTATTAGAGGTTATGTTAGATGCTTTCACACAAATCTCGAGAAAATAATCCATTTCGTCATGCCCTCCAACATTTTACAAACGGCAGTGATCTAAAATTACGATATACAATTACAAACACTGTGGAAACGATCAAACTAATAAAACAATACCAGATAACTACGCCTTTTTTCTTATAACATGTCAGACAGCCATTTCATAATTTTGCAGGTGGTGCCAACCCTAAATCACCAAAAAACCCGCGAGTCACTGCCTTTTTTAAAAAGTAATTGCCCTTTCAAACAAGCTATCATCGTCAATCGTATTTGAACGTTTATCCAATTCAAGGATGTAGGTGTAAATAGAGCTAAGATCCTTAATGTCAGTTTTTTTATTTATTGTGTTGTCCGTGTTCATAATATGGAACATCTCTAAGAATGTTCTTTTTACGTAATTATTTTCTACATCCAGTATTTTAACGTCTTGATAATTAATTTTATGGTCTTGTTCATTTACATGGGTTGCCAGCATGCATCTCTTAAGGTTATTCTTTGCATCACTCTTATGGCCTGCGATTCTTCCTTTAAGTGTCTGTGAGGTTTGTCCCACGTAAAAAGCTTCACAGTCCGAACATTGAAGTCTGTAAACCACATTTGACTGTAAAATTGGTGGAACCCTGTCTTTAAGTTTGGTGTAAATATTACCTATTGTTTTTACCGGTTTTTTGATTATCCTGATGTCTTCATGTTTGAACAGCTTAGCGATGTTATTCATCAGTCCCGGTACGTCTATCATTATACTGATTCTCCCTTCTTCTTGTTTGTCTTGCGTCCCCTGTCTTGTGGCATCTTCATCCGCCGGAATGATTTCTGTACCTGCTGTTCCATGTAGTAGATGTCTTACCAGTGTCCTAGGATAAGAGTTCTTAAGGAGTATTCCCTCCAATTTTTTCATGTTGCTGCAGAGGAATGTTGGATCACTAATGGCTATAATTCTTTTTTTCATTTGCTTAATAAAGTTTATTTTCATCATCATTGGTTGCCTGGAAAAGTAGTTAATATATCTTCCAGATGCTGTTGTTTTCTGATACCAATTCAGAATCAACTTACCGCCCTCTCTTCTAATTACCCTTGTGTCCAAAAATGTAACAGATCTCTGGTCATCTTCTTTCTCTATTGTAAATTTTAGGTGTTGGTTGTAGCCATCTTTAGGAACTGATGTTATCAAGTCATCTACAAACTTTTTCATGAAAGGCACCCGGTATGACAACCTCGGTATACAAACCTCCAACAGATCATCCATCACATATTAGGCAAGAATAGGGCTCAATTTCGACCCCATTGCACAACCAAACGTTTGTCTGTAATAGGTGTTATTGTACGTAAAGCAGTTATTATCAAGGATAAATTCTACCAAACCTATGAAGTGTTGTTTGGTCATGTTCTTAGCGTGTCCCTCTATGTTATCCCACTTCTTTCCCACTATGTCCACAACCAACTCCTTTGTTAAGTTGCCAAAATGGTTTACCACATCCAAAGATATTACTTCATATTCCTGGAGTGTACTTACATTCTTCATGGACTCTGCAAATGCATATGTGTCCTTAGTATAATAACAGTTATCTGTGTCGTAAGCTGAGGTGAGAATTTGGGCTACAAATTTAGCTATGTTCATTGTAGGGCTTAGAGTACCTGCAACAATTGGTCTCAGTGGAACATGTTCTTTGTGAATCTTCGGATTACCATAGATTCTTGGGCATACCGCATTATAGATCCTCAGTTGCTTACCTTCTGCCTTTGACACTATTGTTTTTTTTTCTCCATCTCATTAATGTAGTTGTTTGCTTTGGTCTGTATCGTCTGTGTTGGGTCTTTCTTCAGCTTCTTGAAAACTGTGCTCTCCTCCAGTATAACTCGCATTTTATCTTCATAATCCTTCTTGTCCATTATCACCGTTGTTCCCCCTTTATCGCTCTGTAACACAATCAATTCAGTATGCCGTTTAAGATATCTCTTCGCTCTATCATAGTTCGTATTCATAGCTAGTGTTTCTTTGTTTTGGCATGTTAAATAATTGGTAATATTATTAGTTACCTTTGCTCTATACAGTTACTTTGCTCTATTAGTACATTGCTCTCTCTATATATATATATATATATATATATATATATATATATATATTACATTAAACCAATATAATGTATATATATATATATATATATAGAAAAAGGAAAAGATTTGTAGTTTAAAACCATTATAGCGATATCACAAAATTTCACTAATAATAATTAGAGTGAAATGAAATTATTGTAGCTATGTAAACCGGTCTCACGACAAATACCGGTTGGCATTTTCGCTGTCGCCATTACCGACAGTTTAAACTTTCTGTCTGCTTTCAGTGAGCTCCGAATTTATTTCGATTTGTGTGTATTCTCCAGTTTATTTGCCGTGGTTGTTTAAATATTAGTTGTGTTTGTGTTATTTCTTGTTGTGTTGTGTTGTCGTTTATTCTAGTGTTAGCAGTTATTATCGCCAGTTTATTTGCCGTGGTTGTTTAAGTATTAGTTCTGTTTGTGTTATTTCTTGTTGTCTTGTGTTTCTTGTCGTTTATTCTAGTGTTAGTTAGCAGTTATTATTATTTTTCATAAACTTTTAAAACAAGGTATGTATAAGCAAGTACCTGCCATTCTGCATGTCTGCCTCTATTCGGTGATATTATTGTTAATGCAAAAACTACTATCGCATTCAGAAGTCAATTCAATTTATTCTATACATATTTCTGGCCGTAAAGGTCTTTGTACTCTGCTTGACTGATTACATTCATATTATATATTGCTTAATTAAATCTACCATTCTTCAAAATTAATGCATCACTAACAAAATGGTCATAATTTCAAAGAACATTTTCCCACGGTCTCAGTGACTACAAAAGTTAATTGAGTAAATCAAATAACAATTAATAGTTTTGAATAGATTGGCTAATTAATTATACTTATTCATGTGGTGCATGCATGTGGTTGTAGCGCCTGCACCCATATTATATTATAATGCATTATATACAGTGTGTCCATTTCAAAAGTATCCACTCTCAATTCTCAATAACTTGTGACCTGATGCGATTATTGCTTTGAGTGGAAACAGGTCGATGCTATATCAAGGGGGAAGTTCAAAAATGGTACCTCGAAAATTTTAGGTTTCATCCCTTCAACCCCAAGCCACCCCACTTCGAAATTTCAAATAGCACCCCCTATCTTGTGATATATCATTTGAAAGGGCATACAATTATCTACTCAACCACGATAAAAAAATAAATCGATAGATTGGTTTTTAAGATAGACTACACAGAAGATGGAATGTATGAAATGAATTAATTATTATTAGCGAAACATTACGGATTGTATACTGTTGAGTTAAATTACAGTCATAAGAAGTAAAAACAAAATTAGAATAAGAAATGATTTTATGGCATGTTCGAAATGGCCACCATTATTTGCTAGAGAAAAATACATTGTTTTCAAACTCTTCGCCAACGCAAATAATAGTGGCCATTATTCTAGCCTATATTAAGAATAGAGGTAGAGTAGCGAGTTTTATGCCCTTTCAAATGATGTATCACAAGGTAGGGGGTGCCATTTGAAATTTCGAAGTGAGATGGCTGGGGGGCGAAGGGATGAAACCCAAAGTTCTCTAGGTACCATTTGTGGATTTCCCCCTCGATATCTTAAACGACGTGTTTCTACTCAAAGCAATAATCGCACCAGGTCAAGAGTTATTAAGGGTTGACTTATTTCATACCTTCCATCTTCTGTGTAGTGTATCTTAAGAACCAATCGATCGATTCAATTTTGTTTATTATGGTTGAGTAGAGAATTTTGTACCCTTTCAAATGATGTATCACAAGGTAGGGGTACCATTTGCAATTTCAAAATGGGGTGGCTGGGGGTGAAGGCATGAAACCTAAAATTCTCGTTTTTCCACTCGAGCAATAATCGCATCAGGTCAAGAGTTATTAGGGTGGATACTTTTGAAATGAACACACTCTATATTTAATTAATGACAATCAACACATGTTAACAGCAAAAATTGCTGAAGATCCTGTAATGCCCCTCCTGTTAGGAGCTGCAGGGTTGCTTTTATTGAACCAAAGGCAACGTGTGAGAAGGCAAAGGCGTAGATGGTGGGTTCGTCCAATAAATCAACGAAGAAATTCGCAAGGAGCATACATCCTGGTGGAGGAAATGAGGCTTCGGGAAACGGAAACGTTTTTCTGTTATACAAGGATGACGCCTGATCTATTTGATACATTATTGGCGCGAATTGGGCCCATCGTAAAGCGATCATCAAACAGACCTGCTATATCCGAGGGGTGTCGGTTGGCAATTACGTTAAGGTAAATATTACTTTGTTGAAAATGATCCCCTACTTGTCAATGTCTTGCACCTCATGTGTTTTGAAAGTAGGTACCAAGTAGATATTTTCCTTTATAACAAATTTTACAACATTGTATTTAAACCTTGTTACCTATTATTATGTTCTTTAGATTTCTAGCAACTGGCGAATCCCTCACATCAATTGCGCTCGCCTTTAGATGTGGCATATCCACGGTGTGCGAAATTTATAGGGAAACCTCGCAAATAATCGGTGATGTCCTAGAAGACGTCGTAATGCCTGCTCCCACGACCAGAAAATGGCGAGAGGTGGCAATTGGTTATGAGAAAATGTGTCAGTTTCCAAATTGCTGTGGCGCAATTGATGGCAAGCATATTGCTATAAAGTGCTATAAAATCGGGATCAATGTATTTTAATTATAAAAAGTTCTTCAGCATCGTATTATTGGCAGTGTGTGATGCTGAGTATAATTTTATATATACCAACATTGGGGCTCATGGGTCTGACAGTGATGGCGGAGTCTACCAAAGATGTTCTCTCGGTCAGCAAATTCACAAAAGCACTTCAAATTTCCTGGAGAATAGCCCACTCCCTGGGACTAATACACCGTTCCCATATTATTTGGTTGGGGATTCAGCGTTCCCACTTCACGAAAACTTATTACGCCCTTATAGCGGGAAGTTTTTGCCACAAGACGAGCAAATTTTCAATTACCGTCTCAGCAGGGCAAGGCGCTGCATCGAAAATGCGTTTGGTATTCTATGCAGTAGATGGCGCATATTGCACACAACGATTGCTGCGAAGCCAGAATCGGTTGATAAGCTTGTTAGAGCTGCAGTGTGTTTACACAATTTTATAAAAACTCACAACGCAGCAAAGAAAATGTACTGCCCCGAAGAATTGACTGACACTTATAAAAATGGACAATTAATTCCTGGTGAATGGCGCAGAATGCTGGAAAGCGATGACCCGAATGATGATGGGTCATTGGTCACCCCTGTCCCCAGTCATAGCAGTGCTAATGCTTTCGCCAGAAGGGACTATATGAAAAAGTATGTCAATTCTGTTGGAGCATACCGTGGCAGTATGGGCGTTAAAGCTATAAATATAATTATCAGCCATTTTTGAAAACAGGAAATATGCTAATAAGAATACAGCAATTAAATTGATAACTATAGGATTCCCAGACTATGATTAATTTAAATGTGCTAAGGATTTAAAATTTACACACACACGCACACACCGAAATTTTTTTGTACCTCGGTAAAAAATGTTCAGGGGCCCCAAAAAGACCATTTCCGCTAAAATCTCATTTTTTTTTTCGGCAAGATTACAATACTTTATCATAGAGAAAAAAGGTCCATGATTTAGTCATAAATATACTGCTTTGGTATTAATGGTGTGATTGCAAAAATAAACGCTTATGTTACCAAGCTACTGAGAACAGATATCAGTTTGTCATTACAAGTCATCACACACTGAAGGAAGTGACTATATTGATAGTTGATAGAGAAACTTAAACTAGTGATACAGCACAGCAGCTATTCCAGCAGCCATTTGTCAAAAATGGATCGACATCCCAAAACCATATCAGAAGTGACCTACCATGCCTAACAAGTCCTAACATACAAACCTCTGCGGATAAGGCAAAGCGACTGTACCAAAACAGCGTAATAGTTAAGTTGCCAGTAATTAAGACGACAATATTTAATAAAACTCACATAAACTTACTTTACTAAGAATGGTATGAAACATGTTCAGAACAAAATATAGAGTACAAATACATCAACTTTACATTTTTAGTTTTTTGATGCCCCGGGACAAACACATCAGACCATACAAAACTGTAAAGCGAGTATTTAAGAGGAAAAAGTTGGGAGTTATTAAGATGACAATCCACAATGAACTCCTCTTAAACAATATATAAGATGACAATCCACATTGAACTCCTCTTAAACAATATAATAATTGACTTCCCTGGTACCCCAAAGAATTTAAAAAATTATCTAGCGTACCGTTTTGAATAAGTAAGTTCATTAATCTCCCTTTTTGTGTTAACATTGTAGTTATTTTGTTTATTTTTATAGTGTAGGCAGTCTCCCAATTAGTATTTTTATTTTTTGTATTTTTAAGGCAATTACGTCAGAAGTGACCTACCACACAAAACTCTGCAGATCGAGTGAACCAACTATATGCCAAGAGCGAGTAATTATAAAGATGACTAAGTTTAAGAAAGGTTCATTTCTTCAATATGGTATGAAGCGTGTTCAGAACAAAATACCAATACAAATACTACAAATTTGCATATACAGTTTATGGAAGGCTCAAAGAAATTACGTTAGAAGTGCTAGGTGAACCGACTGTACCAAGATTAAGAAGGTTTACAAGGTTACAAGGGTTAATGTAATACTACCACAATGATATAATCAAGGATACATGAATACAAAACATGTGCAGAACAAAATGTCCACTCTAAGTACCACAGACGTGTTAATTTAAATTAACGTTGTTAATTAGAAAAATACTTTTTTAAGGTTATTGAAGAGCTGAGGAAGTTTGTGTCAATATCAGTGAAACGGATCTTAAGTGTATCGAAGGATTTAAATTTTATATTCTTACAATTTATTTAGAGAATGAACGTTTAGATTGCATTTACTGGAAGTGACAGCATTCATTGCAACGAAACTAACATGACTACTAGTGACAATGTAATATTGAAATTTAGGAAAAAAATTGTGTAAACACTATGAACCCCGATGTAAATACTAGAAATATCGTATATTGAGAACTCATTATTTTAGAGTAAATGTTTGACACATAAAACATTTTTACGAGATGGTTTTAGCTGCTAGGATTGAAGAGAACCTCAAGGAGATATACACATAGTTGCCATTTTTACTACTGCAATCGACATGCACATAATACATATATGCTGGCCCACCACCTGTTAACCCCGCCCCTTCCACTACGTTACCCCCACCTGTTAACCCCACCCCGTCCACTACGTTACCCCCACTCCAAACACCATCTGGTGACACCAGTCCCCTCATATATAAAGACCCGCCCCAACAGACGACAGTATCTTCTTAGCGCTTGGTTTGATAACTTAGTCCTGAAAATGCCTCTTGCAACAGAGCGCGAAACGTCGACTACTTCAAAGTCCTCAACGCGGTTTCCACCCGGAAATCAATATATCATTGACTCAGCCCGCGGAAGTCTACAATTTAGATATACAAACCTCTACGGGGAGGCGATCCAGAAAAAGACCAAAGAGTTTAGCAAACTCAGCTTGAAGATAACTCGTCTTCTGTGTTCCTTAACCTTCCTTGTCCGTTGTCGAGACAACAACAAGATCCCAACCTCCCTCACAGTCAAACACCACATCCAATCCCTTTCTGCCTCTCAAATTTTTCGTCGAGCAGGTCAAGCTCTCGTCCGCGAGAGAATTCGACATGTGAGACGTGATTTGAATAACTTGTCCACCCAACTATTTCACCTACACCTAGAATTATCGCATTCTTTATCACTTTGTTACGTTCATTTTTTGGTATGGCCCAAAAGCAGCTCTGATTGTTAATTTTTTCTATTTTAAATTATCGTGTAGGTCGGGTAAGGCGTTGGCTGGATGGTTTCTTCCTGGTAGGTGTTGTTATTGGTTCCGTTTCCGAACCATAGATGGCGAGTGGCGTCAATTTGTCATTTTCCGTTTTAATTGGTTTTCGGTAATTTCTGTGGTCGTTTGCGATCGGTCCAATCATATTAATGTCTTGTAGTTACAATATTATTTTTTCGTGAGTCTTCCGTGAGTCTAGCGGTCCAATTTTGAAAGTTTTGTTAAGCATTTGAATGGGATACTTCTGGGGGGGTTAATACCGGACAAGTTTTTGTGACTTCGAATGTTTATATTATTTCGTAAATCCTAGACCAGCTCTCTTAGCCGTTTTGATTTTCACCAAGAGAAGTGCCTACGATTATTACGTTTGAACGAGTTAGTGTTGCTTTTAGCTCTTGAAGAAGTTTGATAGTATTTTGTGAAATAGTAATTTTGGTCAAGTTCTTCTCCGTAACTGGGATTTTGAGCCGTTGCGCAACACTACGCGTGTTAATTGGGATAGATTGGAATTGCTGTCCAATCACGCACGGTATTTTGCCGGATTTGGGAACTCTCTATTCGTATACTCTCAAGCCGATTAACAACTCAAGGCTTCTTCCACTTCGTCGTTATACAACTATTGGTCGAATTTAACCAATTGATATCTGGAACAACCACGTGGTGGCCATTCTTTTTGCACCATATCGCCCGGTCTACGTTTCGTTGGATGCTAATTGTGGAAATTAATCAGCCAGCCAGCCACGTGGACCCAACCTACGGTGATTATCTTCACCCGTGATTAAGGAAATCCGTCCAATTTTCGCTGGGAGTTCGAGGAAAAGCCAGGTTAGCCACGTTTTATAAGACGCAAACTCTTGAACTATATCCATAATTTACAACTTTATTATTAACTTTTTTTTGCTTAATATCTTAGATTTAATATTTAATTAAATACTGTACTGAAAATAAAACCGCCAGTAATTAGTTTCTTCACGTATTCACATACCTACTTTATTGGTCAGTTCTGATTAGGCCTATTCAGTGTACCTTGTTTATAATTTAATCATTATTTTTTTTGTTGTCAAGTTTCTATTTTCAACTATTTTTTTGTTATTAATTATCATTCATAGTATCGCCCTGCCTGGTTGGTACATATTGCGCACATAGTGGTTCTACTTTGAATCGTGCCTGTTCTTTGTAGGATAGTTCAGCAAGATTTACTGCGTGGGTGTAATATTGTGATCTTGCTTTGGCTTTTGATAAACCCGTCTTACTTGTTGATTATTCGTGTTAATTATTTTTGTTATCAATTATAGATTCGCAATTGTTTTGTGGATATTTCAACTCTCAGAGTTGCATACCTGGGCCATTACCATTTTTTTTTATTTATTGGGGATTGGTTTTTTGTGTGTAATAGATCAGATTGCTGGTTATTAGATTTTGATAGTGACTAATAGTTGTTTATTTTCTTTTTTTGCCGATATATTTTTGGTTTGATTAAATAAACACTTGGTCAAATTGGAATTTGTTCGCAATTGTTTTTCGTATTCCCCTACCTACTCCTAAAGTCCTTAGCCATCGTGCTCGTAATTGCACTGACGTTTCCATTCCTTTAAAAATTACGTGGCGCCCATTTTTTTTTTCTTTTGAAACCCCTCCCGTCTTCACTGAGCTAGTTAGGGAGAAGCAAACGTCAAGAAAGGTAGGTGGATTGTTTGGAATTCAGGAGCGTCACAACTTCATGATTTTGATCACCTGGACCGAATTTCCGCAGCTCAAGCTGACCGAACCCGGACCCTTACTACCGAAACCCACAAACGCAAATTCAACAACCTCTCCGCTCCTAACATGCCCAAACAACCATCCCTGAAACATACCGTTGTCAACCACTCCAAACATATCCTAACCCCAGACGAAGAATCTCTTTTGTCAAAAGGTTTTAATTACACCCTTACTCCAAAACATATTCCCGTAGAATCCATCATTTCTTCAGTAGAATCCTCTATCTTTAAACTCCCACCCGACGTTGCCGATCCCATACGTCACGAAACCACTAAAATCCTTAAACATGCCAAACCCCCAACACCAAATTATTCCAAGTCCGAACTAACCGCTCTCAAATCCCTAAAATCCAACACTGACATCGTCATCCTCAAAGCTGACAAAGGTAACACTACAGTCATCCTTGACACCCAATCCTATGAGGAGAAAATGAATTTTCTGCTCAACGACCCGTCATACCGTATCCTTAATCGTGACCCTACTCGCATTCCATCCGGCTCCCTTGAACATACCGTGTATAGGAAACCCACTCACACCGATAGATACCTCAATGCCAATTCCCACCATCACCCCGCTCAGAAACAAGCAGTCATCGACACCCTTGTGAAAAGAGCTATTTCTATTACCCACCCCACATACCTCCAAAACGAACTTGACCACTTAACCAAAGTCTTATCCCAAAACAACTACCCCAAGTCCTCGATAATTAAAACCATTTCCCGACACCTAAACCCAACAGATAACACACCTCATCAGCATCACGACGTCCCAATCGCAACAGCTTTTCTTCCTTACGTCCAGGGTACGACAGATCGTATTGGACGCATCCTCCGCAAGCACAACATAAAACCGATATTCAAACCCCTTTCCAAACTATCGGACTTACTTCCTTCTACAAAGGATAAAATCCCTCCTCTTCTTTCCTCTGGTGTGTACCGGATTCCATGCTCTTGTGGAAGTGTCTATATTGGCGAGACGAAGCGATCAGTTAGCGTCCGAGTATCTGAGCACGAACGCTGCACTAGATTGCGACAAATCGCTGGTTCAGCTCTCGCTGAACACAGATATAACACGGGACATGACATCCTGTTTGCACAAACCAAAGTCCTCGCCCGTGAAACCCATTACTACCCTAGAAGGATCCGTGAATCAATAGAAATCCTAAAACACCCCTCCAATATTAATAGAGATGATGGTTTTCACTTACATCCCTGGAAATCAGTCCTGTCCCACCTGTTAACCCCACCCCTTCCACTACGTTACTCCCACTCCAAACACCATCTGGTGACACCAGTTCCCTCATATATAAAGACCCGCCCCAACAGACGACAGTATCTTCTTAGCGCTTGGTTTGATAACTTAGTCCTAAAGATGCCTCTTGCAACAGAGCGCGAAACGTCGACTACTTCAAAGTCCTCAACGCGGTTTCCACCCGGAAATCAATATATCACATTATACATAATATGTAAAATCTAAATTTTATTTATTTATTATTTTCTTGTGTACCTAATCTATTGTTCTTTTTAGACTATTGTTACTACAGGATTAATAAAACTAAACAAGGTAGCTATAATTATTTAATTATGAAAAAAAATATTAATGACATATTTCAGATCGGGTGACCAAATTGTAAACTTGTCTGGACGTTCTACAATGTTTTTTCATCTTGCTGTGACTTGCCGTTGATAGAGGACCACGAAGAAATCCAAAAAATTTCCGCCAACAATAAAAATGAATGTCTCGTCAAAATTCCTAATATATTGTTTTTCTTTATACTTTTTACTTAAGATATAAATGGTGTAACTTTAAAAAACAGTTTACTTTACAGTGTTTAAAACTTTGTTAAACAACTAATTGGACTAAAAGCAATTGTTTGATTTTTTTACTTATTGTACCATATGAAAAACAACATGTACGTTTGTGGTGTTTATTACTTTATTAGAATTGAAAAAAATAAATTACTGAACTACAACCTATGTTTACTTATTGGTTTATATACATAGTTTTTAATCAAAAGTGTATTGAAAATTATAATTTTGTACTATAATATTCATGAATTAATATAATTACTAAAATAATATTCATTAGTGATACAAATAATATATGTATACATATATATATATATATATATATATATATATATATATATATATATATATATATATATATATATATATATATATATATATATATATATATATATATATATATATATATATATATATATATATATATATATATATATATATATATATATATATATATATATATATATTAAAAGGTTTTTAGTCTGGGATACGATCAATGGCAAAGGACGAATAGAAACTCGTTTCTTGTTGTGTAATATTTCGAAGCTTTATTGGCTTCTTCGACAGGCAAAACACTACAATAAGTAAACTACAATTACAAAACGAAAACGAACCACAAGAGAAAATTAACCACCAATACAATTATAAAAATACTTACAATTGAGTTAATTGAAACGGCGAAAATAAGGCAACAGACGGTCCATGTGGTATGCGGTCAATTATTTAAAAACTACATGGAGAATACATCAACACACGAGTACAATACGGCCGTATACACGACCTTCACAACCATGACTGACACATATCAACATGGATGCGCTTGGATGTGTTAAAGACAACAAAAAAGGGACAAGACTGGACGGGCAAATAGTGCCAACAATTCAATAAATACAAGTAAATAACCAAAATTAAAATAAACAATTGAAAAGTAATGAAAAATTGGACAACCTTAACGTAACAACCCCAAAACCCAAATCAAAAAACAAGCTCCGAAACATCTTGAACATTCAAATCTCTACCCCTGTCTCTGTCTAATTGTATAATGTACGAATATATGTTGCTCAAGTTTTCAACATCATTTTTGAAATTTACAGTATTATCGGTGGTCATAATGTGGTACATTTCCAGGAACAAACGGCCATGGTAACTCGATTCCCTGTCTAGAATCTCAACGTTTTGGAAGTCAAAAGAGTGACCAAGGTTAACGGCATGGCAAGCTAAAGCACATCTCATTTTACGCGTGGTGCAATCACTCTGATGCAACGAGATCCGGTTTCTGCGCCACTGACTGGTAGTACCCACATAACTACCATCACATTGTTGACAGTCAATGCGGTATACAATGTTAGATTTGTAAGTCAAAAGGTCCCGATCCTTAATACTACTCAATATTTTTTTAGTTTTATGTGGATAGTGCAGTACAATCTTCTTATCGTCAGGTAAGACACCATGAAATAATTGTTTTAATTTATTGCTAATTTCAGGCACGGATGTTAATTTCAAAAAAATGGGAGTACTTCGTAAAGGTTCATCAAAAATACTTCTAGTGTAATTATTAGCATTCGTTGAGAAAAGGAGTTTATTCAGCAACCTTACGGGGAAACCATTATTTAAAAATACTGTCTTTAGTTTGACCAATGAGCTGTTCAGAAATTCAGGGCTACAAATCTTTTGAATCCGATTCTTCATACCTGTTATGGTGTTAATTTTGTGGCTAAAAGTGTGACCAGAGAAAAAATTTATATATCTGCCCGAATATGTCGGTTTAGTGTACCAGTCAGTGAGCAAATCTCCACCCTCTTTACGTATTATTCTACAGTCCAGAAAGGGGATGCAGTTGTCAACCTCAGTCTCACTGGTAAACTGGATATGCGAATTAAAACTATTAAAAATGGTCAAAATGGTCTCCACACCATCACGAGGAACACAAGTAATTACATCATCAACGAACTTATAGATGAAGGGTAAGTCAAACGGCAACAAAGGAATAACATTATCTAACACATAATCCATAACAATAACAGCCAAAATAGGACTAATTGGAGAGCCCATTGGTGTACCAAATTTTTGAAGAAAGATTTTATCCTGGAATGAGAAGTAGGTATTGTTAAAAATGAAATCTAAAGTTGACAGAAAAGAAACGAGAGTGAAGCTGCAATTATCTTTTATTAAGTCCCAGTCGCGGCTGATTATTGATTTAACCAACTGTAAGGGAACGTTAGTGAACAAGTTAACAACGTCCAGAGAAATAATAACGTGGTTATTTGGCACTTTTATGTTTCTAAGTTTATCCACAAAATCAAACGTATCCCTCACATTGTACTGAGTTCTGAGTTGCAAAGAGTCACCCAGAACAGATGCCAAAAAGGCAGACAACCGATAGGTAGACGAACCACACGCAGAAATTATAGGTCTTAGCGGTATGTTTTCTTTGTGGATCTTAGGTAGAAAATAACACTTACTTAAATTGGAGTTCTTAATAATTAGTTTTTGGTGGATAGTGTTGTCAATATGATTCTTGTTCTTTAGCTCCAACAAGAGCTTATTAGTTTTCCTTTGTAACACCTGTAAAGGGTCTCTATTGACCAACTGATAAGTGTGGGTGTCGTTTAACATATCTAAACCGTTACCAATGTAAGTGTCCCTATCCATCAGAACAGTAACGGGTCCTTTGTCAGCATTAGTTACCATTATATTTGTATTCTGTCGGAGAAAAGACTGAGTTTTCTTGTATAAACCATTAACATAATTGTTCAACCACGTACCGGTGTGCCTACCAAGTAAAAAATTTGTCAAAATATTAGCACCCCTCGCCCTTAAGTTATCTCTGCAACTCTCCGGACAACATGACAATATACCTTCAATCTCCATTAACAACCTCCTCACATTTATATTACCTCCATTGATAGGTAAACAAAACTTAGGGCCAAGAGACATAAAATTAAGCACATCGCCCGGGATAGGAGTAGAAACCAGATTAACCAACCAACCTTCATTGTTCCTGAAAATGCACACGTGTGTTAATGTATTCTCCATGTAGTTTTTAAATAATTGACCGCATACCACATGGACCGTCTGTTGCCTTATTTTCGCCGTTTCAATTAACTCAATTGTAAGTATTTTTATAATTGTATTGGTGGTTAATTTTCTCTTGTGGTTCGTTTTCGTTTTGTAATTGTAGTTTACTTATTGTAGTGTTTTGCCTGTCGAAGAAGCCAATAAAGCTTCGAAATATTGCACAACAAGAAACGAGTTTCTATTCGTCCTTTGCCATTGATCGTATCCCAGACTAAAAACCTTTTAATTTATATCATCGATCGAAGAAAAATATTCTCTTTTCCACATATATATATATATATATATATATATATATATGTTAATTATTTGGGTATTCGACCACTCGAAGAAAAGAATAGAACTCGCTTTTGTAAATTGCTATATTTCGGACCTGATTGGGTCCTTCATCAGGCAATTGGCTCTACAAATCAATTAAAATATCAGAACACTGGACAACACTGGACAATAATTTATTTTGTCACCACTTACATAGAGTTTAATGAGGCGGCAAGCGACGAGTAACGACGGACATCACAGAATACGACGAATCATAACAACATTTAACATACCGGGAATGTAATTAAGTTAATTCCGTTGGACTATGTACATTTTTGGGACATCACATGCGTACTGATCAACGAACAACAATAAATAACCAAAGGTCACTGGCGGTCATAGCGCAAAGTCGGCATATTAAGCCCATCACGTTAAGCAACCTAACCAACACACATTTCAGAAAACGAGACTTGAGTCTATGTTTGAATTTAAATTTCTTTTACAACGTATTTTGTCATGGTGTATGATGTTGGAGTAAATGCTGCTCAGGTTCTCAACATCTTGTTTAAAATTTACGGTGTTATGGATAAAATTTATATTGTACATTTCTAGAAACATTCTGTTACGGTAGTTGGAATCAGTATCAAGAATTTAGACGCTCTCAAAATCAAAACAATGGTTGTTAGTAATAGCATGGCAGGCTAGGGCACATCTGGTTTTCTTGGTGTTGCAGTCACTCTTATGTAAAGCAATTCTATTGCGTAACCACTGAGTGGTCACCCCGATATACTTACTCTCACAGTCGTTACAAGACACACTATAAATTATGTTGGATCTATACATTAACGGTGTAGTGTCCTTGATGTTACTAAACGCTCTGGCTAGTTTAAAGGGGTAGTGATGGACTATTTTTACTTTATCAGCCAGGAGAGGTTGAAACACTTTTTTCAGCTTACCAGTGACAGTAGGTAGTGACATTAATTTGATATATTTACGGGGTTCTTCATTTATAGGTTCGAAAACACTAATAGTGGGGTTGTTGGTATTAGTTGAAAATAGTACTTTATTAATTAATTTCAACGGGAAAGCGTTGTTCAGAAAAACAGCTTGGAGCTTTTTTAGGGCCGAAGGTTGAAACTGTGGATCACATATTTTTAGTATTCTATTTTTCATGGCACTAATAGTGTTAATTTTATGGCTGAACGAGTGCCCGGAGTGGTAATTTATATAGCGGCCGGAATATGTCAGCTTAGTATACCAATCAGTGGCAACCACACCGTTATCACGCCTTACAACCCTGCAATCCAGAAATGGCAAGCCGCCTTCTCCCTCCAACTCAACCGTAAACTGAATATTACTATTGAAGTTATTTAAGACCGCCAATGTGTCCTCGACCCTATCACTGGGAACAGCAGCGATAATGTCGTCCACAAACTTGTAAATAAAAGGAATATCAAAACCCAACTGTGGCAGAACGTTATCTAGGACATAGTCCATCACGATGACCGCTAAAACTGAGCTTATCGGTGAACCCATGGGGGTTCCAAATGTTTGCAAGTAACACTGATCCTCAAAAGTAAAATACAAGTTGGAAAATAGGAATCGCAAAGTATCCAAAAACGACTCTAACGAGAAGTTGCAGTGCTCCTTCACCATATCCCACCTCTCAGTAACAATATCAGTAACAAGATTAAGAGGTATCAGAGGATTAAGGTATCAGATTAAGATTGAGGTATCAGATTAAGAGGTAGCAATAGGGATTGGAAGTTTTTACTTAAACAGAAAAAGAATAAAAAAATGTGGCCATCAATACAATGCTACTATATAGATACTACTGTATATTGATAGGCAACCAAATATGCATTATAAATTATCGACCCAAATCACACAATCACATACAAAACACGCTTGGTAAAGTCTTTTTTGATGAATTATAATAGTACTCTTGCGATTCCTGTGGTACACTACAGGTGTTGTGGCTATTCGTTGCAGCATACCATATCGACTTTTATTATGGTGATGGGATTTTGTGTGTATACATTCTTATAGTACTATCATCTTTCGATATCGAATTGTAATAGACACTCTTGCGATTCCTGTCGTACACAACAGGTGTTTTGAATCTTTATCGTATACTTCATGGACTTTTGTTGTTGATGGTGATGGGGTTTTGCGTGTGGTTCTTCTTATGTAGACTGTGTTCCATTCTATCTTTTAAAGATTTATATTGTGTTATATCGGTCTCAACTGATTGTGCTCTTCTCAAATGAGGTAACATACAACTGTAAAATTAGTAATTCATTTCTGTTATGTATGTGTCGTTTTGGAACGAAAATATAATGTCTAGTTTTTCTTATTTCTGTGCGCATGTTCGTTGTATATAAAATCATCATGTACAATGCTGTGAGACCATTAATAAAGAGCCACTCAAGTTTACATGACGTGTTTTAATAGTGAAGTATTAGCAAGTGAAGCAGTAAGTAATAGACGAGATAGAAGACATCACAGTGGCGACGAAGATGGGATTGGAAAAATGCCCAACAACGAACCACCAAATCCAGCTGTGGCACCACGTGCAGTTCCAGTCGTCGGACAACTCCGAGAATTCTCGCTGTCCACGGACTGGTCAATTTTCAAAGCCTGTTTACAAAATTATTTCGAGGCCAATGAAGTAAGGACTGAACGTAAGCGTGCAATTTTATTAAATACATTCAGCGAAGAGGCTTACAAATTAATCTACGATCTATCGATGCCCGTAAAACCGGAAGATAAGACCTACGATGACCTGGTATCCATTTTCGACAAGCATTTTCAACTGCAAGTACCAGTTTTTGCAAATCGGTTTAAATTTTACAACGCCGTCAAGATGGAGGAGGAAGCTGTTCCTGAATGGTGCGCTCGAATTCGAGGATTGGCAGTTCAATGTGATTTTCAAGCGGAACAGATCGACAATATTTTGCGCGATAAATTCGTTACTGGATTTAACGCTGGGCCCGTAAGAGATCGTCTGTTCGAAGAAAAAAAAGGAAGTTACGTTTACCGAAGCCGCATCATTGGCAAGCACGAAAATGGCAGCTCAAACTAGTTTGTTGGTGCAAGCCGGAAACGTGAAAATGGAACCAATCCACCACATTCGCTCATCGGGGGAGCAAAATCAGCGAGGTAGCAGCCAAACTCGTAAGATGTCGGACTACAATTCTAGCCGTTCACGTCCACCGCAGCAGCACCGACCATCGTACGAGTTCCAACAGCGGGAGGTGTGCAAGGTTTGCGGTAGAAAAAATCACTCGTCCGACATGTGCAGGTATAAACTGTATTCGTGCCATAATTGTCATAAACCCGGTCATCTGGCTCCCATGTGTAATAAGAAGGAACATAATATTTTTTTTTTCATCTGAATCTGAATTGTTTTGTATTTCTAAATGTAAGGTAAATTCAGCACCAATAATTATTACTGTTCAAATTAACAGAATTAATTTTAATTTTCATATTGATACTGGCAGTAGTATTTCAGTTTTTTCAGAAGATTTTTGGCGAAAAATTTTTTCAAATTTTAATTTAAAGTTTTCAGAAAATGATATTTATGTATATAATGGAAATAAAATTTTTAGTTTAGGTTATTTTAGAGTGAATATTTTTTATAAGAATTTATCGAATTTTGTTGATTTATATGTTATCAAAAATGGTGGCCCGCCTATTTTAGGTAGAGATTTTTTATGTTTATTTAGTTTAGGAATTAGTGAGATTAATTTTTTTAATTTACCAGAGGATATTAGATCAATAATTAATAGATTTTCAAAAGTATTTTCTACAGGTTTGGGCACTTTTAATAAAGGAAAAGTTAATTTAATTTTGAAGGATAATGTAAGTCCAAAGTTTTTTAGGCCACGACCTTTGCCATTTGCATTACAAGCTAAAGTAGAGCTAGAGTTGAATAAGTTGCTAAAATTGAATATTTTAGAACCAGTGGATTATTCCGAATGGGGAACTCCTATTGTCCCAGTTATAAAAAAAGACGGTAGCATCCGTATTTGTGGGGATTTCAAGGTCACACTAAACGATAAATTACAAATTGATAAACATCCTTTACCGAGGATCGAAGATTTATTTATTAAATTACAAGGAGGTAAACAATTCACAAAATTAGATTTATCAAATGCATATCAACAATTATTATTGACGGAAGAGTCAAAGCAGTTAGTGACTATTTCCACACATAAAGGGTTATACAAATACAATAGGTTACCATTTGGAGTCGCATGTGCTCCTAGCAAGTTTCAAAAAGTAATGGAAGGTTTATTACAGGGTTTGGAAGGAGTAATTTGTTTTCTGGATGATATATTGATAACTGGTCAAACCCGAAAACAACATTTAAATCGTTTAACAAAAGTTTTAGAAATTTTGCAAAGTTCGGGTTTAAAGGTAGGCAAAGAAAAATGTTTATTTTTTCAAGATAGAGTTAATTATCTTGGATATTCTATTGATGAACATGGGCTGCATACTTGTCCTGATAAAATTAGTGCAATTTTAAATGCTCCTAGCCCCTCTACAGTAAAACAATTAAAATCTACTTTAGGGCTGATAAATTATTACGGAAAATTTGTAAAGGATCTTTCCACAATTTTGCAACCATTGTATAATTTGTTAAAAAAAGATGTCAAATGGGTGTGGTCTCAAGATTGTGAGAGGGCTTTTACTAGAATAAAAAAGGTCATGTTATCAGCTCCTATTTTGGTACATTTTGACCCTAATAAGGAACTTAGATTGACGTGCGATGCCTCAGAATATGGACTGGGTGTTATGCTTTCTCACATTGTGCCAGATAAAAGCGAACAGCCTATTTCTTTTGCATCTCGTACCTTAACGGACACAGAAAAAAAATATTCTCAAATTGAAAAAGAAGGGCTCGCAATCATATACGCTTTAAATAAGTATAACCAATATGTATATGCACGACATTTTATTTTGATTACTGATCACAAGCCATTAGTGAGTATTTTTCATCCCAAAAAGGGAATACCACAATTTTCAGCCAATAGGCTGCGCCGCTGGGCGCTAATTCTATCAAATTATCAATATTCAATCCAATATGTAAAATCAAATGACAACAAAGCTGATTTTTTATCACGATTACCTTTGAGTAATGATACATTATCACAGGCCGAATTGGATAATGAGAATGTAAATTTTGTGAATTATTTTAATAATGATGATATAAAAATTGATCATAAGCTGATACAACAAGAAACAAAAAGTGATAAGATTTTAAACCAAGTTATTCATTTTACAAAACTTGGCTGGCCCAAGTTAAACAAATTACCGGTAGATGTAGAACCATTTTACAATTTTAAAAGGGAATTTTCTATTGCAAATAATTGTTTATTGTGGAACAATAAAATTTGTATTCCACTAAAACTTAGAAATCATATTTTAGGAGAATTGCATACAAGTCATTTGGGCATTGTTAAGATGAAAAGTCTTGCTCGTTCATATATTTGGTGGCCCAATATGAATAAACAAATTGAAATAATGGCTTCTAATTGTGAGTCATGCAAATATTATAGAGATAATCCCGCAAAAAGTACTATTAAGTTGTGGGAATGGCCTAAACAACCTTGGCATAGAATCCATATTGATTTTATGGGACCAATGAAAGGTAAATACTACTTAATTATTTTAGATGCCTTTTCAAAATGGATAGAGGTTTTTCCTACGAATACTATTAATACTGAATTTACAATTAAAGCATTACGATTGACTTTTGCTAGGTATGGTTTACCAAATGTATTGGTATCGGATAATGGTACACAATTGGTATCTGGCCACATGAAACTTTTTCTAAATAAGAATGGTATTAAACATATCACTACTGCACCTTTTCATCCGCAGTCTAATGGAGCAGCCGAAAATGCCGTTAAACAAATTAAAAATGTTTTAAAGAAATGTTTACTAAACAGCCAAACGGCTGACATAGATATAATCTTAGCTAATTTCTTGTTTGATTATAGAATTACGCCACACTGTACGACAGGGAAATCGCCTGCATTCTTGTTATTCGGGCGACAACTCAGGACAAGATTCAGCTTATTCAGGGAGGAAAGGATAACGGATAGAAGGGATAGGAGTGTGGAGCGCCGAGTAGCAAGGATGCAGACGAAACAAAAATATTATTTTAAGGGTAAAGTTAATAGAAAATTTGAAGTGAATGAAGATGTTTTAGTTAAGGATTATTGAAACATTAACAAGCAGAATTTTCTGAATGGAGTTATTGTCAATCGAATAGGTGAATGTATGTATAATGTAAGGGTGTTGGAATTGGATGTAATATGGCGACGGCACGCTAATCAAATTATTAAAATTCCTCAAAATAGAAGTTCAGCGTTGCCGGTTGTATCCAACTCCAATACCGAACCGGAAGTTAGAAATAATATTGTAACTGATGATATGACCGAACCAACCATTCGTAGATCGGAAAGAAAACGTCAAGAACCGAATCGGTTACAAATTACTTAATTGTTTAAATTATGAGTTGTATACTGGTATATTTATGTTGTATGTATTTTGGTTTTAAGGAGAGAGGTGTTATGTATGTGTCGTTTTGGAACGAAAATATAATGTCTAGTTTTTCTTATTTCTGTGCGCATGTTCGTTGTATATAAAATCATCATGTACAATGCTGTGAGACCATTAATAAAGAGCCACTCAAGTTTACATGACGTGTTTTAATAGTCAAGTATTAGCAAGTGAAGCAGTAAGTAATAGACGAGATAGAAGACATCACAATTTCAATAAAACGTGTTCAATATAATACAAAAGTAATTACCCCATATTTCAACATAAATCTATTTATTATGTTTTTGGTAAACCAATGTGTATCCTCCGTAAGTTTTATAGTTGCACTCACATTGTAGATATCCTAGGTACTGCTTTCTCGAAACCATTTAAACTCTTCAATCCTATATAAAATACAATAAAAATCTTGATATAAAATGTGTTAATAACATGTACGCATACCTAATCGTATTCTTCAGACACGTTCCCATATGTATTTATAAAATAAAGTTCTCTAAATAACACCTGTGGCATTTCTACGGTTTACTGAAACAATTGGATCCTCGGCAAGGCATCATATTCGATCATGTACCTCAAAACTCTTTACAGAAAGCCGCGAGATGATCGCCCGTTGGAGTCTATTTAGGGGTTATGTATAAATTTTGTTGACAGTAGCGCCCAGGCACAAAAATACATACGCTGGCATCTTGCGTTCAGAGCGCGAGCCAGCGTGCGCCAGCGCGGGCCAGCGTTTGTAGCGCAGGCGAGCGCAGGAGACCGCAGCGCACCGCAGCGTACCGCAAGCGTAGCGTTGCTTATGTGAAAGCCACATAACTCCTTAATGCTAAATCCGATTAGTGTCAAGTACTCTGTATCGGGAGTCGTGCGGGTCGAGAAACTGTCGGTCCATCGAATTTCAAAATCGCGTTGACCCGTGTCTGCCTTCCAATCGTCGAAGAAGCTCGGAATCTCAGTGTGATGTTGGCCAGTAATCTCTTTTTTAATGGTCACGTCGATCGGTTGTGTCGGGGTGCTTACGCGAAGTTAAAGCTGCTTCACCAATTCAAGCCTATTCTACCAACTAAAGTGAAACTTATGATTACAGATTCTTTGGTGTTGCCTAGCCTGGACTACGCAGATGTTGTTTATGGGCCATTCCTCACACATGCCAGTAAGCGACGACTGCAGGGTATCTAGTACAGCTGTATCGCGTTTGCCGTTGGTTGCCCCCGACGTCAGCATATGACCGGGGTATTGAGAATGCATCGCTGACTGCGAATGTGTGAGCGTCACTTCCTCCACATGTCGGCGTGGTGCGCTCGGCTGCTGTCGATCATCAACCGCCCTATCTGGCCGAGAATATACAGCTGCGGATTGAAGCACATGCCCGAGAGCTTCGTCGGGTTGCCACGACAGCGACGGTTCCAGAACACAGGGCAGCATTCTTCAGGAGGTCTTTCTCCTATCTCGCTGCGTTTGTTGTAAACAACACCCTCAGCACAATCAGCTTCCGCAGCCGAAAAACCACCATCGAACCTTTGAAGAAGGCGCTTCTATCGGGCGTAATTTTGAGCCAACATTTTATTTTTTTACTGTATCTTTTCCCGATGCATTCCTAACGGCAGAGGTTGGCTCTGATAAACGTCCAGATCTGGAAAACTTACGAAGTGAGGTCTCTGATAGGGTTACGTCCAAACAGAGAAGTTACAAAGAGTATTACGATAAAAAGGATGCTGGTACGATCCCACGATGGTCATAGCAGAAAGCTAGAACCACGTTACAAAGGACCTTTTATTGTTACGTAAGTTCTTGACCATGATCGTTACGTGATCAACGAATTACCTGACAGTAAACGGTCAAGACCGAAGTATACAGGGGTATGTCCCTCTGACACTGATTCCAGTAGTAATTAGTATTGCATAATTAATTAAACTTGTATTTGCGAATACAAACAAATACGATACAATTAGCAACAGCAAATTTGTTAAGCAGCGTATCCGTATCAAATCCGTCTGTATAATTATTGTTATAATGTTTTCAAGAAACCAGGAAAACAAACGTAGTAACATAGCAGCAACAGTAATGGAGGAGACAGAATTAATTCTGTCACAGACAAAACATAACCGTGTTCGTATCAGACTAACCCATTTAAATATTCAGTGCTTAACAAACAAATTATATGCACTTGAACAACTATGTGCCAGCTACCAGGTAGATTTGATCTGTTTATCTGAACACTGGCCGACGTTAGATAACCACATGTTGTACAATCTAGATGATTACAAATGGATAGACAAATATGTACGGAAGAATGGAATACATGGCGGAGCTGGGATCTTATGCAGAGAGAGCTTGGGAGCCCATGCGCTGAGCAAGATTGCGAACCTTTCTGTAGAGATCCATTGTGAAATGTCTGTTGCCTATATGTCGGAGTTAAGATTGTTGATCATCACAATATATCGAAGCTGCTTGGGAGACTATCAAATATTTCTAAATACGTTAGATGAAATGAGTCAGCATGTCATTTCAGACCTGCCAACTGATGTAACCAACATCATCTGGGGAGACTTTAACGTCAATTTGGCTGAGGCATCTGGTAGATCGACGGAGCTTCTCTGTGCAATGGCTGCCCTCGGTTTGCATCAGACAGTGTTTCAAGCGACAAGGGGAAACTCAGTGTTAGATAACATTTTCACAAATGCTAATAATTATGAAATTATAACATCTGGAAATATATCCGATCACGAACCACATCAATCCATATAACTATGGACAAGACAAACAGAACACTGGAACCATCAAATCAAAGCAGAGTAGTGACAGAAACAAACAAAACTACTCTCTTCAGAACATTACAGGATGAAGTCTGGTCTGACGTGTATAATGAAAGCGACCCTAACCAGATGTTTGAGAATTTTCTTAAAACTTTTTTATACCATTACAATACTTGCATTCCATTACGTATTGTTGGAGGCAAATAAAAATCTCCCCTTACGATGTTCCCCACAACTAAGACAAATAAAAGAGACCCTCGACCTTATCAGAGAAACCATGAATATGAATCCTAATGATGAGGAGCTACCTTCTATTTTCAAATCATATAAGACCTTTTACTTGAATTCTTGTGAGGAACAGAAAAGACTACTTCATACAGAGCAAATACAAAGGGCACAAAATAAATCAAAAACTCTATGGGCAAAAATCAATCAAATCACGGGCAGGATAAAGAAAGATACTATCACCGAGCAAAGAGCATCGTGCGAAACCCTCAACAACTATTTTGCTACCGCAGCTACATCGCTGTTATCAGATGTGGCTACTAACAAAAATTCTATACCTGTTAGTATACCAGGAACTAAAAGTGGCAAAACTTTTTATCTTCTCCCAACTGATGCACGAGAAATTGAGGAAATAGCTCAAAGACTGCAACCTAAAAAGTCTAGGGATCACTATGATATGGACACGGAGACCCTGAAATATGTAACCCCTGTGCTATCAGATGTACTGTCGCATATTTTCAACAAATGTTTGGGGTTAGGAATATTTCCCGATCAACTAAAAATTGCTCGTATAACACCTGTGTACAAAAAGGGACCCAGAAACGAACCGTCCAGTTTCCGACCGATCTCAATTCTTCCGGCGTTCTCGAAGATCATAGAGGCAATAATTGCTTCTAGAATGGTGGGATTTATTGAGAAAAATGGTGATCTCTGCGATGAGCAATATGGGTTCCGATCGGGAAGGGGCACACAGCAAGCAACCTGGAACATACTGGTCAAAATATATGATATCATTGAGTCGGAGAGCTGGTGTGATGCCTTGTTCTTGGATATTACAAAAGCCTTTGACTGTATGAACCACGATAGGTTTCTAGAGAAGATGGAAAAATATGGATTTCGTGGTGTCGCGCTGTCCCTATTGAGATCCTCATTATCGAATAGAAAGCAGTACGTGGTGGATGGATCCCAAATTAGCAGCATCAACAACGTAAGCATCGGAGTTGCACAGGGAAGTCTCGTCGGCCCCGTGTTTTTTATAATGTTCACAAACGATCTTCCAAGATGCATTAGTGGTGATGTGACTTTATATGCAGGCGATAGAACAGTCTTGGTTCGTGGTCGTAATGATGAGGAACGTAGAGCGGCAATCCTAGTGGCACAACAGGAGGCAGCAGGATGGTTTTCGGAAAATCAATTGGTTCTGAACATGTCAAAAACAAAAGTACTCCCCATGACAAGCAGTAGAAGAGGTCACATAGAGACAAGCACAGCAAGTTTTCTGGGAGTGACCCTGGACTCCCGACTCACCTGGCTGCCACATGTTGAGGAGCTAAACCGGAAGCTGGCCACGGCTGTATATGCCATAAGAAGGGTTGCTCGGGCCATTGGGACCGAAGCGGCAGTTCAAACTTACCACGCACTCTTCCAATCCCGGATGAGCTATGGTTTAATCGTGTGGGGCTCCTCATCACATACGAGCAAGGTTCTGATAATGCAGAAAAAAGCTGTAAGAGCTATAAGTGGTATGAACAGTGCATCCTCCTGCAGACCACTTTTTCGCCAGTGGAATATTCATACAGTGTACGGCCAATACGTGCTCTACCATCTAATGCACGTACATGACCAGCTGCCTTCTATGCAACGTAGAGACGACATACATCAACACTACACACGCCATGGAAGTGATATCCATGTTCCATATAGACGTCTACACTCTACATCTTCTGCAACAATAGGAATCACACTATTTAATGAGATACCGGATGAATGGAAGTCTCTACCAAGAACGCAGTTTCTGAAAACAGTGAGGATTCATATAAGGCTCACACCGCCATATTCGGTGGCGGAGTTTTTGTCATCCCTTAGAGTGGAGGCCGATGTGCTGTGATGTTTTGTATCTTCATAGTTTGCTCATTACATTGTTATCATTAATGTTAATTTTTGATTATTTTCTACGAGTGTGTGTTGTATATATATATATATATATATATATATATATATATATATATATATATATATATATATATATATATATATAGTATCATAATTATGTTTATGGATTACTTTTGTTATTTTGACATATTGCTGATGGCATTAAATAAAGATTTGATTTGATTTGATTAATGTGTACTGTTTAGTGTGTGAGGAAAAACTTTATTTAGAGACATTTATCTGAATAGTGCAATTTATATTTAATAGGTAAGCTTAAGTTTAACTATGAATTGTATGAATTAGTGGTGGTTCATTATCCGTAAAACGGTCAGTCTGAATGTTTTGTAATGTTTTATCATTTTGATAAAATATAGATATTGCACGTTCATATAACAGGAGTATGTGTTGTGTGATAGATTGCACTTCTAAAATAGATGCAATCAAATTGCACAATTTTTCCCCATCCCGAACAAGAGGCATCCCGGTTCAGCACTTGGTTAAATAGTACTGGAAGAGCTGGCAACGAGTTATCTGCCATAAGCATTTCTCCAAAGACCAACAAGTGGGCCCACGCCTTGTTTCTAAGGCAGGTCCGACTCTATTTTTGCCTGGTAAGTGATTTGTTTAAAGTGATGACTTTTGTACTTTTTTTACCGCAAGACATTATTATGGACATAACTCTTCCACCTACGCAGAGCGATATAACAGTTTTACCATCACCATACATGGAATCTTGGGGAATCTCGTACATGATAATTGACCATCAAGGCAATAGTACAAGATTTTTTCCGGCTTGCGAAGTTGAAACATTTATTTTCTTTAGCAATTCCGATTGCATAAATGAATAGTTTAACAATGTCTCTTTATTGCCTTTTTTCAAATCCTGATCAATTAGATGCCGCGGAGGTACTAGACTCAACACCATCGGAAATGCCTGCAACGTTCAATTGTTTGGAAGGTAATTTGTAAACCATCATTAGTATCAGTTTTACCAGTCATATATTTATTTTAGGGTGGTCCTTATCGTTTAACTTTTTCTTTTGTTCATGGTAACGTGTGAATCCAATGGCATATACATACCTTTATTATATGTTATAGAATATAGATGTTACTCCTATTCCCTGTACCCTTACCTATCGGCCCTTCCAGCCCATAATTCCTGAACAGCCTAGACCCCGACCTACCATCAGTAAGTCATTGAACAAACAAAGTACATATGTAGAAAATTACATGTGGTTGGAATTCTATTTTTAGGCGCAATAGTCCGTCAGGTTAATCTTTTAAAAAGACGCGTAAAATATGCCAAAAGAAGAAATGCTACGTTGCAACAACGGATTTGTGTGGCAACTAAACAGGCAAAAACGATACCAAAAGCCTACATTTTCAATACCAAAATTCGATACCAAAATTAAGTCCACGTATTCAACACTTCTTTAGAAGCCCATTACGCAACGCACAGCGAAAGAACCAGGCAAGGCGATATGATGACGACGACAAGCTACTTGCTTTAGCTTTGTATAAGCAAAGTCCACGCGGGTACCTTTCGGTACTTTTTTCGCTGCCCTGCGCAAAATCTTTAAGAGAGATTCTAAGAAAAATACCTGTACAACCTGGCATATTGGTCAACATTTTCAAATATTTGGCCAGGTTGTGGAGTCGCTAACCCCTTCAGAGCGACTTTGTGTACTGGCGTTCGGCGAAATGTCCATTCAGCCACACCTAGACTACTGCCGCCATGAAGATACGGTGGCAGGTTTAGTGGACAATGCACGGTGGTGGCGACCGTATGACAAAAATCATAAAATTCATTGAAATATTTTTGACATATTTATTATGGTATGGGTGGTCCATTGTCCCAACTACTCCAAAACATAAATATAAAACCCTTATGATGCACTTGTTATATTATATTAACCTGTGAACAACGTATATCGATCGGGCAATCGGGTGGCAGTTACGCACAGTAATGTAGTGTGCCGTGATATTTATTATTATTCGGAAATTGTTTAGTTCTGACAGTTGTTGTGCGATGGACGTTCAAAGGCAAGGTATGTACAATACTTATTACAATTTTAGGTTAAATTTAACCATAATTTCAACATGTAAATTAGCGCTAAAACTCCCTGTTATTTTACGATTTTTCTTTCTTCATTTACGCTTTAACTAGATTTTTTTAATAGCTCGCACTTGCTCGCACTTACAAATTTGATTTGTTTGGTTAAGTTAACGCCTTGTGATTTATTTTAAAAAGGATTTACGTCCCCGTTCGTCCCCCTCTTCGTTTGATTTTTATACTACTATTGTGTAGTTACTGGACTGAAATTTGTCAAAAAATGAAGCTATACGTTATTTTTTTTCTTATTTTTTTTTCAGATACTTCTTACATGTGTAAGTTTTCTCGCAGATTTATATTCGATATTTGGTGTTCAAAAAGTGGAGAAGATAGGAAAAAGCAAGTTGTTGCTGACGTGATCAATAGCCTTGATATTGCAAATAAGGAAAATGTTGTGCTTGAAGAATTGACAAAGCGTGTTAATAATATTTGTGATCGCATAAAGAAGTATTGGCGCAAGCAAAACTATACGATGGATAGATTTTTAGGAACCTACTGCAGGTGGTTACAAGAAAAGGAGCATGTTTTAATACGTAGTGACCAGGATGTTCTACAATCGCCTTGCCCGTCACCAAAAAAGGCGCACAAACGCGGCCGACCACGCCAAACCTTTGCAGAAAGTTCTAAACGAACAAAACAAAGAAGATTGGCAGAATTGTCTGTGTATGATGAATCTCTGGCCCAGGTACTAACTGATACATCGCTCAATCCTAATAAAACTGTAATACCGCCAATTCTAAAAGTGGAAGATGTTTTATCGCTCTTTGTTGAAGCCAGTCTCACAAAGCATCAATATTTATTAATTAAAGACTTTCTAAATTGGCATATATCAAGTAACGTTCTTCCAAGCTATGAAAGAATACTGGCAGAAAAAAAACTGTGTTATCCTGAACCTGCTAGTTTTTCAATTAGCGAGTCTTGCGCAGAAATTGAACTGCAAAGTTTATTAAATCATACGGTTTCACGCATAATAAAGGCACAAAATCCAGTATTAGAAACTATTCCCAGTACTTCCGTGGACAACCTTGTATTGATAGGAAAATGGGGTTTCGACGGGAGTACTGGGCATAGTGAATATAAACAAAAATTTACTGATGAAGAGACTGACGACAGTAGTCTTTTTGTTACGTCGTATGTACCTTTGCAACTTCTTTGCTGCGACGACACAGAAAAAAAATCATTTGGAAAAACCCACGACCTGCTTCTACAAGATATTGTAGGCCTATTCGTTTTCAATTTAAGAAAGAAACCACTAAGCTCACTGTTGAAGAAGAGCGGTATTTCACTTCCAAAATTAATAAGTTAGAACCCACGCGTGTTTTGGTAGACGGTAGAACATTTTCAATTCGCCATAAATTACAACTCACTATGGTTGACGGGAAAGTGTGTAATGCTTTAAGCAACACATCTTCAGCTAAATGTTATATTTGCAAAGCAACCCCAAAACAAATGAATGATGTTGATAGCTGTTTAAAAAAGCCCGTTGATGAAGATAAATATTCCTTTGGTTTATCCCCGTTACACGCTTGGATTAGGTTTTTTGAATATTTCTTGCATCTTTCCTACAGGCTAGAAATACGGAAGTGGCAGGTTAGGACAGAAGAGGACAAAGAAGTATTTATGGAGAAAAAGCTTAATATTCAAAAATTGTTTAGGGAGAAATTGGGCTTAATAGTAGATAAACCTAAAGTTGGAGGTTGCGGGACATCTAACGATGGTAATACAGCCCGCAAATTTTTTGTAAACGTAGAATTATCTGCTGAAATTACAGGAATAAAGAAAAATTTAATAACAAGATGTGCTGTTATTCTACAGGTCTTATCTTCTGGCTATAAAATAAATTCAGAAAAATTTAGTGAATTTGCGATAGAAACTGCTAGACAACTTGTTCAGCAATATCCTTGGTATTATCTTCCGGCTTCAATTCATAAAATATTAATTCACGGTGCATTTGTCATTAACCATTCACTTTTATCCATAGGAGAGTTATCTGAAGAAGCAGCTGAGGCTAAAAATAAAGACATCAAACGATTCAGGTGGCAGCACACGCGTAAAATGTCGAGAGTACAAATCAACAGATTATTACTCAGCTCAGATCCGTTTATTAGTTCACTTAGAAAGCTACCTAAAAAAAAGAAGTCAATTTTATCCAAAGACGCTTTCAAATTATTAGATATTTAGAACACTTAACATTCGCAATTCATATAGTTTTGGAAGAACGTTATCAGAATAGCCTAGCTGTATTATTTGATATATTATATTTTTATACGTATTAGTTAAGTAGATATTAGGTTCATATATTGAGTAGATTGTTAGTTTTCAGTTAAGCCATGTGTTAACTCGTGTTAACACGTCAGATCATATTTACACGTGACGTGTTAACTCGTATTTACTCGTGTTAACACGAGTTAACTCGTAACTTGTCATTATGACGTGACGTGCGTATTAACACGTCAAGTGTATAATGTGTCCGCAGCGTTAGAATAGAGTAATAATAATGTTCATAATAAATGACAATAATTTACTGATTAAATTTATTTTTCCTTTGTGCATTCGTTTGTTTTTGGTTGTTTCAACTCAATATAATTACTTTTTCATATTATATAATATTTTGAATCATAAAACTATGATAATTGATTTTTGTCGCACTTTTGTATATACCCGCCACCACTGTGCAATGGCGAGAATCGGCTTTGTAGGGTTGCTGACCATGTCCAAGTTTTTATGCTGCGCGGAATATACAAAAACTGGAAGCAACCAGTTGCCTACAGTTTTTCTAGCTCTACATCTTCGGCTGCAGATATTATCCGCACTTACAAGGAAATTGTAAGGCAGGCCCACACTATTGGCTTAGTGGTGGTAGCTTCTGTATGTGACCAAGGACCTACTAATTCGAGCGCAATCAAGGAGCTTAGAAAGCAGACTATGGCAAATGCATTGAGGGATGGGTTGGATCCTATAGATGGCACAATTGTTATTGACAACAATACAATTGTGCCTCTGTTCGATCCTCCACTTCTTCTTAAATGCATTCGCAATAATCTTCCTAATAAGAACATGAAGTTCTGCCATGCCGGCGTACAAAAGGGTCACATATAGTGGATGCCTACCGTGTAGACAGGATGGGAAGCTTGAGGGTCATGCCGAAACTGATTGATTTCCATGTGATATCTAAGAACGTTAGAAAGATGAAAGTTTCGACATGCACTCAAATTTTCAGTGCTATTATGTCCGCTGGTATTTCCCTTGTGGCGAGTTGCAATTTAAAATGCCCAGTCAGCGGCGTAGAGATGCCACATAACGCTCAAGACACCGCAGACTTTTTAGCTGTCATGGATGGCCTCTCTGACAGCATGAATGGAGGGATATCGGTGGGGAACGCAGGGAAGGCGTTGCGAGGCCCTATAATGCAGACAATTTAAATTCAATGCGTTTTGTTAAACACAAGCAGTCCAATAAGGAGAGATCCCCTGTAATTGAAAATTTTATTTTAACCCTCAGGGTATTTGAACGCATTAAACAGATTTTATCAACCATGGGCTACAGTAAAATTCCAGCAAGGTGTTTCGATCAAGACCCAATTGAAAATTTGTTTGGGCGGATAAGGCAGCATTGTATAAGAAACAACAACCCGACATCCTTGCCATTTGAAGCCCTATTTTAAGGCATTGCTTATTAACAACATATCTGGAACACATTCGCCAGAGGCGAATTACGAAGATGATTTTGGCATTGCGTTGCTGAATAATTTAAAATCTATTATGGATCTGGCGACCTTGCTGCAAGGGTTGAACATCCATTTCCAGTTGTCAAAATTCCAAAAAAAATCCTGCACTCCGTCCGCTAGAAGCACATGCAGTTAGTTACGTGAGTGGGTGTGTATCCAAACATATTATACCTTTATATCAGGACTGCCCTACCTACTCACGCAACATAAGATACGACCCTTCTAAAGGTCCGGTGCCACTGCATGAATTTGTGAGAACGAAGGAATACAAAGAAGACGGCAATTCCCTACAATATTGCGCGGAAAATTTAATAAAACAGTAATAAAATCTACAACATCAGCCTTCGCGTCCTTCCCCAGTTTATGGGATTCCCAAGTTTACCTTAATCACTGAAGCACGTCGTTGGACAACGAACTTCTTTTAATTTTGAGCAATGCGGCCATTCCGATAAATTACAGGAAACCATCTGTAATTCATTTTTAAAGTAACTAATTTTTAATTATTGTCGCCGTTTAAATAATATTTTATTAAAGAAGGAGGAAACCTTACCTCACCAACCTGCTGAGTTACAGAAGCATTGCTTCAATTTGGCAGTAAAGAGGCGATAATTCAGTAGTGCTTTAAATAACAAATTTCTGAAAATAAGGTATGCCTACTTCTATAATATCCAGGACTATTATACCATTTTTGTTTTTATTATTAGACCTCACAAAGCCTAAAATCCAAAATATAAAACATTTTGACAGGATCTTAAAATCTGTGTATTTGAACTAACCATCCACTCAAAATACTGCCTGTACATTTACTCACAGACCATTTTATTATTAATTGAAATACGCAAATATAACTTCACGAAGATCTTCTTTGAAAGTGCGTAAGTATGTAAGTAATGCTAACTATTTAATATATGTTCAATATTGTAAGTACTGTTTGTTTTGATAGATCTATAAGAATGAGTGGATACTGCAGCCTTTAAAATAACCTGCACAACATAATACTTATTAATAAAGAATCATTACGACAACAATTTATTGAATAGGAGACGCTCATTTATTTGAATGTTAAGCTGGGCAAAGGAAACCACACAACGAAAGATGTTGGACGAATAAACATAGCTGCAATAGCTTTTACAAGCGATATTATTAGGCAATTTTATTACATAACTCAAACATCTTAGTGCATACTTACCTTATTTGCACATATTACTTTATTTTAATTTGATTTTGCCAAGCTTCTAAAAAACGTTCAGAATGAATAATAATTATTGAAACATAGTCCACCACGATTATAATGGCATAACCTGATTTTGTTATTTATAGGTTTTGTGAATTCATGAAGATGTTTATGTAAATTTAATAATATAAACAAATTGTTGTATTGTGCGCTAATACTTCTTATTATTTATACAGGATTCATTTGGTAGTTTATTCTTTCGTAGTTGGCAGCAAGAAATCGAAATTCAGGACTGGATAACACCATACTAAATAGAACACTGTGCAGAATTGGAATCGCGAATTGGAAGAAATGGCCAAAGCTTGCTATTGGAACTGGATATCTAACCAGGAACGTCGTACCATTTACAGTTACCTGTTTGTGGAATTTCAGGAAGGAATCGAATGGTGGGATTCATGGCCAATTTTAATAGTTTTCATGGGAGGTTGTACGACCCATTAACGTCCGAATTTTCTATACTACTGTCAATTGATATAGGGTATCTGCTTAAACCATAGTTTATAATACAATATAAGAAAAAAAGTTGGGGCACGTGTTGTTTTGGGCACGACGAGCGTAGCGAGGCAGAGCCACATTAATTCGACACCATTTTCAATAATTTATATAAGCTACTACAAAATAATAATAATAATAACTGAAATTCCGGGATTAAAACGAACCATTAACAAGTTTTATTAACAAGTACATTTAACATACTGATCACACTGATCAATAGCACAACTGACGCGGCGCACAGTGGTTGATATACTCCATCTAGACGCTCAAAACAATGCACTTTGAAGTCGCATAATTATTTATTTTTCTGACTGGAATAAATACTTTACTACCTGTCAAATTACGATCCGAACAATGACGGGTATTAAAGAACTATTACGATCTCTATACCATGAAGAAAACTACCATGGCAATGTTTTATCAAAGCAAGGCCGATAATGAAATTATTTGTCTTTGTTATGTCAATTTTATCACGTTCTGAGCTGGATTGGCAGTTGGATAGTGAACATCGCCTGTCATTTTTGAATCTTTTTTCTCCAAGTTTCATTGATTAACATTTAATTAGAGTGTTTTTTTCCTTTAATTTTCTTGCATATTTAGTCGCTTTTCAGGTTTAGCAAGAAATATTGGATTTGTATTGTTTACTGGAAGTTAAAAGTTTGCTGTTATTTGTCATTGTTCAAAAGCGGGAGTTTTAATTTTGGTTTGTTGCTGCTTGTCCTATATTAAGTATTTTGATTTGGCGTGTTTTTTCTCACCATTTCACATGCGAAAAGTGGCTTCTTAATTCTTTATGGAAAATTTGGAGAGGCCTTTTCGGACGCGCGGAGCGCGACCGACCCGCTATGTGGACAATTCTACGTTGCGTGAGTTTTTGAAATCGACGCAACTAGGGCGTTTTTGCTTCAAAATTTTCCAAAAAGCCTCAACATTCCAACAGCTGTTTATTACGCGTCGTCATGGTTGCCAGCTAGAAACGTCAAAAGCGCAAACATAACTTTATCATAACCTCAAACCTATTTACATTGCAGCGCATTGCAGTAGGTATCTACAGAGCTAAGCGATTTGTTACGTCCCCACAAGTATGATACGAAAAACCTATAACCATGTTGATCGTATAAAAATAAGTATTAATTTGCGTTAGATTTTGTTACGTACGAATGCGTACTTAATACCTATACCTACGCATAATTGGAAAGATATGTAAAATTTGACAAACTGCGAATATTACCGCGCAGTTAAGTTACTACGAAAACACAGTAAGTAAATTAATAGAGATGATTAGCGTTTCGACTTTCGTTTAGTAGGGCGGAGGGCCCCTTACTTACCCTCTAATTGATTAGTTTGAGAGGTAGCTCTTAGATGGCACTAATGTACCAGTCGGGTCGGGTCTGCGCACAGCGCCAATGTCAAGAACCATCACCTAACCTAACGTCCTAACTTAATGTAATATTTTGATGGCGAGATTTCCCACACCCAAACAACCGCACCCATAGCATAAGGTGAATTTATTGCAGATTAGTTGTAAAACACATTTACTTATTTATTAATAATTTCAGGATGTAAACAAACTGGGGTCCACAAACTGTTGTACGTAATTTGTACGTATTTAGCCCCACATACAATAGATCTACCAGGTCAAAGTATATCGAAAGACATAGATGCCATATAACTCAGTCTACCATACCAGAGCCCCTACAACTACAAGAAAGCCGAAGTTAAAGTAGTGTGCGAATTGACAGAGCGCAAGAGAGAAGCCTAGAACGTGAACATCAGCTGAGTCAGCTCATTATGCCAGAAATGGGAATGACTCGAAAGAAAATAAACAAGAACTTTTCCTCTAATCAAACATTTAGTACAAGAATTTGAAGGAATGAAACTATCGTTATTTTAAAGTTACATTAATTATTATATTTTTAGTTGAATTTCTTTTAATTCGATTTTTGCACAAGTAACATATACGATGTGATAAATAGCCTGAGGAACAAGGAATCTAATTTTGGGTTACAGAAAGTTATCTGTTACTTCGAACAAAATAGATTTGTATATATCTGAACAAATGGGACAAATATCAACATTGGTGATTCGGAAGGGTTATTGAAGTAGACTTATCGCAATATCGCATTAGTCTATCGTAACTCTCGGTCACCCGTAATGTTATTGTCAATTTCATATACATACGCGCATATTACAAAGAATACAATTTTGAATCAAGGTCTGTATTGCTATAACCATAAATGAGGACAAACTTTGGATTTAGTTAAAATCTATTTATTTCAACACGTTTTTGCACAGCTAAATGTGGCATTTTCTACGGCTAAAAGGTGGGATTCTACGTATGTGTAAATAGACAAAACGTGTTCTCCGAGGCGATTATGGAAAAAGATTCTATTCAAATTAACAGTTACATGTTACGAAGAAATATTTAAATTTGTAAATAATCCATTTTTTACTTATTGTTTTCTGTAATATATACACATGTATACAACAATGATGTGCAATGTTCTACAAATATATATTATATGCACAGTCTCTGTAAAGGAACTAATTTAATTTTTAGCCTCAATCATGTTTTAGTTTCTTAATTATCATTGCTTATTTGTTATTTAAAAATACTAATCTTATTATACATGTATTACATATTCTGCAATATATGTACAATGTTATTAATCTACCATACCAATCTGTATAAGTAGTGACCAACCAAGTAGTAGAGTGTATAAAATGAATTTTTTGGAAAATCAAAGTTTTAAGTTGATTTATGTTATCTCTATGGGCCCACATATAACATCAACAAGATTAACCCAATCGAGAAAAAAATAGGTCTCCCACAAGAGGCCTAATATATATAATTTTTTTCAATTGTTTGTTGTAGTTAGGTTAAAGTTTTTTTCAAGTTGAAAATTTTCAACTATAGTTTGTGAAATAATAGTATATAAATATTACGTTACTGCAAGATTTAGATTTCCTGCACTTGGCATAAAATTGAGTAAATTTAACAATTAACAACCTTTTTTTGTATTCCACGTAATGGAATAACTGGGAACAAAATATAACAATTGTTTTTGTTTTCAAGTGACAAACATCTTTAATAAAATCTAAAATAAAAAAAAAACAAATCAGAAAAATGTTTTCCATTAAAGCCTTCTATATAAGAGTAGATTATAGTTGCTGGGCCAACAACATGCCATTATATGAAAAATAATTTAGTGTTTAATTTGATAAATAGACAATTATACAAAAATACATTATATAAGTTGATAAAAAGGTGTCTCTATGGACCCACGTATACCACCAACAAATTTTGCCCAATTGAAAGCAATCTGAGTCTTCCACAAGTGGTCTAAAATATGTTTACATTTTTATTAAGATCATGCTTGCCACTTGAAAAAAAAAACAATTGTTAGATTTGTCATCGTAATTTGCATTGATTATATAATCAAATAATTATGAAAGTAAGCTAAATTTGTTAAAATTACTAAATTTTATGCAATTTAAGTACGTTGCATTAGAATACTATATTTTTATACTTTTGTTTCACACCATACGTATTGTTAAAATTATTCAACTTGAAAAGAAAAAGTTACCAAAAAAAAAAAAAAAATCAAATTTATAGCGACAAATTATATTTTTGTTTTCAATTGCGGGAGACTAATTTTTTTTTACCTGAACCATTTTTGTTTTATATATGAGTCCATAGAAACAACTTTATAGGTAACAACTTAAAAGTTTGGTTTTGGAAAGAAGTATTTTTTAAAGACAGTAGTATATATGCGGTCTATCGATTCCTGCGATGTACCGATTCACTGATCTACCCAATAGGCGGTCTATAGGTCCACTAGTATAATTTTATATTGATTTGTCTTTTGGTAAGGTTACCTTTTTCTTTCCTATTCCTTTTTTATTGGTTTGTAGTTATTGTAGCCTTTATTTGGACTGGTGTTCATCAGCCCAAATAAGTCCGAGGGCATTAAGGGGGTATGACTTCGCAGATGATGGGCACTCATACGGTATAGGGGTTTCGGGGCTGGGGAGCGTAGCGCTTAGCTTGTGACTAAAGAATCAATTTTTAGGGTAGATTATGACTAATGAATCAATCGGGAAATGCAAGATTAATGACTAAATGAAGTACACATTTGTCATTACAAACGTATGCGCAAGATTAGTTATTAGACTTCGATCAGCTATTCGACAAAAAATTTCCATCACTGATTGGTAGTACTATTGTTTGTGTGGCCATGATACCAATTACATTTGAATTATATTTTTTACAGGGTCTTCCAATACACAATTGGCTTTTGCGAGAAAGGATATTTTCTTCATGATTAAAGAAAACATGAAAGATGATGATCACGTCATTATTAATGCCTTACAAAAAGCTATTCTAGACAGAAGAGGACATATTATTGAGCTACGAGATGATATGATGGATCCGTTGCCTGTATAATTTTGTAAGATTAGATCAAGATGGAATGCGGGAAACAGGACCCAACAAACGTTTTTAAGAAATAATGAAGAGTGGCTCAACGGTATTTCCGACGTTAACCAGCTGCTAATGCGCCACATCCACATCCATACTGGCTGATAATAAATCAGGTCGCCCACCACAAACATATGCATCGTCTAGCGAATGGTCTAAGCGTCGAAAGACTCAAGAACTACGCAGTAACCTATCATCCGAAGAATTGGCATATGCAACCCAAATGAGTCTTAGATCAGCAGGTCACTTACAGGCTGCTAAAGTTGTAAGAGACGTAACTTCTACGAGTCCGTCAAGAGCTGCAAAGTAAATTACCGGTTTCCTTTCTGAAAAAGAAAACACATTATCTCCCGATGCAGCGCTTTCAGTACATATCGAAAATCGTTTTTCGAAATCCATGTATCAGTCAATAAGAAATGTAGGCAAAGAAAATAACTGCAAGTTGTATCCGTCATATAAAAGGGTAGCAAGTGCAAAAACGCTTTGTTATCCGCCACGTTTTACAATTACCGTAACGGAGACTTGCGCTGAAGTTAAATTACAGCCCTTACTTGATCATACCGTAGGACGAATTTTATTCCTACAGAGATGTTATCGGTACTTTAACACCGGACATTCTCAGGAATTTAATATTATATTTAAAATGGGGTTGTGATGGGCCCTTTGGCCATAGTGTATACAAACAGAAGTTTTGGAAGATGGCAAATCTGATGAGAGTGTCTTTTTCACTTCACTTGTGCCGTTACAACTCGTAGGGATCGATAACCATACACACAAAGAAATCATCATATGGAAAAATCCAAGACCATCGTCTCCGGAATTTTGTAGGCCAATAAGACTGCAGTTTGTGCATAAAAATGTTGAATCGACAGTCAAAGAAGTGTGCGACATTGAAGATCAAATTAATGTTCTTCAACATTTCTTAACAGAGATTCATGGCATGCCAATATCAGTTATATACAACATGACATTGACGAGGATAGATGGTAAAGTATGTAATGCGATAACCAGCACGAATTCAGCGAAACGTTGCTTCTTGTGCAAAGCTACATCAAAACAATTCAATAAGATCGATGACATGCTTGCAAGGGAAATTAATGTATACAATTTACGATTCGGCATTTCTAGTTTGCACGCGTGGGTACTTTTTTTGAATGCTGTTTACATGTATCCTATAAGCTTGGAATACAAAAATGGCAAGCACGTGACGACGATGAAAAAGAAATAGTTGAAGAGCGCAAACGTGTTATACAAAAGGAATTCAAATCGCGAATGGGACTTATCGTCGATCGTCCAAAGCCAGGGTATGGAAGTTCTAATGATGGCAACACAGCACGTCGTTTTTTCGAGTCTACAACTACATCAGCTACAATAACAGGTGTCGACGAGACTTTAATTTGTAGGTTTCATGTTATCCTACGGGTCATTTCTAGTGGTTATTATATAGATTACGACAAATTCAGACCATATTGTGTACAGACTGCCCGAAGATATGTCGACCTATACCCGTGGTATTACATGCCGACGTCTGTCCACAAATATTTAATGCATGGGCCGGAAATTGTTGCTCATGCGTTAAGCGCCATTTACATTGGTAAGTAGGAGGGTTAGTACTAGCCTTGCTAGTGAGGTAGGACAGGTAACTAACCCATACTAACCCAGTGGAAACCCCCTGTGACAGTACTTGTACCAGTACTTGTACCAGTAGCGAGGACAGGTAAGTAAATAGGTGACCAAGCTATTTACTAACCCACGAGCCTTCCCCCACCGCCAATATTTTGACTGTCCAGGCTACTAGCCATACAACTAACCTAAATGTAAACGCTTGGGGATAGTACAAACACGATATAGTGCACACCCGCGTGGCCGTTCTGAGTGTTTTTCTTTTAATTATCGATGTGGCCAGGAACATACAATATATAAAATTAATAGTTTAGCTGCATGAGATTCTATTTGATCGAGATCGATCGTGTCTGCATTAAAATAAAACGAGTTAGCCACGATTTGACAGATATTTTGATAAAATTGACAGTAGGTATTGTCAAAAAACAGCGTTTGACACTACCTAATATCAGAAGGAAAATAATTGTCAAATCCTGGCTAACTGTTTTAATGCCGACACGATCTCGACCAAAAAGAATTTGCTCATACAGCTAAACTATTAGTTATACCAAAAAAATTCATAAAATTTAAAAAAGGACATAAATTATACAAAATTTCCTCTACTTTAGTTTATTATTTAACTATTTTGACGAAATTACAGAAATGGCAGCTCATTTGCAAAATCTTTGAAAAATGCTTACAGTAAACATCCAGTTCTTTTGGACGCAAAATCTTTAAAAAATACTTATAGTAAACATCCAGTTCTTTTGGACCCTTTTCAACTAAAAGCTTTTCAGCTCTAAGTTTAGTCATAAAACTAATAAAGTTTCTGTAATGTAAGTAGTTAGTAATGTATTTTCTCCGGAATCGTCGCCACAAAAATTGAGTACACACATACACACATAAACACAGACATACACACGCCCACACAGACATTTTTGTGTGTCTTTTTTTGTTTGTTTTGTTGGTAAACATTTTTCAGGGAACCCAAAAAGACCTATTTCTGTTAAAATCTCGGCACGATTACAATACTTTGTCATACTGTGGCGCAGCTGCTTTCAGAGTGAAGGTTTTTCTGTGGTTTTCCTTTACTCCTCGGCGAATGCTGAAAGCCAAACAACTTACGACGTGCCACAGACGCGGGCCATAATAATGACATTTCGGGCCTGCCGTTGCCCCCGTAGTGGCGAAAGCTGTTGGGGGATGTTAACGCGTGTATTAATATTATTTTCTGTCGATCGTTTATTTATGAGTCAGTTTAGTGAATACAAAATCGTTTATTAAAGTACTACATTAATGCACGATTTCTATTAATGCATGATTTGTTATAGCCAATCACAAGACGCAATGACGTCGTTTGATTGGCCAATCGAACATACGTGAAATGAAACCTTCCAATCAAAACATACCGCTCCACATACGGCAAAATACCTAGTTTACGGCGACAAAATTAAAAAATACAAGTTTTGCCAAAGACCTTTAAATTTAATTAATAGGTGCTCTATAATAACTAATGCGTCTAATATGACTCATAACCACTGCCAGGTGCGCGCCAGGACAAGATGAAACTCGTACGTAATCAGTTGAGTACGTGCGCTCGCCAATAGAAGAAGTGTGTTTAGAGTAATTTTAATTGTGTTTAGAGTGCTACCTCAGCATGGATTGTGTGCCTTTAGGTTTGTAGAACTATATTTCAGCATCTTAGTTTTTTTCACTAGGTTTAGCATGAACGGTACGCATTTTTTAATGTGAAATTTTTAAATGGTAAACCTAACCTTTTTAAAAAAATATATCAAAAAACATATTTTTTGTTAATGGTGACAATGTAGTTATATACTTCAGTATCATATAGAAAAACAAAACAGCTGCCCCATCTTGCCCCGTTCTTAATTACGAATTTTTTTTTAGCTAGCCGATCTGAGTCTTCTTCTGCAGTAGTTATAAATAGAAAAGAACTCGTGTTAGTGTTGAAACGTGACAATTTCTTTAAACATTCATCGCATAAGTGCAACAAACGTTTAGTGAACTATATCGTCGAGAGATATTTTGAAGGAAAACCTCCATCAGACTATTTTAAACAGTTGAACAAGGCGGTAAATTTGTTTGTATTAAAACTTTTAAGAGGATGGAAACAGTGCAATCGAACTTATGATCGATTTTTAAAGAAACACCGTAGATGGCTTGTGGGAAATCTAACGTTACCTCAGTTTGCAACTACACCAGTAGTAGCTAGTGATTCTGCAAAAACTGCGAAAGGAAGGCCTAAAAAACTTTTTTCGGAATCTTCCACCAGAACAAAGGAGAGGCGAATTAAACATCTTGTTAATAAAATAAGCCCGGATAGGATACGTTATGCCGCCGAGTCCACCTTAATAAAGGAAAGAAAAAGAACAACTGCAAAAGTAATGAAAATGGCGCTAACTACGACACCTAGAAGATTGAAAAAAATGGAAAAAGCACATGATTCTTCAACTTCTATCAAGCCGTTCACTCCGGAAGAAGCACTAGGTTTTCTTGTAGATTTAGGCCTGGGTAAAGACGACTACATAAGAATGCAAAGAGAAACAAAAATAAGAGGAGCTAATGTCTGGCCTACCTACAACATAATTTTTGATACGAAGAAACAATGTTATCCGCCAAATATCACCATCACCGAAAGTGAAGCCCAAGTACCATTACAAGACCTTTTGGACCTAACCATAAGAAGATTGACCACAGTACAACATGAGGTTTTCCAACGTGTCCCAGAAGGTGTAACAACAATTGATGTTATTTATAAATGGGGTCTCGATGGCAGTGGTGGGCATAGTATATACAAGCAGGCTTTTTCGAATAATTTACAATATGCAGACTCCAATATCATATTATGCACTATTGTACCTCTGGAACTGTCTGTTCAGAATGGAAACGGTAAAATTATACTATGGAAAAACCCCAGCCCATCATCCACAAAATATTGTCGTATCATAAAATTCAAAATTGAAAAAGAGACAAAAGAAACAATGAGGCAGGAATATGAATCGGTTGAAACTCAAATTTCGCAATTAAGACAAACTACAGTAGACCTGCCTGATAAGCAGCTACACTTTAAGCATATTCCGGTATGTACCATGATAGATGGAAAAACATGTAATGTGTTAACAGAAACGTCTTCTTCGCAAGCATGTAATGTTTGTGGTGCTACTCCGAAAAACTTGAATGACTTGTCAAAAATTATAAACAGACCATGCAATAAAAACAGCTACAAATTTGGCATTTCTGTTTTACACGCTTACCTTAGGTGTTTTGAGTATTTGTTGCATATCTCATATAAATTAAATATAAAAAAATGGCAAGCAAGAGGAAAAGAAGCCAAAGAAAATGTAAAAAAAACAGAAGGACCAAATAACAACAATATTTTACCAAGAAATGGGATTAGTAGTAGATCAGCCAAAGCAAGGAGGCGGCAACAGTAATGACGGTAACACGGCTCGGAAATTTTTTCAAAATCCCTCAACAGTTTCCAAAATTACTGGCATAGATGAAACTGTAATAAATCGATTTGCAAATATTTTGAGCACAATATCAAGTTGCCACTACATTGATAGTACAAAATTTAAAGCTTATTGCTTGAAAACAGCACATATATGTGTTAATTTATATGGATGGTATAACATGAGTGCTACCGTTCATAAACTACTCATCCACGGCAGTGAAATAACTAATACCCTTCCTCTACCTGTGGGACAGCTGTCAGAAGACGTACTAGAGGCCAGTCACAAGGACTACAAAAATTTGCGAATTTTTCACGCTAGAAAAACGTCTAGAATAAATACAAACACGGATATAATGAACTGGATGCTAGTGTATTCAGATCCCGTTATATCTTCGCACAGAAAATGTACACGAAAAACCAGAAAACCGTTTTCCGGGGAAGTTTTGAATATGTTAAAAATACCCGATTTTTTAGAAAATGTGTCTATGGATCGTGCTGACGATATAGATAGTGATGTCATTGACGACAACGACAATGAAGATGAATAATGTATAGTAAAATTTTCAATAAAATTTTTCGTTTAAAATTATTGTACCCACATTTTTTTCACACCTTATTACTCCTGCAAAATCGCTCAACAATTGTGTTTAGTAAACAGAAAACGACCAAAATGCTTAACATACACTAATTCTAAGCAGCCACGATCGCAAATTTTTACCTATTAACAAAAAATATTTTTGTCGCCCTAAATTCCTGATTTTGCCGTATGTGCGCTCTCTAGAACTGTCAGTGTCAACTTACATAAATGGTCATATAACCTAAAAAGACATCGGCGAAGAAAAATCTATGTAGACGACGCTATAAGAATACGATCGACGGAAAAATTTTGTAACCAACTCGAATATTAAACAGCGATTAATGATCTCGACAATTAACGCGCTCGCTTCGCTCGCGCGTTAAACAGTCTCGATCATTAATCGCTCTTTTTAATATACTTGTTGGTTAAATAACTATATTATTGTTATACTTTGTATGATAAAGTAAACATTGTTGAGGAAATGGGCATGGAGGAATTTTCATTTGCGGAGGCCCGGCAAAAAACCAACAGAATCTTCGATGGAGAGTTCTTTTAATAGAAGGGCTGACGTTCCTCTGGTGTTTCTTCTACCAATCCAGTCTATAACCCTATGTGTTTTTGGGCGAATACGGTCCTCTATCATTATATTAATTTAATTAATTACACATTCCGAAACTCTCAAAACAGCCTATTTCAGTCGACTTTGCCAATAATTCTATTTTGAGCGAGAAACACGCCTACGATAGCGAACCATGTTGTTCTCACCATACCATAACTAGCACTAAGAAGAAAAATTCCGTTTTGTATGTAAACACCAACTTGACCGCCACTAGAAGGACAGTAAACTTGCAAGGCTAGTAGGCATACAAGTTACTAGCCCTCCTACTTACCAATGTAAATGAGGCTTTACTACCAATTGGGCATCTTTCAGAAGATGCGCAAGAATCGCGGAATAAAGACCTAAGACGATTTCGTGAAGACCGCTCGCGAAAGGACTCACGAGAAGCAACGATGGAAGATGTTTTCAACCGCCTATTGGTAACTTCAGACCCATATATTTCGAGTGTTCGGAAACTACCTCAAAAACGTCTGAAATCATTAGCGCCGGAAGCTGTTGAATTATTAAAACCACCCGAAATTCTTTCTGATTCACAAGGCAATAATTTACTAAACTTGTCAGATTCGTCTGCATCAGAAAGCGAATCACTTCCAATTTATAATTCAGAAGATGAGCAAGATTTTTGTTACTAAAGTGCCAATAAAATAATTTTTGTAACTTATGCTTTTATTTATCTTGAGCTGACTATCTCCGCAATACCACTAATGTAACGCATTCTATTAGTTGCACTCCATGAAAAATATTCTGCCACATTGCAACTGCCAGTTTACTTTTTATAATTCTCTCTTGGAATTCGCAATCAGCGACCTCAAAAACCCCCGAGTACTGAGTTTAAACTCAAATGGAAGCATTTATAGAAAAATGTTCCGCCATATTGGATCCGTTATTTTGTTCTTTTTTGCAATTTTGATTTCGGATTCGTAATTAGCAACCTCAAAAACTCCCGAACAGTGAGTTCATTTTTTGCAGGACCATGGCAAATTATTAATCCCGTATTCCTTTCTGTTATTGATTCGTAGTTTTTCCTTATTTCTCATAGGCCTACAATATCCCATTTTATCCTATCAAGTGCGTTTTCTAGTTCTTGTATTCTATCTTCTGATTTCAGTGTACGACAATTTAAAGTGCAAATATACAATTTGTAATCCATTTGGGGGGGTTTGGTCGTAATCTCCCGCGGTGACCGGCCGTATTGGGAGACTGCTGAGTGTACTTTGTTTAAATTCCTTGATTCGTGTTTGAGTGTTTTGATTTTTTCTTTCTTGGTTGTTATAGTACGTTAGTTTATTGTTATGTCTAATTCTATATATGTTTCCTGGTGAATTGCTTTTTCCTTTTTCTTTAGCAGTTGAGATTTTTGACATTTCCTTATGCGATGGTGTATTTCCCTATTTGTTTGTTGCGAGTTGGTTTTTATATGGTTTTGCTTGATTATGTTTTTTATGTTTTGTGTCCTTTTTCCATTCTCTTCATTACTGTTCATTGCTATTGTCGTCTCCAATTTTTGTTGTGCGTTCTCCGTTGATTGCTATGCATGTACTTTATCGTTTGTTTTCTTTTTTAATGCATCTGTTTGCTGTGATGGTGCTTGATTTTTCCGTTCTGTTAGTTTTCGTAGTGAACTTAGTTTTGTTGATGTACCCAATGAATTTGCTCTACTTCTCTGCATGAGTGTTTCCAGTGGGTTTCTTGTTTCTTGCTCTGGTGTTTGTTGCAGTGTATCCTGTGATCTTATGAGTTGTTTTGTTTGTGTATCCTTTTGTTTTTTCTCGGGTTGGCTGTGTGAATCCTCATCAGTCTCCTCTGACATCATCCGCTTTTTATTGATACTGAGCATTAATTGATTTTGTTGATCTGTATCGATCGCCTTTCCATTGACATAGATTCTGTCGTTTTTAATTATAGCGTGTTCTCAATTTTTTATGCTTTGTCTCATGATTGGCATTAGTTTCTTCCGCTCCTGGATTTCTTCCTTTGTTAAGTCTTCCGTAATGTATATGCCCTTTGGAAAATTCTTTTTACTAGATAGCGTTTCTACTGCCTTCCTGTATGCTAGGAATTTAATCAGGATAGGTCTTGTTGTTTCGTGGCATTTGTGCCCCAGTCTTCTGATGAAGTCTATGTCTTGTAAGGACATCTGTGACTGTATGTTTTCGTTTAGTATGTTTATAATATTTTTTTCCAAATCAAACATGTTTTTTTCTGTCTCTGGAACTCCATGTACCACAATACCCTTCTTTCGCTGTTCCCTGGCTTGCCTTTCCAGTTGTTTGTCTTGCTCATCCAACTTAGTATTTGTCCTTGCCTGGGAGATCTCAAAACCGCTTGCTAATTTGTTGAAGTCATCCCTTAGTTTATCTATATCAGTTTTAACGTTACTTCCGAGTTTATTCATAGCTTCCAAGATATTTGCTTCTACGATACTGATGTCCGACATATTAGTAGTGTTAGCAGTGTTTTATATATATATATTTATTTTCATTTTCATATATATATATATATATATACATATATTTTTTTTTTCAATATAGAATTATATTTAAATGTTTCTCTCTATTACTTGGACATGTAAGTACAGGGACACAAATCTTCCGCACCTAGCGGCCTATCTAGGTGACTCACTTATAGACAAAGACAAGAGGGCCACGGTCAGGGTAAACAAAGAGCGAACATATGGGTGTTGGAAAAGGAGACGGTCCGTCTGGTTCGAGAAATCCCGACCGGCCTGACAGACCCGATGGTCTCGACAAAAAGTGGTATATGAACTCCGTACGAATATCACACGAGATATATTTCCTTTAAATTAGTGGTCAAAACGCAAAAATGATAGGATAACAATACCTGTGATGGATTTGCCGTCCTTAGTTCTATCTGCTTGCGAAGAAACAGCCTTCCACACATACAAAAGCCCAGGTAAAACTCTGAAAGCTTCTGTAGTACCACCAATGCACGTTTCATCTCACCTTCTTCAATTTATTCATCCATATATATATCCATATATATATATATATATATATATATATATATATATATATATATATATATATATATATATATATATATATATATATATATATATATATATATATATATATATATATATATATATATATATATATATATATATATATATATATTTTGGACACTAAATTAATTAGGAATAACACCAATCAAATTATAATAGACTGGTACAGAAAACCTTCAAATTCAGGTAGATTTTTAAATTATTTTTCGAACCACACCAGTGGCCACAAAATCAATATGATCAAGGGTATGAAGAATAGAGAGACAAGGATAAGCCACCCCTCACTCTTGAAAAAAAACTTGAGCATCCTCTCTAAATTGTTGTTAAACAACGGTTATCCAAAATCATTAATAAACAAAATTTTATTTAATACTCAAGTTCAAATATTGCAGTAACACCTGAGCCTACCCCTGATTTAAAATATTTCAAGTTTCCTTATATACCACAGATTGCATCCAGGATATCGGGCGTTTTTGCGAGTGACTATCAGAATAGCTTTTTATAATTATCACCCTTTAGGAAATTATTTTACTAAAACTAAAGATGAGACACTATTGGAATTTAAATCCAATGTGATCTACACCATCCCCTGTAATGACTGTGAACTGTTGTACGTTGGTCAGACTTCCACCTGGTTAAAGATGAGATTAACGTTACATAAAAGTGACATTAGAACAAACAAAAAATAGATGTGCCCTTGCATCACATATGCACACTAATAAACATGAACCGAATATTGATGGGGTGGGTGTCAGACGGACGGTTAGCGGTCGTAAAAGCAGGGAATTTTGCTGGTGAGATGGTGGAAATTAATAATACGCCGAATAATATGAATTTCAGATCGGACATAAACAACCTGAATATAGGTTATTCTTATATTCTTAGTTTGGGTCGAACCAACACCAATGTATCTATTTCAAACAATTCGCCTTTAGCACTATAATCAGATGTTTAAAATCATGATCAAAAGATCATTTATATCGTTCCTACAATTTTCATAATTTTTTATAGTTTTGTAATCTTCACATTTATTCATAATTTCAACTTAGTTATATTATATCAAAGTCGTCTTTTCGAGGTTGTCTGTCACCACATTCATGTTGTTAAAAAAACTGGCTTTGCAATACTGGCTCTTGTCTTCAATAGTTGCCAGCGCCATTTCATACTGAAATGACGTTATTAAATTGTTACTGCACCACCGTGATAGACAGCAACGAAACGAGATACCGTGGTTTATAGAGCATCACCTTCTGCACCAGTTATTGTTATTCTTTCTCATTATCGTTCAAATTGTAAGTAGAATTTAATTTAGCATTATGAACTTGTTTTTATACTTTTTTTGTGTCCTTCAGATGACCCTGATGAAGCGTATAATCACACAGCGAAATATTGGTTAAAATAATAAAGAACGTTCTACAAAACTTGACGTTTTTCCATTATTGTTGCTGGATTCCCCACACAATTGTTTTAAATTTTATATATATTGTTAGAATTACATTTGCGTTTTGAAGAGCCGCTGCCGGTCAGAAGGCGCCATTACTCGACGGGGAGAAGTGGGGACGCGTTCCCGCTTTGGACGACTGTCGCCCGTATAGGCCGTGTCGCAGTCAGTCGAGTTGCAGTGCCCTTCATGCTCGGATGTGCAAGCCGCTCTCATGTATTTTTTTAAGTTTCTAACAATATATATATATAGGGTCATTATAAATGATTGTAGTCGAAGTATGCTATGAAATCAAATGTAAATATTTCTGGTTGCCGCTCTATTTGAATGGAATGCCACTGTTCTACACACAAAAGTTACATTGGTTACATAACCTATTTCATGTTTGACAGTTGTTTGGGTATAGCGGCACAAAATTATTAACATTGACACGGCCTACTTCGACTACAATCATTTATAATGACCCTGTATATATAAAGTATGTAGTTGATTTTTCGGGTGTCGATCACTGGCCGTTTGGTTTAAATAAAACTCATTTAAAACTTACAATATTTCGGATCTTTATTGACCCTTCTTCAGGTAAGGTTCTGAAAATATCAAATATAAGTAATACAATTCCATCTTCAGGTGTTTCTAACATCAGAAGAGGGATCGTATTCGCGTGCAGGATCCAAGAACAAAGAAGCGACTGGAAATGTCGACCCTCGCTGCCTGACGGAAGTATTTGAGATCATATTATGGAGATTATGATATTACGGATAAGGAATTGTTTGTTTTCGAAATATTAGTGATGCTTAAGGGGGATCGTATGGTTTTGGTGAGTCATAACTTGTTGAGAGAATTATTTGCACTGGAAAATCATGTAAGTACAGGTGTGCATAATTGCAATTTACAAACCTAATGTCAATTTTCGATATGACTTAATGTGTTGATGTTTCTTTTTGTTTATGCCGAGAGAATTGCACACTGGCTGAGGTCAATGGATGTCAGATGAGTCTTTAATGTGCCGCACTGCCTTAATTTTGCCAGGATGAACGAGCTGCTTGTGACTTCTGCTGGTATTCGGGTCTACGCCGCTCAGAGGCGTGATGAAGAGATGGAATGTTCTTTAATATTGAAAATGTATGCAACGATGTTATGCATCGAAGGTTGGTGAATGGAGAAGGAGTAAGATAAAAACAAATATTCTTTTTAAGGTTTTTGATTGATAAATCATAGATGCAATATCGAAACGTCTGAATGGTTTGTGTTTTATAATTTAATAATTGATTGTTTTACGTAATGAGGTTAGGTAATCACTGAAAAATTTAAAAGTGATTGCACTTGGTGTTTTAACGATGAAAATTTTAAAATGCAAAATATCGTGTATTATAATTTCTTATTTATTCCATGACTGAAAATAGGAATGTCCCAATCATTTATTGTTTAAGAAATGAAAGTACTTTTACTACGTGTATTGTAATTCGTGAAATTGAGGGGCTTGCGCTTGTATTTCATATTTGGAAATATGATGGTACTTTTGTCTAGCGTATTATAAACGTCCGTGTCGCAGTCAGTCGAGTTGCAGTGCCCTTCATGCTCGGATGTGCAAGCCGCTCTCATGTATTTTTTTTAAGTTTCTAACATCAGAAGAGGGATCGTATTCGCGTGCAGGATCCAAGAACAAAGAAGCGACTGGAAATGTCGACCCTCGCTGCCTGACGGAAGTATTTGAGATCATATTATGGAGATTATGATATTACGGATAAGGAATTGTTTGTTTTCGAAATATTAGTGATGCTTAAGGGGGATCGTATGGTTTTGGTGAGTCATAACTTGTTGAGAGAATTATTTGCACTGGAAAATCATGTAAGTACAGGTGTGCATAATTGCAATTTACAAACCTAATGTCAATTTTCGATATGACTTAATGTGTTCTTGTTTCTTTTTGTTTATGCCGAGAGAATTGCACACTGGCTGAGGTCAATGGATGTCAGATGAGTCTTTAATGTGCCGCACTGCCTTAATTTTGCCAGGATGAACGAGCTGCTTGTGACTTCTGCTGGTATTCGGGTCTACGCCGCTCAGAGGCGTGATGAAGAGATGGAATGTTCTTTAATATTGAAAATGTATGCAACGATGTTATGCATCGAAGGTTGGTGAATGGAGAAGGAGTAAGATAAAAACAAATATTCTTTTTAAGGTTTTTGATTGATAAATCATAGATGCAATATCGAAACGTCTGAATGGTTTGTGTTTTATAATTTAATAATTGATTGTTTTACGTAATGAGTTTAGGTAATCACTGAAAAATTTAAAAGTGATTGCACTTGGTGTTTTAATGATGAAAATTTTAAAATGCAAAATATCGTGTATTATAATTTCTTATTTATTCCATGACTGAAAATAGAAATGTCCCAATCATTTATTGTTTAAGAAATGAAAGTACTTTTACTACGTGTATTGTAATTCGTGAAATTGAGGGGCTTGCGCTTGTATTTCATATTTGGAAATATGATGGTACTTTTGTCTAGCGTATTATAAACTGAAAAAAATTAAAATCTTATGTTTTATAATTTCATGGTGCAAATATGAAATATTGTTGTAAGTTGTGTGGTAAACGAATTTAATAATCCGTTTTGCAATTTAAAATATGAAAGTGTTTGATAATGTGTAATGTGATACTTAATGTGTGTATGATAATTAGGAATTGAAATTGATCAGCTTTTGTGTATTTGAAGTTTAGAATTTTAAAGTTTTTGAGATTAAAGATTTTGTTTAATATGAATTGAAAATTGAAAGTTAATGTGTGTCATGAATAATAATTAGAGAATTGAAATTTATTAGCCTTTTGTAAGATTACAATTTTGTGTTGAATTGAAAATTGAAAGTTAATGTGTGTCATGAATAATAATTAGAGAATTGAAATTTATTAGCCTTTTGTAAGATTACAATTTTGTGTAA